>VYXD01004545.1:304361-369101 GCA_013397195.1 Hylia prasina
TTTTTTTTTTTTTTTAATTTTTTTTTTTTTTGGTTTGTTTTGTTCAGTGGCAAATGTGAATGGCTGAATTAGTCTGACTGAGTTTTAAAGGAATACTTTATCCTAGAAACGGGCTGCTTCTCTCTCCTGTGCTCTTTCTTCTTAGAGGGAATAATTGGTGATAAGTGGAACTGGTAACAAAAATACAATATAAAGCCAGTTTAATCTAATGATTTCACCATTGGATGCTCTGTAAATTATTTACATTTTTATTCTTCGTACTGTGCTGTATCCATTCCTCATAGAAAGAAATTATATATAAAGTGGCTTGAATAGATACAGTGTTTTCCTGAAAGTAATGCCATTGGAATGCCTTAGAGAATCAGAAAAATCCATACACAGTTACACATCACAGCTATAAAATCCACTGTGAATTTTTTTTGTAAATAAAAAAGTAATTTCTTTGCGTGCTTGACTTGCATAAACACTGCAAAGGTACTTTCACTGGTGAAGTAGAAAGATAAAATCCTAGAGAAATTCAGGCTTCCCTAATTCTGTATTTACTTCAATCAGTGCAGAAAGAGCTTGAGAAATCTGGATGTGATAGGGAGGGCCAGGCAGTTCAGCAGGTGTGTGGTAGAAAGGGGTGTCTGGGGATGAGGCAGCCTCGTTTCCCAAAGCTCCCATGGACAACACCAGCAGGAGATGAAGCCTCCTCCTCCCCAGCCTGGTCTTCCTTCCCATCCTGCCTGCCTTGACAGGCTGTAGCCCATGGTGCTCCTGCAGCAGTGTCCAGCAGCTGTGCAGGGCAGAGGAACTCCTCAGGCATCCACCAGAGGAAGCCTGGCTGTGCCTGGATTTCTGCCCTGCAGCTGACAAAGCTGTCTGGTCCCTGGGACATCTGGGAAGCTTCTCAGGCAGCTGCATCCCCCTGTGCCTAGCCAAGGGTGTGCTCCCACTGTAGGCTTCCTTCTGCTGGGTCCTTTTACTGCTCAGTCTCAAGGCATCATCTAGTTCATGCCTCTGCCCCACAGAGTGTGAACTGGTTCCTGAGAAATGCTTGTGTCACCTGCTGGGAACAACCTCTGTGTCCCAGCAGCTCCCAGGTGCCCCCAGGAGCTCATCACTGGTGTTGTCTGAAAGACATGTGGGTCAGAACAATCCCCCAGACACCCAACCTGCGGTTTCCTTGCTGCAGCTCAAGTTCTTTGCTTCATATCCTATGCCTGGTAGGAATGGCCAAGAGCTGCTTCTCTGCTTTGCTCTTACCTTTTCCTTATTTGAAAGTGGTTATCTTCTCACATCAGTTCTTCTCTAAATTTAAACAAACCCAATTCCTTTCCTGGTAGGTCATGTTTTCTAGATCTGATAACTTTCTTCCTCTGGATCCTCTCCAGAGCTTTGGCGCTCCAGCTGTGGATTTGCACTGCTGAACAAAGCAGAAGGAAAATCCCATGGGCCTGCAACTTTTCAAGCCTTCAGAGAAAAGCTGCCATCTGCAAATTTAGAATTAGTTGGTTTGCACTCATCTGCTCATTGCCATCTTAATGTTTATAGAAAGCTTGTTGGATTCCTCGTCCCATTGTTTTTACATAACTGAGGCTGGTTGTTCATGAACTAAAAATATAATGTATTCTTAAAAGTGTAATTTACCCCTTCAATGCTAGAAATCTCTACCTCAAGAATTAAGATTTTTTTTTTCTGAAAGACATGTTTTAGAAATATTGATCTGGCTGTAAGAATGATTAGGTAGCAGTCTGCATCTGTTCATGGAGAGAAGATCAGTGTGGATAACAACACTGGTGTTCAGTCTCAGAAATACCTGCACTTGATCCCCTCCGAGCAGACACTTTTTAGAAGACTTAGGAGACATCATGGGGTTTTTCCTCAGGATCAAGGTGTGTTTTCAGTAAGTTTTGTGTTCCTGCTCCAATATCTGCAGAGCATTAATCATTTTCCAGGGCTTGTTTGATAGCACAGAGAAGGCACCATTCAGCACCTGTACACTGAAATTCAAGGAAGTAAATTAATCAAACAAACAGAGAAAATGGTTTAACTTTTGGAAGACATTAAGGCCCAGCTCTGGTGGCTTTTGAAAGACAGCGTTTCTGTGTTAGTACATTGTGCAAACATTGAAGGTTATGAAACATATCAAGGCCGTAGATCTGCTCTTGTCGTGCGCTCCTGTGAGGAGCCATTGATCTCAGTTGTTGGTCTGTGAGCAGCAGCTTTCTGGGCAAGTCCAGGTTTGCATTGCTCATAAAGTGAAAGGCATAAGAGAATGTTTTGTGTAGGTAAAGAAACCATTCCCTTGATAAGAAGAAGTTGCAGGCTATCATTTGGTTTGAGTTAAACACATGGGTTTGATCGGCTGTGACAGCAGTTAGCCTTGTTTCTCTGAGATTTTAAAGTAATTTTTCAGCTTGCTGTAGTGAGTGAACATAATGACAGTAAGTCATATCTTGCAGCTCACCAAGCTGCCTTGAATGGCCTGGCTATAAAGCATGTTTATAAAATCCTCTGTTGCCCCTAATGGTTTCTCTGTTCCTATGCGTGACATTGCGCTGTTTGACAGGGGGGACATACCTCCATCATACAGAGAAAAAGTGTCTTAATGACTGCATGAGGAAAACAGATATATTTAGAACTGACTTAACTGCACAGAGTAGAAAGCAACTGCAAGACAGATGTATTTGGTTTGCAGCTAAAAGAGGTTTATGCACAGGGGAAGCTGTCTTGAAATGTGTAAGGCTGGTGTTACAAGAAAAACTCTGAAGAGAGACCACCTAAACTGCAGCAATGTGCTTTAAGCAATCTTAGAATGTATGAAAAGGTGAGTGAAAATCTTTTGGGTTGGGTTTTTTGGGTTGGGTGTATTTTGGTTGGTGGTTTTTTTTTTTTGTTGTTGGTGGGGTTTTTTTTTTTTTTTTTGGTTGCTATATTTTTTGTGGGTTTGGGGCTTTTTGTTGGTTGGTTGGTTTTCTAGGTAGTGTTGATGTGTTTTAATTTTGTTAACAGAAAGTGCAAGCAGAGAATTGGCTCTCTGAAAGTTAACGTGATAAAAAGCAAATACAGAACCCTTCAAGTTGATCTGTCATGTGTACAAGCTCTGATTTTGGCCAGGAGAGGTGGGGCTAATCGTCCCCCAGGAGCTTAGCTCTGTCTCTACTGAACGCTGGCAAGATTTGGAGTTTGCTACTATAAAGCAGGCTCACTTTTTAAAAGTTTTTTGTAAATTTAAATTGGATTGTAAATAAACATTTTTCACATGAGATTTATAGCTCATTAGAAATGTGCAAAAAAGCTCATCTGTTGACAGCTTGTATTATTTTTGATAATCATGTTGAACACCAGCATAACAGGTCTGAAATTTTTCATCACAGTTGAGTCCTTAGAATTCAAGCTAAGGAAGAGGTGGAATTGCCTTTTGGTACATGGAGCGGAGCTGGAAATTATTAACTGAGTTTGCTCATTCTTTTCCTGAAGTAAGAGGGAGCCATGTAGCAGTTGTAATACAAGGTTTTTTCCTCCTTGGCCCTCTGGCTTGATCTGCAGTGTCAGCATTCACCAAAATGGAAATCACTGCAAATAACCTTTAATATGAGAGGTTTTCTTCCAGCAGGCTGCTCCACGCCCCTGTTGTACAGATGTTCTGCAAGGAACACTTGGTTATCTTACATTTTTGGGGCTGGAATAGTAGCTATAAGTGCCTCAAGATGATATCCAAGTAGGTAAAGAGGAATGGGAAGGGAGATAGCACATTTGTGAAGATTCACCAGTAAATACAACGCAAGATATAACATGACTATCAAGTAACATTAATTAGAGCCTCACTGTGTTCCTTGTGCATTTTAATTATTATTTCAGCATAATGTGATAACAAGGGCTGGTTTATAAGATGATAATAGGACTTGAGGCTATGACTGTGGCAGGTTTTGTAAGCAGAGGGTGGTTGAGCTGAGCAGAAGCTGCCCGTGGCTGTGCTGTGCATTGCAAGCCATGGGCCTGGGCTCAGGGAGGGGAAAGATTTCCTGCTGTAGTCACCTTTGGAAATTGGAGCCAGTGATGTGTCCCAGTGAAATACCCCTCATGGTTCGGTCATGTGAGCCCAATAAATCCTCCTGCAGCCATTTTCCCCTGCACTACTGCCATAAAACTGACCCCTCCCCCTAATTATCCCCATCAACATTCAATTACCTCTCATTTACCAAAGATTCCCCCTCTTTGTGAAGGCTTAAGCGGACAGGATAGTTCTCGTGGCTGGTTTCCCGATATCGCTGTGCTCGTGCTTGGCTAAATCTGGGATGCAAGATTCAGCTCTTCCAGGGGTTGAATCAACCCTTCAGCCTTCTGAGGATTATGAAGGATAGGGTTGTGCTATTTTACCAAGGTTTGCATCTTCCTTTTTGTGGTGACGACTTCAAAAATGTTGCGCGCCTCGGATTTCCTCGACAATAAGTGGTGCATTTGGCCGGAGTTCTCACCCACTTACATGCGTGTGGCTCCCTGTGAATCCATCTGCTCCCTCATTATCAGTTATTAAAAGGCGTTTGAGACAGTGATTAGCCTGGCTATTACGGGCGGGGAGGCACTGACATTTTCGTGAGCTGTGCTGAAATGTTCAAACCAGCGCAAAGTCAAGAAGTGCCTCTCTGCAGAAACAGACAGGCAAGCAGAGAAAATCGAGTTCGGGGAGCCTATTTCACACGTACCGATCCCTCTGAGCTCCTGTTAGAGCCTGGAGAAGTGGAAATAACGCTGTGCTTTGGATGTCAAACTGGTAATGTTGGTTTGTGAGACTGAGCCTGCTCCCGGTTTCCCCAGCTGCAGCTCTGGTTTTTTTGCAAGACACCGTGGCCTCCGAGGGACCGGACCGTCAGGTTTTGGTTATCTCCAGCGATTGGCTGGCTGGGGAGCTTGGGTGAGGGCTGCTGTAAATATTTCCTCTTTCAGGCAGTTCTCCAGCCCCGAGGTGTTTAGTCACTGGTGTCATGGCCTTCCACGTACACCCTCCCCTTCTTTCTCTGCAGGGTGAAGGCTGTTCTGCTGCTTTTCACCTGTTGTTTTACCATGTCCTGAGACCCCAGTGAGAGGTGTATCAGCAGGAGGACGGGGGTCTGTGCAAAGGGAAGCCCCTCTCTTCTGCCCGAGCAGAATAAAAACCTTACAGTTTAGGGGTTTTGAGCGCTTAGCCAGGAAACTGGAATTTTAACTGTGTTTGCAGCTCGTGTGTGCATGTTTGAACACTCCCATCCACTTAGATCAGTTAGAGTCACCAAACTTCTTCTTTTTTTCAAAATAAAACTGCATTATGCCTAGACATGTTGAGCCAAATCTGTTCCTGGTGTTATTTCACTAACTTCCCGAAGAATTACACCAGAGGTGAACGTGGTCTGGTATAGCAGCTTTTTTGCCTGGAGCAAGTCTTTACAGCAGAGTTGTATTTCTCTCAGAAATATAAAAGGAACACTGACAGATCTGCAGCTCTGCTGGTGTGAGCAGGTGCAGCTATATTAAATTATTTCTTATTAAATTGATTCAGCAACTTGAAGCTTGTAATTTTTGTTCTGCTATGGTTCTGTGACAGAGACCTTTTACATCAGGCAAAGCATATATCTTCTCTTGTAATTCCTTCCTCTGGTATTATCGTTTTAAATATTACTTTTTGTATGTAGCTTGGATTCTGATTGTATTATTTATTTGGGTAGCATCTGAAAATTACAGCCTTTTCCAGTTAATTATTGAGCTGCGACATCGCTGGTGTAATTCCATTTAATCCACTGACATCCGGATGAATGCGAACAATAGTTTTTGCTTTTGTTTTTGGGTTCGAATGGTTTTAGGCTCTGGTGGTCACGGTGACATAAATTGGTGTGCTTCCCTTCCAGCCAGTGGCAGTACACTGATCTCCCCCTGCCTGAGGATCTGGCTTGTTATTTTAAGGGTGCCAGTCTTCAGCCAGATGCCACATGGCTGGAGAGTTTTGCCCCACTTTGACTATTTGTGAAAAATAACCTGATTCTCTATGCCGTCACATAATTGCACACAGAAAATATAGTAGAGCTCCCCTTCTGACAGCCTTATTGCTCCACCTCTGCTCGTTTGAGGTAGCATGGTTACGAATTTTTCCCTTTTCCTGGGTGCACCCCACGCTGGCGTTACTGCTCAGCTGCCGCTCACTTAGCATCAGAAGTAGGCAGAAATGTTAGCCTAGAGTTCCATGCCTTTAATGCCTTTTGGGGTTGGTTGTTTGTGTTGCAGGTTTATTCCCTTGAAGACTCCAGGCTTAGGCTTGGAGACCCCAGCCATCACCATTGAGCCCAGCAGCTGGAGCGGCAGCGAGAGTCCTGCCGAGGACATTGAAAGAATGAGTGATTCTGCAGATAAACCTATTGACAACGATGCAGAAGGTGTCTGGAGTCCTGACATTGAACAGAGCTTTCAGGAGGCTCTAGCTATCTATCCACCGTGTGGGAGGAGGAAAATCATCTTATCAGATGAAGGCAAAATGTATGGTAAGTGGTACACATTTAGCCTTTGGAAATAATTGTTCCAGCATGACAACTGTGAAGCCCAGCTTGTTTCTACACAATGTTCCTGGTTCTGATTTTGGTGCTTCTGGAGTAAATCGTAAAGAAATCTGTGAAGCTGAGAGAGCTCAGCTGAGCTGATGAGGAGTTCAGGACTGTCCAAACCAATTCCTTCTCAGCTGGCGCTAGGAAAGCAACATTGATACAGAATTGTCTTATTAGTTACCTTATGTAGTTGCCTTTAACAAGTTCTATGCTGTGGCCGAATGTGAATATTTAAAAGAAGCATTTAAATGTGTCAAAAAAAAAAACATAAAAAAGAATAGGCATTTTTCTAGTGAAAAGAGGGAGATGGGAAGTGCAGTCTGCATGGTGGTGTGGCAGATCATGCAATACTGAACTGCAAAGTGATAAAGTTCTTGTTGCCTTCAGGAGCCTCTCCATGGACAAGAGGCAAGTTAGGGGTGCTTTTGTGTCTTTTCTTCTTTTACCACTATTTCCTCCCCTCCCTTCCCTGCGTGCAAGCTGCTCTCAATCAGATGCCGACAACATTCCATAAATACACGCTGCTCCGCGGAGCGATGCTGACTTCTCTCCATGTGCTCCGCGGGGCCGCTCCCGGCTCTCTCTCGCTCCGTTCCTTTCTCTTTTCCACTTTCCAAACTCCTACTTGGGGCTGGCAGAGCCCTTTCCCGTGTGCCTGTGCCCCGGGGGCGGGTGGCCGTGCCGCGGGGGCGGGNGCCGCTACCTGGCGGGGCAGAGGGGCCCGGCCCCGAGCAGATGGTGCCGCAGCTGCCACCAGCTGTGCCCCGCCCGAGGTCACGGGCACTGCCGGGTGACCTGGTCCCTCCGCAGCTGCCGTGTCGCCCCCGCGGCCACACCGAACGTCCTGTCCGGGAATAAAAAAAAAGAGTCGGGATGAAGCATCTCAGCTGCCCTCGGCAGAAAGTTCCCGGGCCGGGTTTCCTGCCTGAGTTAGCTTTTCCCCCCTCCTCCTTTGCCCCTTCACCCCCGGCCCAGGGGGATTTAATCTCTCCTGTCCTCTCCTGCTCGGCCGTTTCCGCCTGTTTTGATTGCTTTTCGGTGCTGTTACCTTCCTTCGGAAAAGGACAGAAGATTTGCCTAATTAGGAGGGTTTGCTCCTTATAGGAGTACATAAGCATGTATATACAAACAGGCTTATTGTGTGTTTATGCTCTAAAGCCTTACTTAGGCTTGAACGGCCCATCAGCCAAAATAAGGGTGGGTGCACCTTTTTTTTTTTAAATCAGGATCCCTACAACCACACTAGTCACCCCTGGAAACTGCTTTTTGGTGATTCTTTATGCCGTTGTATAAATTTAAGAAATTAACATATTTGTCCATTCATTGTGACGATCACTGATTTTGTCTAATGGTTCCTAATCCTGAATGTTAACATTTGTTAAATTATATATGTATAAAACTCTTTGTGCATATCTAATTGCTGATTAATAGTGGTAGCTATTAACACCATAAGCATGGGCACATCTCATATTTATGCTAATCCTAAATCAAATATAGTTAATTTTCAAGCAGAAAAGGAGCTATGCGTGCTTGATGCTGAAAACTTCACTTAAAGTGTTGCCCTGATTGAAAGAAAGAAATGTGTTAGGAAGTGCAGGGTACTGTATGAGCAGAATTTACATCCTGACTTTGCAGTGGATGAACTCATGTTTTCATTCTTCAAACTGAGTGACTGCTTTGTAGTGTTTGAGGATTTATTGAAACCATGCTAGGTTTCTGAGGACTTTCTAATAGAGTCTTATGGCCCTAAGAGCATAATTGTTCTCCAAGGATTTTGAAATCAAAACAGTGTAAGTGTTTTACATTCTGTGTGGCATAATGAAAATAATTTAATGCCTTTTAGTGGCATACCAAGTTTATTTCACTTACAAGAGAGACATTGCAATATGGCCAAGCCTCTTTAGCATTGGGGGATATTGTAATGTGTCTGTAATGCATGGGCCATATAAGACAAAAAGTCAAGAGAGCACCATTTCATTTTCTGACTGAAATTACCTTTAGATATAGGCACCAGAGCAAATCTGATCTTTATGGAAGCAAATATAATGATCACTCTGTGTGGATTAAGTTAAGCAATTGTAGTTTTTGATCTTTGGAGGGAGACTTTGAGAAGAGCAGAGATTTTGCTGGAAGAAATATTTTAAGTCCCTGCCTTTGATTTAATGAGAGCTTTGCGACATTCATGTAAGCAAGCAGCCAGAGTTTCTTCACTGTTCTTTGTGGTGGTCTAAAAACCATCCTTCAGTTGGCGTTTCTGAGAGGTTTTTGTCTGAGCTGGCTCCCGGGGACCCGGAGGGTTGCTCAAGGAGGACTGAGGGCACTGCGTTCTGTGGGTGAGGGGTGGCTGAGGGGCTGGTGCCACCTGGGCAAGAGCAGGGTGGCTGGTGATAGGAGAGCTGCCCCAGTGGCACCGAGAGACATCTGTGACTCCTCCGGGCAGCCTGAACCACTTCAGCTGCTCCCCTACAGCTGAGACCTCAGATGAAGGAGGCAAGGAAAGGGGGAGGGTGTTTTCCCCTCCCCTTGCCTTCCCAAAAATGTAACTTAAGGCATAAGAGGATGATGAGAACAAAAGACTTTTGATCCTATCCCCAACAGAAAAGGGTTGCAGGGGCCCCTGGCTGGCGAGAGGAAAGCGGATGTCCTAACATTTTTACCCTTGCCTTGGGGCATCTTCAGGCTGCAAAGATAAAACTGTGACCTGTGCAAGACCAGGAGCATTTCAGGCTGCTGCTGACCCAGGGGTTATGGCTCCTTGAAGAAACCCTCAGAAAACAAAATGAAAGCTTAATGAAACTCTTGTTTTTAAATTTATAGGACATGATTGGGTAAGAAGCAAAGACACTTGTTTTGGTTTGGATGGGCAAATTCCAGAAACTAGTTTTGAAATTCTTGAGAGAGAAAGGGAATACACGGTAAAGCCAAGGGACATGTGATAAGCTTCCTGCAGCAAAGCTCTGTCCATCACTCCTTTTCTCTTTCTTTTGTGAGTACAGTTGTGAATGTCTTACAGTGTTGGTTTTGCTCCTAGCACAGTATTGACTAAAAGTAAATAAAATTTAAAAGCGGTGAGGGAGGGTATAAATGTGGAGGCTGAAGGAGGATAGAAGAACACATTTATAAATCGATGCTCACACTCCTTGTGGAAGCAGTCCAGTGTAGGCCATGGAGGAAAGACTGAGCTCTTAGACCCACTTTGATTTGTCTTGCCAAGGTGTTGGTAAGGATTTTTTCATCTGTACTGTTTCAAAAGACGTATTGATCAAACACAAATATCACCCTCTTGTACAAAGTAGGGCACCCTGTAATTTGCCTTCAGTCTCAGAGGTCCATTCCGACGAATTTCCGTGTCCTTGTTTATTCAGCTCATAGTAAAACTCCAGCCCATTAGAGGGCATTGGCTGTCCTGTGTTTGTACTTTGTTCGGATTGTTGGTCTTTTACTGCTGACAGTTTAGTGACTTGTAGCAATCCCTGTGAACTCACTTATTGGCAAGATATTTGCCTGTGCTTGTCTTTGCTCCTGGGAGAGTGTTTTGGAAAAGATTACAAGAATGAAAGCTGCTGTGAAATGCAGCCCTACTTTTATCCCTGGTGTAACACTGAAGTCACTGGAGTTACCACGGGGTTGGATTTGGCTCTGTGTGCACATTGCTATTTTTTTATTATTTATTTTTATTTTTATTTTAGCTACAGCAAGATGTGGCTTTAGTGCCGCTCTAGGGACAATGCCAAAGTGCCATAAGAGCTAGCAAGTGGGATATGCCTGCAGATATTTTGTTATCAGCACTGCTAAATTAGCCTCGATGTAGCAAAGGTGGCTTTTGCCTTTAAGACAAGAAAACAATTTGATATTAATTTTTGAGACCTGTAAACAGCTCTTCAGTTGCGAGTTTGCATTGGAGGTACTCATCTCTGCAGCAAAAGTGTTTATGAATATGTAATGATTATTAAAGGGAAATCTTTTAGCATGTTTAGAAGACTGAGTACTAATTAATGTGAGAAATTGCACAGCAGCCTTTCAGAACTGTGTATGTTTATTAGGTTATACATAAAATCTCTTGGCATGCACTTTAAGGGAAAAAGATACTTCCATAAAAATTTCTGCTCATAATAGAATAGATAATAGAATTTTTGTACAATGAGTAATAATAGTCTTCATTTCCAAAGCACCTTGTGTAAACTGGGTATTAAAATTGAACTTTGAACTAGAGCATTGACTAAAGAAATCCTATTCTGTGGGCTTGCCTCATTCTGTAGCTAACTGCCATTATTTGGTGTTTTTCTCAGCTTCTATTAGGAAACTGTGAGGTAAATAGCTTTTGAAGAGTACAGTAACATGTTACAAATGATTTTTACTTCTGCTTTTAATTTTAAAAGTTCCATGCAAGTTGCTGCCTCCATAAAGACATTGTTACCTTATAAAGTTTCCACAGTGTTAAATATATTTGAATGTGAATAAGGTATTTGGAGTGATGAAATACCAGATGTGAAGTATCAGGTTTCATGTTTATTCATCTGCTCCTGCAATCATTGTACAAAGATATACTCTTGTATTTATTTTTCCCCCCCTTTTTGTTCTCTCAGCAACGTGCACCAAATGAATGCAGTGGAGATGGGACTCCTATTCTGAAAGCCACTATCTGGGTTTTTTAGGTTGTAAACAAATGTGTCCAGGAGCACTCTGGCAGTGCTGGGCTTGCTCCGTGTGTCACGCCGCGTCGCAGCGCACGCCTGACGCCCGTGCTGAGCCCTCAGCCAGCAGGGAGCAGCAGGAAGGGCCAGAGAGATGGTGTCTGCTGGAGAAGTTATGGCTGAAATTGCTTGGGTTATGAGCAAATCTGCCCGAGATCGTTCCTGCAACGTGGTGATGTTCTTGCAACATCAGCAGGCCGTGCTTGCAAGAGGGCAAGATCTGGTTTTGCGAGCCCAGCCTACGGAAAGGAGGGGTTGTTGGGCTTGCTCGTCCTCGAGGATTTCTGAAATGTGGGGGAACAGGGTTTAATCTTTCTCCTTGGGCTTTCAAGAGTAACTTGTCAAGGCTTTGAGATAAAGCGACAGTGTCTTCGTAAGACGGAGAATCTTTTTGTTTTTTATTTTTTTTCCCCTCCCTGCCATAACCGCCTACCCTAAAGAGAAAATCTAGGTGGGACAGTGAGAGCTGTGTGTGATAAGGGTATCAACTCCTCCTTGGGGAGCAGGTTGTGGTAAACACCACAGCAGAAAGTGTCAGTAATGCTGTGGAAGGTGCATGGATCAAGCCATGGATTGAGTTTTCCATTGGCTGTGTTGGGTTGGAAGGATGATGTATTCCAAAGGAAATGGGAATATATACTAGAAAGTTTTGCTGAAAAATTATGCATCAGAAAGACTGAGATGTCCTTTAAAAGTGATTTTTTAGCACTTGGGCTTTGTCCTTTCTCTACTAAACGTGTTCTCTTCAGTCACCCATATAAAGGGGATCTGGCAGAAGGTTGTGTATAGCCTGTTCATGGGAAAGACAACAGTGTGGCTGCTCCCCAGCCTCCCGGAGCTCAGTAGGCACTGCACGGAGAAGGTACTGGCAACATCAGTTCTTGGCTGAAACTTAGTGGAAGCTATCAGGGCAGGTTCAGATCAGGCATTTGTCCACTTCAGAGTGTGGCTAAGACTATTTAAACAGACATATTAAACAAAGTAAGACTGTGTCTTTCCTTTATGACACTGTTCCTCTGATAATACCCTTGTTTCGAACTGACACACGTTAACATGAGAGCACTGAAGTGATGCAACCTCACTGGAACATCCAGGATACATTTAGGTGGTTGTCCAGTGTCATTTGTATTAGCTTGTTTTTCTCCCAGCGCTGGTTTCTCGAGATGAACTTGTGATCCTGCAATTGCAGAAGGCAGAGTTTTGCAGCTTTAAGAAATAGCTGTCGTGCTAGGAGGTAGTTAAAACACTCCTGATCAGGCTGATGTAGTGTGTTAGTTGGTTGCACAGTACTGATAGATCAAGATAATCGAAAACCCTGCATGTAGATAGCATGAAAGAAAATTGACTTGTTTATTTGATCTCATTCCTTGTGGAACTGGGGTCGCTCCTAGGGCAAACACCTTCTCATTCAGGCAACCTGGGGACACCTGGAATTGGACAAGTAAGACCCACCTGGAGGTTATGATGGGCTGTAAGGTTTGAATTCCTCTTCATGGGAGCAGTATGGGACTATGGTAGAAGTGTCTGCCCTTCAAGCACCAGCTGAGTTGTGTCACACAGGGGTGGCAGCAGAGCAGTGACTCACATACCCAGCCAAGGCCTGATGAGGGAATGGGGAGGGTAAGTTATAGCCATGTTGACACTCTTGTTCTGGGCACCCTTATGGAAGCAGAAGAGGTGAGAAAACATAGAAATTGTTGTTTGGTGAAGAGAGAGACTTGGACAGTGCAGGGAGCATCTTACGTGACCAGCAACAGAAAAAAATATTGATCAAAACTTGACCCCTTAGCTGCCAGCACCATCACCATGGTTTGCACCAGCACCTAAGAGCGCTGGATTTGGGAAGTCCTAGATGGCTGTTCAAGATGGACCAGGGGCCAGTGAGATGAGTGCTGAAAACCAGACATCTGAACCATGCTGGAAGGGAAATTTCATCCTAATGTTCCCACTGTTCCCGTAGGGGGTTTGCTCTGTATAGCTGTGATAACAAATAAAACTGTGGGGAACAAGGAGCAGTGGGAACACAAAGAAATTTTACAGCATCTTCGGTTTTCTGGGGACATGCAGTCTCCTGAGAAGCAGGTTTGTGTCCCACCTCACAGGGGTGATCCTGGGCTAACTGTTGGAGAGTAAACGCTGTGGTGGTTGTGACATGAGTCTTACACAATTCCCCAAGGGCCTGCTATTCAAAATTAATATGTATCTTATCTGAGTCTTATGGGGATTTCCTAACAGATGCATGAAGGGTTTTTCCTCTTTTTTATTTATTTATTTTTTTTTTTTTTTNGTTGCATTTAATACCATTGTATGAATATTTTCCTATCCTACAAACAGTTTCATGTGGGGCATTTTGGAACATCAGACAGAAACACTTCAGGCTCTGGGCTTCCAGATGATTCAAGTCTGGAATTTCAGTTTAAGAAATTAGACACTAATGGATTAACAGTTTACTTTCAGTAGAAGTGATGGTTTAGTTGGTAGAAAAAGGCTCCCCTGCATTTTTTCTGGTTTTGTTCTAGGCATACAAAGTGTTTACAATGTTTGACTAAGGAACATGTTTTTGCAAGCAAAAATAATGCAAACTGGGGATATGAATGTGCTAATTCCATTTCATGAATGTTCTTTTAAACACACAGAAGTGGCCTGGCTTGCTAAACCTAATGTAAAAGGGACAGCAATGCACCCCAAATTCACGAGGGAACTGGAACCCTGAGAAGGCAGTGCATGCTGTGGGAGTTGCTGGGATGTCAGTCAAACACCTACATCAGTTTTACCTACAGGGTACTCAGGCACTCCTAATGGAAAGTGTGGTCACCACGCTCCTTGTCTGGTGTGAGAAGTCAGATTGCAACTGCCTAATTACAGCCTTCTCCAGCTAGGCTGAGATTTCATGGCTTTCATGCTTGTATTGAGATCTCCCTTCTGTCTTGAAGGGGGCAGTCAGCTTGCCAGAGGTTGCCAGGTGTTTAGGCCTTCAAAAAAGATGACGTCATCAACCCCACTCCTTGTTTGGTTGCCCTCCTTGGAGGAGGGCATACCCAGGGGACCCAACAAGCAGGGATGGATTCGGCTTGGGCTGAATCTTGGTTTGCCTGTAGGCAACCATATCACCCTTGATGCCTGGCAATTTTGGGGACAGCAGCACAGAAAACATGCCTGGAGGTGTCAGGGAGCATATTCCAGTAATCTGTGTAGAAGTAGGTGAGGTAGAGTATGCCAAGTTTGCATATAATAAAGAAAATGCTTTTTCAGTTTGCCTAATTTGTCATCATTGCAGCAGAGCTCAATCCTTGCAGCAGAGCTAAAACTTCTGAAGCGTCTTTGCCTGAAGCTGCTTCACTTGTTTTTTTTTACTCCTACTGTAAAATCAGCTGGTGTTTGGTTAGCATGGAAAAGAAAAGGATTAATTAAATAAAAATCACAGTTTAAGTTGTGGGGTTTTGTTCACGCTAGCAATGCAAGTGAGTAGGGAACACCGTCGAGAAACGCATCTTCAGCTGCTTGGATTCAGCACCAGTTTTACCCCTAAAGTAGCAGGTAACACTGTTGTCTTAGACATTGAGAAAAGGAAAATGTTAGCCCAGCTGGGTCCCAATTTCAGGGGCCTGGGGACAGCAGGCTGGGTATAGTTGACAACAAATAATTTTCTATAGTGTAAGTAGTCTTTGGATCATTTTAGCAGGTGCCTTCATGTGGCCTGGTAACTTCAGCATTTAATTCTTTGAACAAGAATTGCATTTTCATGTGTTTAACTCTTCCTTGGATGGACTGTCAGCAATAACCCTTTCAGTACAATTAATGGTGAAAGAAGTGTTTACTAATAGCTATATATAAATATATGCACATACATATATGTGCAAATAGGTTTGTGTGTGTGAATAAAATGTGTTCCAACCAATTAAAATGTATTTAGGAGTCCTCAGCCAGGAGGTTTACACACGAGGAATTGGCTACCTCTTGGCTGGGACCTTCCTTTGCTTTGGCAACTGAAAGCAACCCTCCCGTGTGAGCGCCCTGCGAAGAAATAGTGTGATTCATATTTGTGGCTGTTATTAGGTAGGCATGTAGACATATATTTAGATAGGTGAGGTATGCAGGCATACATTGTGTGCTACATATTTAGGCTGCACGGGGTATTTTTAGCTGCAGGAGGCCCAATCACCAGCGTGCTGAGGAGAATTGCTGTAAGGGATAGTGCACGGAGGAGCCGCCCGCAGAATTTTCCATCGTGCCAGGCAGCGAGAAAAGGCCACTGGAGCTGCATAGCTGGGTGGCCAGAGGAGTGCCATTAACAGGTGGGACAGCTCAGAAACTCCTCTGGCCTGCCTGCCCCGAAGGCTCTTGAGCTCTCTCAGCCCCCATTTGGGAGCAGTTGTCCCAGGTTCCAGCCTCCCACTGACCCCTGTGCGCGTGACACACGCGGAGCTGGTGGGGAGCGGCGTGGAGTCTGGCATGTGAAGTTAGCAGGGTGCTCAGCAATAGGGAAGATGCATTAGGGCTGGAAACACTGAGCAAAAATTAAAATGAGGTAAAAGCCATTAAAAACCCACTTCTGTTAAAATTACGAGACAGGAAATTTTACAAGCTGCCCTTCCCCAATGAAGAAAAGCAGCCTAGAGGGACTAAATAACTTGTCTGATGTCATCAGGGGTTTTATAGCAGAGCTGGGAATTGAGCCCTCTTCCCTTCAGTGCCATCTAAGCTTTAATGCTGAAGGGGGTCCTTTCTCAGCTTATCCAGTGACCCTTGGGGAGTTTAGGGCAACTGTGGCAAATCCATGTTCCTGCACCACATCCTGTGTGCGGGGAGAGCAGGCTGCATCTTCTGGAGAGTACAATCTCTGCATAATGTGACCCCAGGATGCCTTGCTCCTCTAATGAGGGAGCTGACTAAATGGCATTTTATTATTATTAGGCATATTCTTAATATAGTAGTTCCTTGAAACCAAACAAGAAAAGGTCCTTGAGGTGTTGTATGCCGTGTACAAATAATGGAGAGCTGCAAGGAGTCTAAGATTTATACGGAGAAGAAAGAGAGAAAGTGGATGGGAAACTGAGGCAATCTTTAGCCCCATATTGATGCTCCATATTGGTGATGTGGTCCTTCTACAGAATAAGGGAGAGGCTGCTGAAAATAAGATGATTTAATTTGTTCACAACATCATTACTCAAGGAACAAAAAAGTATGTAGCCTTATCCAGAGACGTAATCTAAGAGGTCTTTGCTCTGTGCCAAACTGAAATTCTGCTATTTAATTACCGATTTAGAAAATATCTTGGGCTCAATTTCCTCCTCAGTTACACTATTATAAATCTAATGGAATTGTTGAAGATTTATGGCAGTATAACTGAAGGCAGAATTGGGTCCCTTATGTTTAAAACTTAGTTTGCCACAGAAGTAATAATTCCTGTTTTCTAGGCAAGAGTTTAAGAATTTTGCAGACCTCTGTTTCTGTAAAAGAAATATGAACTACAGTAGTGTGGGTGAGTGATTAATGCTGGAGGGGATGTCTAGGGGCAATTGGAATTGGCTGGTGTGGAAAATCCATGTGCAATTCAGATTTAGGATCTGTTTGCAGATGCCTCATAATTTAAAATGTCAAAAAAAAAAACCAAACCCAAACCTTCAGCCTTCGTGTAGTAAATTAATATACTGTGTGTTCAGTGTGCATCAGGCTTTGCTGAAGTAATACCCTCATATGAGGTGTGAACTCATCCCATTCCCCTTAGTAAGGACTTAAATTCAAAATTGATTGTGACTCTTTACATCTTGACAGCATCTAAATCACATTAAAAAAAAAAATCCCAGTTTTGTTTTTATTTAAATCATGTGTGTAATGACTTAAAGAGGAAAAATACTGCCTTATTTAGTCAGACCTAAAGAAATCTTGTGTGCAGATCTATTTTATCCACTGGCTTGGTCGTCTCTAAAGGAAGGGTCTTTCTAATGGGCTCTTCATTGTTTTTCTCAGCTTCCAATTGGGAAAAGAGCTCAGCTTCAGAGGTTTTCAGAGACTTAGGAAGTGCCCGTATCCTGTTTGGAGGTGCCTGGTGCAAGCCCTCGCCCTCCGGACAGGCTGAGCAGATCTGGGGGAGCCCTGGCCCTTCCTTGGGGCTGCAGGGGATGCTGTGAGCACAGGCAGTTTCCCCAGGAGGACACTCAGTGAGCTGGAAATGCGCTGCTCTGGGGTTTATGGCTCTCCTGACAAGTTTATGCTTTTTCCAGAGTGCTGTAGGGGCCTACATTGTAGACATCGAAAGGAGTTGTAATACAAAATGAAACAAAAATATGTTCCCTTTCAAATAATGGCTATTCTGGAATAGCCAATTTTAATTTAAATACAGTATTTAGGTCCAAGGTACTTTTTCAGGAGCTTTATTTAGGAATGGATTGAAGAGTTGATTATTCTGACTTTGCCGTCAGTTTCTCTACTTCCTCAGTGGTGCAGGGGAATGAGGCATGAGGGTTGTGATCACTTCATCACAAACTTTGCTTCTGTTCCTTCCTCCTCATGGGGAGGGCTCCTCATACTCTTCCCCTGCTCCAGTGGAGGGTCCCCTCCCATGGGACACAATTCTCCATGAACTTCTCCAAAGTGATTCCTTCCTGGGGCAGCAGTTCTTCCCGAACTTCTCCAGTTCGTCCCTTCCACAGGGTTCAGTCCTTCAGAAACAGGCAGCTCCAGCATGGGGGTCACAAGTCCTGCCCACAAACCTGCTCCAGCATGGGCTTCTCCTGGGGTCACAGCCTCCTTCAGGCATCCCCCTGCTCGATACCCATCCTCATGGTGGATCTCAGCATCCCAGTGCCCTCCTTGTGCTCAGGGGTGCAGCTGCCTCACCATGGGCTGCTGCAGGGGAATCTCAGCATCCCTGTGCCTGGAGCACCTCCTGCACTGACCTGGGTGTCTGCAGGGCTGTTCCTCTCGCACATCTCACTCCTCTCTTTGGCTGCAGCTGCCCAGGGTTTTTCCCTCCCTCCTAAATCTGTTATCTCAGGAGCAGTACCCCTGTCACTGATGGACCAGCAGCGGGTTGGCATTGGCTCTGTCAGATATGAGGGCAGCTCCTGGCAGCTTCTCACAGCAGCCACCCCTGTAGCCCCTCACTGCCAAAACCTGGCCATGCAAACCTGGTACCCTGTGAAAACAGTAGCTCTGAACGAACATAAAACAGTTCAGTTTTTAGTACAGTCCTGACCTGATGCATTGACTCATGATACCTGTGACTTTTAAGTATGGGTTTTGTTTGTTTCTAGAATACTGATAAGTCATTAACTACCTAAAAATTAGTTGAAATTTAAAGGAATAAACTCCCCCCCCCCTTGTCACTGAGGTATTTTGCAACCTAAGCAAAGGCTCAGGTATTCCAGATATGATAGATGTGCAGATTGCATAAGACATTATGCATTGCTCACTCTAAGATACAGAGTCCTGTCTGCCCTTAAACCCTTTGTTCTCTTGGCTGAATGCAGTTAATTAGCAACCGTCTCCATAGCAACTGCCTCATAGTACAAAAACATTGTCTCGTTTTTTGCAGTTTAGCTTATCACACTGTTTACCTGAAGGGCTTTTCACTGCGTTGAGTCTCATTTGAGTTGGCTACATGCCTGCTCACGGAAGTGAATTGTCAAGGCAGAAAAACACCATGGCAGCAAGATGCTGAGCAGGGCACTGTGAGTGGAACCAAAAACATTAAATAAGTTCTGTGGAAACAGAAGTTGAAGTGTGCAATGATTTATGTCCAGTTTTAAGGCACATGACTTGCCAGGAGTATAGTTCATTTTAAAATACTGCTGTACTTCTGGGCCTGTTTTACAGATTGCCCTGCATGGTGTTCCGCTGCCTGTAACATCCTCTCAAACCCATGACCCTCACAAGGCACAGACCTTCATCCAGGGCCATCAGGAAACTTGCCTCCCTCCAAACCTGGGCTCTTTTAGGCAGCTCCAGCTTGTTCTTTAAGAGGATGCTGCTGTACCCTGGTCAGCTGCGTCCATAATTGCAGTCCTATCCATTTTCCTTTATATTAGTAAAGATTTCAAGAGAAATCTGTGAGCGGTGGTTCCATATGATGAATGAGTTAGGAAGGGAAGATCTACTGTGGTCACATAATACTTTGGAGATTTAGATTTATTCATGTCAGCCATCACCGTGGTGTTAAAATACCTGCTGTGTACTCATATGACTCAGGCAGTTTCAATGGGCTCAGGTTTGTACTAATATGACTTTGTTGGTGTAGGATGACAAAAATTAAATCACGTTTGAACTTTAGACACAGGTGTGTCCACATATTCACACACCTCTGTAGAGGCTTACTGGAAGGTGTGAGTGTGTCATTGAAATGACAGTGAAATTTAACTGGTGTCTCAATCCCACATTTGTGTCTGGCATGACACCAGGATGGTACTGCATGAGAGGCCATGTGAGAAGAACTATCTTCTTGCTCATTAATGCTTGATTTGTTGTGGTTTGTTTGTTGTCTTTTTTTCTCTTAGTTGGCAGTAGAGTGGATGAGAGGCTGATCTAGACTGGGGTAATTCTCATTTTATCCTAGGCAGACCAGAAAGCAGAACTTGTCATTCATCCATGCCACCATGCATGGTCTCCCTTCCCTTTCCCAGTGACAGTTTCAGCTGGCAGAGGTCATTTTCCCTTTCAGTCCTGGATGGCATGTGGGGCTGCTGCATCTTGATAAAAAGGCTTCATTCAATATGACGTGTTTGAAACAGTCTCTCCACAGATATGAGAAGGTGTTTCGGGCTCTCTCAGGATAACAAGCAGGAAGCCTTCAAAGGCTGCCAGTACTGCTGAATTTTTTTCCCATTATTCCTGCCGAGCTTCTGGTTTACAGAGGGTTATTCCCTGCTCGTGTTCATGTCCCGCTCACACTATTCCGCATTCACCAACATTATTAGTGGTATTTGAATTATAGCAGTGCTGGAAGTCTGCAGGCAGGATAAAGGCCTGTAGTGGATCTTGTGCTCACAACATGAGACAATCTCTGCTCCGGCTGTTGATGGTCTGTTTTAAGACCAGTAGCAAAGTGGGTTTATCACAGGGATAGCAGAGAGGGAGAGAAAATACTGCAAACGATGGGACACCCTTGGTTACACGGGGTAACTGCTCATTTATGTGTCTCGGGGACTTTGGATGATGTTTGTTACACTTGTAGACTTAAAGGCAAATTGAATGCTTTTATTTTTTGCTGCTCATCCCCGCAGCCAGCATGGTGGCCACTATGAGGGAGCAGGAGGGCTTAGGAAGGGGAGGTGGGCAGAGCAACTCCAGGAGGTGCCAGACCAAAGGGTGGGTGAGGCTGGTGACAAAAGGGCTGCTGAAGTGGGGAAAAAAATTCAGCTTGATAAATGGCCTCAGTGTTTGTGCAGAGCAAGCTGCCTGCACCTTCAGGCTGCCACGCAGGCTGTCCCCTGCTAACCCTCCTGATCACTGACATGATTGAAACAACAGATGCTTGAAGTCAATCCCCCACTTCCTCGAGTGTGTAAGGTTGTTTGCTCACATTCACAGGTCCTCCACAAACTTTCTTTGTGTGGAAACCACAGAGAGTGTCCAAACTGTCAGGGTATTTTCCAGCTTTTGTTGGCGCTTAGCATTGTCAGCACCTTTGAATGTGCATCTCAGTTCTCCTGAAGCCAGACTTGCTGGGTACCCTTAGGGGTCCAGAAGTGGAAAACTCTAATGGCCTGAAAAAGCCTGCTAGAACTTGATGTTATTTAATTAGCTTGAAGTAGAGTTTGGCAGATGGCAAAACAGTGGAAAGGACCTCCCTTTATAAAAATATGGGCCACATCCTCAGCTTGTATAAACTGGCAGAGCTCCACTGAAATAGATGTTCAGCTTCTGTCAGTTAGCAGGGAAGAGAAAAACTTCTGAAAACTGGAAAAACAGCTATAAGACCACAGAAATATCAGTGGGGTTCAGGTACAGAAGCTTTTTAATGCTAAAGACTGATCCAGTTCCAAAGCAACTGTATCTTTTACAGTCTTGTTTTTGTTGATGTGCAGTTCAGAGAAAGTATTTGGCTTTGCCAAAGCTGCATTAAGTCTGCACATCTTGCAGCAGTGGGACGTACTCTGTGCTGGTTTCTGCAAGTCATTCACTTATGAAAGTGAGACATCAATAATTCATTCTAGTAAAGCCAGTCTCTAGAGTTGTGTAAATTCATCTATTATGTGACAACCCTAATCAATTTTAACTTTTTTTTTTGAATCACAGAACTTTGATTGAAAGTTGTGAGCTCACCTCAATTTTTTCCAGTGAAAGTTCTTGCTCAGATGAAATCTCCCATATGTTTAAAAGCTGTTGCATTCTTACATGTTAATACTTCCTATTAATTGCTTGGATTCTTTTTGTTGTTGTTGTTGTTGTTGTTTTTAATTTTGGGCATGAAAACAAAGCCTGAACAACAAAGCTGTCTGCTCACTTGTCCCATTTCATGGTATCAACCAGACAGATTCATTAAATCTATAAAAGAATCAGGTCAGAATTGGAAGTGAACTGAACTTGCTGAAAGCAATGCAATGTTCACAATCTGCTTTCAGATGGATTTTTCTGTACCTGCTCATTTTTCTTTGTATTAAACCATCTGTGTAATTTAAGGAGCTACTGCAGGTTAAGCCCATACTATAGAATATTGTGAGGCTGCAGAGTTTGCCGGCTCCAAGCTGCAGATTAGGTGCAGAAATAAAGGCAGCAAGAAGGAAAGCTAACTTTAAATACAGCAGGGAGAGGGATTTGTGATATTGTTACAGGTTGCTAAATTTGTGCCGTGCAAACAGTTGTGAAGTCACGTTTCTGGAGCGGGTGCTGAGCCAGCCTGTCCCTGCTCCCACCCACCGGGGCACGTGGTGATTCAGGCAGGGGATGAAGGAGGAGGAAGTGGGAGAGAAATTGTGTCTGGTGGTGCGGCACAGCCGGCCATCCCCGCGTGGGTGCAGCCAGGCCGGCCGGGCGGCCGCCTTCCTGATTGTTTTCTATTTATTTATGATTTATTTCATGATTTCGTGTAACCGCGTGACATTTCTCAAGTTCTTCGCATTCCGTGAATCTCGTGGCTTAGGGCCAGTTACCATTTCTGTCACCTTTGATGCTGCCACCTGCAGCTGTCACTGCTGCTGGGAGCCTGGCTCTCTGCGGGGGCACCTGGGCACCCCATCCTGCCGCTCCCACCCAGTTCCCAGCAGTAACGGGGCCGTGCTGCCCTGCAGTGGTCAGCCAGGCCCCAGCCATTCCTGCAGCCTTCCCAACATTCCTCCTGACTTCTGCACCACCTTGGGGTTACTTTCTCAGCAGTGGATGTGCACAAGGTGTGCCGTGGCCACTCCGATAGTCAGCAGCTGTGACAAGTGTTCCAGCCTTGGGCAAAGGGTTGGCATGGATGGTCAGGGATGGTAACTTTCCAGCCTGTGTGGGCCTTGCTTGGCTATCCTATTTCACCCCAGGATAGCCAAGCAAGGGGGCTTGAGAGGGAAAGGTAGGGTACCCCTCTTCTCACCTGCTGGAGGCAGAAGCCACCAGGAGCAGAATCCAGCTCTGTGCCTCCAGTAGGCTAAGTTGGCTTCTTCCATTTTCCCCTCAAGGAAGATTCATATATCCCTATTAATAAATTACAAACCATAGTAAATGACTTGAGAGCACTATTTAGTGGCTCTAGGGCTCTGCTGTTTATGAAACCATCCATTAAAATAATGTATTTTGCCTGTGTATCCTTGGAGTTAGGAAAGGTTTGATGGGAGCCTGAGAGCTGGCACGTGTGCAGGCTAGGGAACAGGCACGTGACATTTTTCTGATAAGAGTGATATGACAGCTTGGCCTATAGCATGCCTGTTATTGAAACATCTAAACGACCTGAGAATTCACGGTTAAACGAGTAGACTTTCAGTGCTGTGTGTAACTCCAAGTCTTATTATTTTTGCAGCACTAGACTTCATAATATGCAGTGCAAAATACTTGCAATTGTCAAATTGCTTGTGAGAATTGAAAGTTGTACTGGACAATCGAATGAATTGTTGGGCTGGCTACCACAGGCGAGGCTTGATTTCTAAGGTTGTGTAGATTAAACTATAAAAGATAACCTAAGGTCATAGATATAAAGCCTAATAAGAGCTTTCCTTGTAGAAAATTGTCCTTACAGGCTGTTAAGAAGAATGATGCTGAAATACTGAACAAAATTCTCCGGACAAAAACATAATGCAGGTTACACATGAAAAGTCAGATTCACCTGCGCAGCCCCCCCGGAGTTTCTTCAGCACAGACAAGGTGAGGCTCTGGCCAGGAAAGCAGCTCCTCTGGGGAATTGCATCATGAAAAACCTGGCCTGTAGCCACTGCAGCCAGGAGAGCACTGACAAGGATGTTTTTTGCATATATTCTTACTGTTCTGTTTTGGCAAGTCACGAGCCAGGATTTCACGTTGTCCTGAAAACCATGAGGCTGGTTCATTTTATTTCACATAAAGGTTAGAAAAGGACCACTCTCAGGCAAGAGTGCATGGCCATGGAAGGCTGAGCTGAGGTGATGGGTTATTTGCAATGCCATTCCATCCAGATGAGGTTTGTGTGTATGAGGTTTGTGTGTATGAGGTTTGTGTGTATGCTCTGCACAATTCAAATCAGAATTTGAATTTGATTTTTGACACAGTGATCCTGTGTCTGGGTAGCTGCTGCTCTGCTGGAGGTCCCTTCAAGCAGCTGGGCCTGAACACCTGTGCCACGCATGGTTTAGCTGGAATACTCCTAGAGAGCCCACAGGAAATCAGCAACCTGTTGGAAAGGGAGGCTTGAATGAATTTTTCTTGCCAAAGAAGTAACTGATTCAGGAGTTCAAAATTCCGTGCAAGGCTCTGACATGCTGCCTTAAAAACAAAGCCACTGTGCCTAAAAAAGAGGGGTGTGTGCCTGTGTGTGCCTGAGCACTCCCTGTGTGTTTGAACGTAATGGGGTTTATTGGGAGCTCTGGGAGGAATCAGCCAGGAGGAAGCACGTGACTCGTGAGTTTATTTTACCACATCCCCCTCCTGGTTCAGAAACTTTAGATACCAAGGCTGTGGTGGAGGCTGAAGTGCTGTGGTGTGGTGGGACAAAAAATGGATTCTTAGATCCGCGAATGGGCTGAGCTTGGGACAAGAGAAGCTGGTACCCAGGGGAAAAAATGAAAGCCCAGGGAGGGACCTATTTTTTTGTCTGAGTTTCCTGTCTCACTTAGAGGCAAATGCAAGTCTGTGTTTCGAAACAGAGAAATAAAGAAATAGGGGACTGGAGGAGGAAATTTCACGGATTTTGTCTTTATTTTTGTGCTGTAAGTAGAAGATAGGGCATGAAATGGTCATGAGAGAAATGTAAAGCATTTGGAGCTTGAGCAATGGAAATTTGGTGTTAGGGTTCTTGACTCCAGGTTGATACTAAACAGACAGAGGGAAGGTGTCCATAACACACAGGGTTGCTAGGTAAGGAAACATGAGTATTTGTAAGCAGTGGAGTTCTTCATATATAAAAACTAAGGTAATAATCAGATTTTTCATGTGTTGTATTCCTTAACACTTTAAATCATAGCAAATATTTGCAGTAACAGCTATATTCAGACCAAAACCACAATATATATATACAAAATTGCTTAAATCTAGATTTCCAAATCCATTAACAGGCAAGATGTAGAAAGGACCTGCCTGACAAAGATGCTCACAGCATGTTACTGTGCCACCTCAGTAACCTGAGCTTTACAAACAGCTGCTGCATACAAGGTTGTAGCTGAGGTCATTTCACATCCCAAAAAGCCAGCCAGAAAACCTCCAAGCAATTAATGCTAGACATGTTCTTGCATACTTTGCTGACCTGCAGTCTATCAAAACCAACCGCTGCTGGTGAGCTCCTGGTTTCACTGAAATCTGCAGATTTTGGAGGAGGTTTCTTGTGTGCGTGAGGAAACTGAGTGATGCTTGTTGTGTGCTTGGAGGATGGCTCAAGATGGGGGCTTGCTTCTGTAGCTGAGTTTAGAGGAAACTTGTCAGTGTCTTTGGTGGCACCTGAACTTCTGCAGCTCCTCCTGACCCTGCTCAAATCAGTGTAAAAACTCTGGACTGCAGAGGGTGAAAAGGGTGGTCTTCGTAGCAAGCTTTTGAAAGCTGACAGTAATGTATTCTTTACTTTTATTTGTGCTAAGGTTTCATGTAAGAAACACGGGGCAGAGCTGAAAGCTACACAGAGTTTGCCATCCAAGTCTGGATGGTAAATCCAGCAGAATCGTCTTACTCCAGCCCCTGCTCAGCCCAGGCTCCCCTTTCCTGCAGAAGGACTGACACAAAGCAAACATGCCCATCCTGGGAAAGGAAAGCAAGCAACTCTATTAAAGCTGAAATGTTTGCTTTAGGGATAAATCAGTTTACATAATTATTTTGTTGCACAGGTGCGTTTTTCTTTGAATCCCTCCACTTTCTGTAATTATGACTCTGAAGTTCAGTCAAGTTACTTTTAAATAGCTGCTCCACGAGGAAAGTCTGGGGCTGCCAGTGATGTTGATGAGGTGAAGTGCTCTATCACTTCACACATTTCTATTAAGCAGCGGGTTGAAAGGCAGCATAATTGGGAAGCCCTGTCATATCTTTGATAAATGCTTCCTAACATTGCTGTGTTCTGCCCAGCTGTGACAGAACCCATTAGAAAGACACATATTTCAGCTGTCTCCCATTTGGATCTGTACACTCTGGGAAAAAGGAGTGTTTCCTCTCCTCCAGGAAAAAGCTGCAGGAGGGCAAGACCCTCCACTGTGGGGCTTGGGTGCAGGTCCACACATGGCAGATCCTGACAGGATTTTTCTCCCTTGTTTTCACTGTGGGCTTTTCCATTCTATAGCTGTGGCAGGAGTAGGAGGCCCCAACAATTGGTGTATTTATTATTATTTTTTTTTTTTTATTATTATTATTTTAAATCTAGCACAGCGAGGTTCTGCTCTTGGGTCTGAAATGGGGGTGCTACTTTATATAAATAATAATCAGATAGGTGTGTAACTGGTTTCTCAATGCTAACATTCAGCTTAATGCAGCATTTTTCATGAATCATTTCTTCAGCTCCTCTGCCAAGGAGAATTTATGTAGCAGGTTTCTTTTGGCAAATATAGAGGCTGACTGAATTTAAATGTAGGCATTATTTGAAAGTATAGTGCCAGCTGCAAGTATGTGTAAAAAGTATAATGGGTAGTTAAAAGAACATCATTTTCATCTCAAAACTATTAATTTTAGAACTCCTAATAGTATTTATTTGGCACTTTTGGGGGAAGTCAGACAGAAACCCTACAGTTTCTCCCCTGTGTAGTCAATTTCTTATGGTAAAGAGCTTTTTACAACAGGAGAAACAAATTTAAATACACTTACAAATAAAACCATGTCTGAAGTCTAAAAATACTAATAATCAGAAACTGGATTTAATAAATCAAAACGGTTAGCTAAAAATTAAAATGGATTTTGTCCCTTTAATTATAAGCAAAAAGTACAGTGTGAAATGCCATTGTGACTGGAGTTGACTGTAAATTCAGCTCTGGATCAGACCTCACATGGCTTGAAGTAAAACAGAGCTATTACTCGGACTAATTTTGCATTGTAATAATTATTTAATGCTTACAATGAAGCCTTGTCCTTAGGGTTTTATGCTTTAGCTGTTTTGTACCCACGCCTTGTAGTTATTAAGTACAGACAAGGCTGCCATTTTTTCAAATGGCATAATGTATATCAGTGTGTGTCAATGAAAAACATCAGAAATAGGCATTTTTCTGGTAGAATACATCAACTGTATGAAATCTGGAACAGTTTATGCAGCTTTGGAAGTTTCTTTAAGCAGTGCGTATACCATAAGTAGATTTCTATAAGTACCAATGGCTGTCATTTCCAAAATTTACAGATATTAACTTTTACAGAAGTAGAATTTGCTCTGTTTTTGTTCTGTCATATGCTTTCAGTTAATTCCAAGCTTCTTCTCATATTAACAAACCAATTTCACCCTATTGGTCAGGAAGTAATTTGTATGGATTGTCTTGCTTTTATTAAACTACTGAAAATGCATTTATTTTGCATTTCTGTCCGAAAGAGTTTTCTTGATTCTGTGATGTTTGGTTTCAGCCACCTTTTACAAGTCTGTTAATGAATGTCTAAATGCAGTATTGAAATAGAATTTTGAGTGCTTGTGGTGGGGTTTTTTTTGTGTCAGGACCACAGCATTAGACCTAAGCACCTGTGTGTCCTGATGCTTGTGTAACAGGATAAGGAGCAAGTCTGGTCACAATAAATGTGTGAAAATTCAGAAGTCTTAATGCTCAAGGGCAAGCATTGATGGTACAACTGTAGTTCTCTGGGCCCTAACTGGGGGCCTGAACATTTAATGGACAAGCTCATTTTGATCTGAATAATGCCATTTGAAGTTGAGGTCAGAATCATTCCTTCCTGAGTGTGGGAGAAGGCACGTGGGAGCTACATAGTAAAAACGCTGGGGAAATCATCTGCCCATGTGAAATAACACCATGGGCTGTTTCTTGCCCTTGGGCAGTAAGTCCTGCCCCTTGGAAAAGAGCCAGATGCTCACATCATGTAAATCAGCATGATTTTCACTGGCATGCATGAGTGCATTCCCATTTACACCACAGGAGGATGGAAGTTGTTGGGTTTGTTTTGGGTTGGTTTGGTTTTTTTTATTTTATTCTGATGCTCCCTCTGATTGTGTTTCTTGACATATACTTGGATATCATTTGAGTGCTAGCCCTGTCAAATACTGTATTGAATATCAAAAGACTCCTCCATCTCAGATGGCAGCTGGGAGAGGGAACAAGGGTAGTTAGGCTGTTGTGAGATCCATGTGTGGATGTGATCTGTACATGCGGAACAAATACTTACGACCTTTCCTGTACTAACTTCTTGCAATTAGGAAAGCTCTGTGACTCAGGAAATTTAGCAGTGTGTTTGGCCAATATTTAGTAATTATTCATGAATTATAGATGGTCAGGCAAAAGTAGAATTAATTTGAGGAAAGTTTCCTTTTCACAAATATATGTAAGGTGGCACTAATATAAAAAAAACCAAACCCAACTCACAGCCTGTCAGTGATGTAATTGTTTTTCCTAGAATTAGTATTAAAACTAACTCAGTGAACTGGGTTGAAAGACAAAAATCCCCAGATGTTATTTAAAAACACCAATTCTGAGATCATATACGCTGCATCTTTTTATGAAGTTCACAAAAGAAATCTATGCATTGACCTCTTTCCCTGGGGGTTACCCATCTGTATGTTGTCTTTAAAATGTTCCCGTGTACCCATCCCACACTTAAAATTTTAATATAATGTTACCATGGAGGTGAGTCCTTAATTTTAACTGTTCAATTTTTGTATCAGTTGAGGTATCTGTAGCTAATTATAAGGGCCCCTGTAATACTTTTCTGCTCAAGAAACTCCTAATAGGAGTGATTGCCCTGACAGATTGCCGTTGATCTGCCAATAATGAGATTTTTTTTCAGTGTTATGCTTAGTTGTAAGCTCTTTGGGGAAGGGATCATCTCTGTGCTCTGCGCTCGGCAGGGCTCTGCTCCGTGGCAGGGCCACTGCTCCCTCTCCCATCCCATCTGAGAAATAATCACAATGATGTGAAGTAAGGTGAGGGGAGTTCTTTGTGCGAGGAAGATCAGTGTTTAAAGCCCAGACAGCCAGCTCAAATGCTGGATTTTTTCCACCTGGAGGGGACTGGCCATTTTCCCTGCTGGCGTACAGCAGGCCGGCGGCACGGAGGGGCACGGACAGCAGCACCAGGAGCAGGGCTATTTGCAGGGCCAGGGAGGCTTTGCTTGACTCTCCTCCACTCCCCAGCACGGCAGCCAGGCTGGGAACAAGGCAGATTTTTCTGGCTGCCCCAAAAGGTGATCACTGTGAGCAGGCAGCTGTTCCCACGTGCCCCCATGCCCCCGGCATGGATCTGCTCCCGCAGCCACATGCTGGAAAGCTGAGAGTGGTGTGGCCTCCCACAGCCCCCAAAACTCGAAGATGCCCGTGAAAGAGCAGCCAGCCTGGAGCTCTGAAACCAGGTAGAGCCCTATTCTTGAGCCCAGGAACACACAGGCTTTAAAAGGAGCTGGTTGGAAAAGGAGTAATGGCTTTAGACTGAAGAAGTGTTGATTTAGGTTAACTATAAAGTAGAAATTCTTTACAATGAGGTGGTAAAACTCTGGGACACGTTACCTAGAGAGGCTGTAGGTGCCCCATCCCTGCAAACATTTAAGGCCAGGTTGGACAGGGCTCTGAGCGATCTAATCTAGTTTAAGACATCCCTTACTGCAGAGGGGTTGGACTGGATGGGCTTTAAAGGTCCCCTCCAGTCTAAACTGTTCTGTGATTCTTATACAGAGCTGGGACTTAGGCCCAGCACAGGAGCACAGTGAGTTTGGGAGGCACAAGAGGCTCCAAGAGCACTCACTGACTGGGAGAGCTGACAGCCAGGGTTAAGAAACCATTAACAGCCAGCATTATGTCATGTCTGCCTTACTGATGCCAGGCCAGGTTGCTGTTAGAAAATAGCTTAAAAGTTCAGAAAGTAAAAAAAAACCCCAAAAATGCAAACCCCAAAACAAAAACAAAAGTCACAAAGAAAACCCCCAACTGTTGGGTTTATTTGCATTCACAAAGAAAGATGTATTTGCTTTAAATTGCACAAAGATTGAAAGTGCTGATAGTGGGGAAAAAAATCTTACCTATGGCACTTCCAGTTAACTGAGAAAGTTCAGCCAGCGATTAAACTGCTGAGAGGGAGGAGAGCACAGATTGCATTTCAAAGGAAAATTCAAGCAATGCATTAACGATTATTAATGTGTGTTATTGTTAAAGTAATCATATTTATTATGGTCTAGCCTAGGGAGAAGGAGCAAAAATGGAAGTCTTGTTCCGGAGACTGTAGAAACATGCACACAGTAGGTGGTCCCTGGCCCTGCAGTCTAAATAGTCGGAGATGGAGTGGATAAAGCCCCAGCCCAGCCGAGGGGAGAGCAGCAAGAAATGTTGTGGGTTTGCATCTGCCCTACAAGGGCCTGGATAATATCTCTTGCCCTGCTCTCCTTCCAGTGTTTGCTGTAGATATGTGAGGGCTTCTGTATGATCCTGACTGGGAAACAAACAAACAAACAAACACCCAGATGTGAGGGGTATGGAGTTATTGATGTGTTGCTGGTCTTGGCTCTCACAGGCACAGCAGAGGCCAAGGATGGGAGACAGGATAACGTGAGTGAGCCACAGGCTTGGTTCCTCACTGCTTTGCCTTAATAACAGAAGAATTTTACGCCCACTTGCACAGATAGAAACATCACCATTGATTGAAAGCAGCAGTTGTTTGTTTGCCACTCAAACATTTTTAGTTGTGCCTATTTTGATCAGCCTGCTCTTCTTGGAGGCTGGTATCCATGAATGTACTAAAGATGCCATCGGGAAGTGATACCAGTTCCTAGGTGGAAACTGTTTGGAAAAGCAAGCAGACAAAACCAATCCCAACTGGAATTAGGGCTTTCTTCCCTGTGCATCCAGCCATGCTGCCATGACAAGCAGCTGTTTTTACCTCATCTTACAAACTGATGTTTCTAAATGTGTATTCCCCCTGTGCTCTTTGTTGTGCAGTCAGGATCACTGACCCCTAACAAAGAATAAATGTGGTGGAAGAGGTGTTGAACAGCCTAGCTGGAGGTGTATCCCCTCCTTCAGTCCATGCACACCAGGAGAGGTTTAGGTCAGCTGTGCTGGCAAGCTCTCCACAGGGAATGCAGCTGGTTCTGGCAAAAGAGGGCATTTCCTACCACCTGATGCTTGTACTTCAGGCAAGATATATCTGCCGTAGGGCTTTTTTTGAAATTCACTTTTTGCCAGTATTTGTGGCTTCATTAGATCCCATTTTGAGTCTAGTTCAGTTATGCAAAGTTGAGGTTTCTCCCTCTCTCCCCATGGTCCCTTCCCCAGTCACCCTTGACACACTGCCAGGGCTCCCCAGTGGCCCGCCAAGATGACCTGGAAGCTGAGAGGATGTGTCAGCACGGCACAGAAAGCATGAAATGTGCAAGAGGGAGCTCCTTGCTCTGGGGTGTGCTCCTGTGGCAGCTCTGTTCCTGCTGAACGTCACAGCAGCTCTGTGAGCACGAGGCCAAAAGCATCCCTGTGACAGTGCCTGGCACAGCAGCGCAGGAAGCGTGCAGCAGGGAGCTCTGGTGGCTCCTGTGTGAGGAATAAATACCAGTCCCACACACTGAGAGAGATGTGGCTCAGGAAATCCTGGTTTTCACTGTGCTTTGGTGAGGAGGGGCTGCCTTACTTGCAGAGGGACATAGCTGTGCTGGCTGGGGCATTGTGCGGGGAACTTGGGAGGCTCTTCCAGCCTCCCCAGCTGGTGAGGAAGGGAGGAAAACCAGCCCTGTACCTCCTGTCTCCTCTTTTGTGCAGCAATTGCACTACAGAGAGCAGAGGCCCCTTATCCTGCCTGTCTTCTTTGACTTACAATTCAGCCAGCTCTAATTATTAAAAAATAAACAAGCCTGTAACTGCTTAAGAGCCTTAAATCCCCTAAATGACAGGGAAATAGCCCCTGAACACCACCGAAATAGTCTCTTCTATGTCTGCCTACCCTGGCAGCAGATACAAATCATCATTAGTGGGTCACTCTGACACAGATCCCTTAATGTAAGTGCTACATTACATTAACAAGCGAGTCAACAATAATATTAGCAATAAATGAGAAATTAAATTCCTAGTAATTCATCCCTTTGGGTTTCCCAGTGTGTCTCTTGTGTTTTTCTTGTTTTGATCCTGAGCATTTTGAAACAAGAAGTGTCTTTTTTTCGTGTCTTGTGGCGTGATCCCAGCCCATTAAAATGGATGACAGTACTGCTGTTGACTTCAGTTGGCAATTACTGTAGGAAAGAGCACATGGTGTGATTCAGAAATTAATAATAAACATATACACTAATTTTAAGGAGGAGATATAAAATTGAACTTTCCTGCTGAACTGATTTTAATTCAAACCCTTTTTTTCCTACAGTTTTTCCAGGAAAACAGATAAAAAACTAATTTGCATTAAATTGGAATACTTCTACTTTTCTGAACCAAGAGTGGTAGCGAGGGAGTCACCACTGCTAAGCAACAATAAAAGATAATGTTTGTACACACGAAGAAAACTCTAAATGAGGAAGACTCCCAGGCAGAACTGGAGTTTTTGGCTGCTAACGTTAATGGAAGATGTGGCTAGGCCCGCAAATGGCTCCACAGCCGAAATATTTAAATTGCTTTGCCTGTGTTTCCTGTTGCTAGATGTAGACTGGAGCGTTGTTTTGTTTGTTTTGTTCAGATTGCAGCAGTAGCTGAGTTCCAGTATGTGATGGAAAATTGCTTATTGGACTCTCCTGATCAGAAAGCACCGATTATGGCATATTAACTGTAGTGCTTTTATGATGAAGACTATTAAAGACTGAACCCAAAACCACAGCCTCATTACTTTCAGAATTAATGCTCAGAGTAAACCTGCCCTGTTCCTGAAAGGTTAGTCTCCAGTGCATTAATTCTTTGGCTCCTTCTTGGCAGACGGATTCGCTGAATTGCACTGGTGGTCTGAGCATTTCTAATTTCACTGCCTCTTCACCCAAAGTGGACCTGCAGAACCTTGTAACTACAGCTGGGACAAATTGCATCTAATCAATTACGGACCATTAAGTATTGCAAAATATAACAAGGCAAGAAAGGGGAAAACTCAGTGCTGAGCTCTCCTCTGGCACGTGCCTGTAATTAAATGGGTATAAACCTTTCTGAAAGGGCAGTGGGGTGCTCAGCCCTGCAGTGGGGGCTGGGAACAGGGGTGCCACACACAGCACTGCTGGGGTGTATCTGGGTGCTCCCTCTCCTTGCACTGCCAGGGGTTGGCTCACAGTGGGACACAGCCCCCTTCCCGCCCTCCTCCACGTGCATCCGGGAGCTCCTGAGGATGGTTCTGTCTCCCAGTCCCCAAAGACAGTTCTGCTTAATCATTTGCCATTTGGGATGGTTGCTTTGTTACTGGGTGCATCTGTGTTCTCACTGATTGTCAGTATCACCCTTATTCAGGGCTGGGTGAGTGTTGGTGTGCGCTCGGAATAAAGTGCCTGCAGTGGCTTCCTGGGCTGGGGAGCCTTGAGGTCTCCTTCCCTCTCCCTGCAGTAAAACTGACTCATAACTAACAGAAACAGGGTATTAAACATGGGGAGCTGCCGAGTGAGGCAGAATAGGAGTTTTTAAGTTTTCAGGGGATTACGTGAAACCAAATGCTGAGTCTTACCATGTTCCTCCATTGCAGAGTTTGGGGATTTTGTTTGGATTGTTTTCTTTCACCCAACTTTCTCTCAGTATATATATATATTTTTTTTTTGCAGCTTCCTTAGATCTACTAACAGTCTACATTAATTTTCTGTTATTTAGACTAACAGTCTAAATAACATTAAATTAATGTTAATAAACTCTAGACATGTAGGTTGTATCTTATTTATCCTCTGCAGCCTTTCTCCCAAGGAGCTGTTATCCTATGTATTTGTCCACAATATAGAGACTCCATCTTAATTTTTTCTATATTTTCAATAACCCCAGTATTTACTTATGAGTATCATACTAGCTTTTCGACTAGTAGAATCCATCTAAAAGCCTTTGCTAAAATACTGACAGCTCTGTCATCTTAGTTTTAGCACTGCTGTTGCAGTGAGGTCAGCCTAACATTTTCTCTGTGGGTCATAGTTTGCTGACCAGTGTGGAAATTTATGAATTGCTGAAATTGTAATGTCAGTAATAAATTGAAGCAAATGTGAAATGTTCATTCTTTCAATCATAAAAAAAAATTCCACTGAAATTGTTGCAGTTTATGATACAGAAAGTTAGGCAGGACTAGTTAGAAGCAGTAGAATGGTTAAATCCATAGGAATATATTGGCTTTGTCTCTTGTCCAGTGGTTCCATCTTCATGGGTGATCCTTTGCAACAGCAGCCTCAAGCCTTCCATTATGGGCATGTCATGCAATTTATCACTCAGGTTTGTAGCTTTTTGTTTCAGTACAATTGCTGACCCACTCCAGTCTTGCTTAAATTTACTGACTGCTCCTTACAGCTGTTCCAAGTTTTCCATGAGTCATAAAATATTGCACATAGGTCAGCTACTGTGAGAAAATAGTTGATATTTGTTAGTTTTTGCCCTAAAAGCGCAGGCATGATGTCTCTCAGGGGTTTGGCCATCTCCTTCATGCTGTGTCTGGAGGGTCAGAGCCAGTTCAGCCACGAACCCCGTGGTTCTTGGGTTTGCCTCCCATCCTCTGCAAGGTCTAAAACACTGAACCCCCTCTTGGGCACACACATGTGAGTGTGGCATGGCAAATGAGCATCAAATTGTGTGCAAGTGGTTTTGGATATATGCAGAGAATTCCTGAGCAGTTACTCGTACTGAGGAGGGCACTTTGAGTCAAACTTGTTTTGTCCCCTCAACTCCTGTTTGACTGTTTGTTGAAGCACTGAACAGCAGTGTTACTCAGCATGTGGTCTGTGCATGTCTGGCAGTCCATTAAAACTTCAAAAGATATTGTGAGAGGACTTCACATTTCAAAACCTGGAACACTCCAGTCCATGCTAATGTTCCCATACTTACAAGTAAACAAACTAAAAAGTAAAGAAATAAAAGTGGCAAGTGATTATTTGATTTTTTTAGCCTTAAATTTAATTAGGCGATAGAAATTAGAATCTTCATGGCAGCACTGCAGAATTTTTTTTAGAAGTCTGGCTTTTCCTTGGTGCTGCAGGAGTGAGGGTGGGCTATGCATGGAAGCCAAGGCAGCCCTGCATGCTCTCTGCACTGCATTTCCTTCACTCAAAAAGGAGAGTAGCAGACCTGGGTAAGATTCAAAGAGCGTTACAAGGAGGATCAAAGAATTTTCCTGAGAACAGCTTCAGCACAAGCAGTGACTCAGTGGACTGCACCTCTTTGGTCCAGGAGTGGTGACTCACGGGAGACAGGGCTGAAATCTGTAGGGCTGAGTTGCACAGAGGTGAGTGAGGAGCAGCTGCTCACTGCTTCTTCTTAGGTGAGAGGCTCAAAACAAACAGAAGGCACTAGCTCTGGGGACAAGCTCTAGTGCAGCTGTGAATCCCTTTGAAAGATACAGTGGAAGCTGTATGTTTACGTAGGGTCAGAAAGCAAAAATTGTTATATCCGGAGGCTTCTGACTCAGCACATGGTTGAGCTGCAACTTATTTGAATTCAGCAGAATTTTCTTGTGCTGTCCCTTCATTTACCCTCCTTTGGTAAGGGGTGAGACACTGCCCTGGCTGGGTTTTGCTCAGGCCTGGCACCTCATCTGTGTCTGGGACCACTTTGCTTTTCAGTGCTCTTGTACAACAGGGGTCTCCGTGCTGTTCTGTTCCTCATCACCCACCTGTTTGTCTCTCTCAGGATCCTCTCCTTTCTCAGTTCCTTTCTCCCAGCCCGTACATCCTCTGTTTGTTAGAGATGAGGCAGGGTGGTGGCAGGGCACATTCCCTGTCCTTGGAGGCTGTGGAGTGTTTTAGAGGAAATTCAGTTTTTCCACAGAGAAGCAGCACACTGTATAGATGTCAATAGGGCTCTGGCAGTGTTTGAATTGCTTTGATTTGCCTGCCCCTATGTGTGCCAAAATTCATTTGAAAAGAGGGAAATACTGGTTACTTTATGTGGCACAGCTGCTGGGTTTCTCTTACCTCTCTGCTGTGCCTTTCACCAGCCCATTACACCTACCTGTAGTCTCTGATTTTCTGTGCTAAGCAAGCCCTTTGAGAAACTGTTTTTAAACAGCCAGTACTGTGGAACTGACACTTCAAAGTAATTGCAAATGTTGCAAATAATAAATAATATTATAGCTATGCAATTATAATATGATACTTAGTTCCTTCTAAGGGTCAGCCTGACAATGTGCTGTGGCTGTGATTTGAGCAGTTCAGTTTGCAGCTGCTGTCATCAGGAGCTTTTGTGATTGTGTTTACAGCAAAAGGAAACACAACTGTAGAACAAACTGGTGATTATTGTATATACTAATTTATGCCTTCTATTTACAGTAGACTGACTGCAGCATTGATCTGAGCGTTTCTAAACCAGTTGTTTTGGGCTCAGTTTTACCTTTTTTGCTTGGCATACTCTCAAGACCATTCACATGAATGATAGTATGTGCAACCAAAGCAGAATTACCTCAGGCCTCTGAAGAGGGGTGCTGTATATCCCACATTCTGGTGGCTCCTTAGGTAGCTGGAGCACTGAAAATGTGACTGTCTTGCAGTACTCTAAGCTTTGTTTTTCATTATACTAATTACTGCGCATCTCAGGGAGGAGATGGTGCTCATCTGAAAGAACTCACTGCTGCAGAAAAGAGAGTGGGTTTGTATGACAGAAAAAACAAGGGAAGCCAGAAGGGTTTGATGATCCAGAGTCACAACACATGAAGCCAGTAGAGATCCCACAGAGCTGGGCTGGCAGCCAGCCTGAGCTCAGCATCACGAGGAGAATGGGGGCAAAGTCAGGGTGCTGGAGCAAGTCCCCGAGGAAAGACTTGACTTCAGTCTCTGCTGCAGGTCTGTCAGAGTAAGTGCAGCAATTGTGGCTGGAGCAGGGCCTTTCAGGGGTTATTTTGGGATTGAACCTATCTTTTTCTATGTAGAAGTTCCGTTTCATCCCCCTAAATTCATAAAGAGGCTTTTGAGGGCTGGCCTGTTGCATTTGTGGGGCAAGGAGGGATAATGGGACCTGTCAAAAAAGGTATTGTTGCCTCCTCGAAATGGTGGTTGCTGCTCAGCAGAGGCTCAGCAAGATAAAAGCAGCCTTAGCAAATCAAAGATCTGCAGGGAACATGTCTGCAAACACATTCATAAAATTTGTTGTAATGGTTCTTGGAAAACATGCTTGTCTGTTTTCTTCTACTTTTCACCTGACATTGGCTCTCACAGCAGCTGAGAGGTGGCAAAATTTCATCTGTCTTGAAAATTAGAATGTGCTTTGCTGTGACTTGCAATTGATCCGATTAGCTAAGTAGGTTTGGGGTTTATAATTGAATTTGGAAAGCCATGTTGTTCAGCAAATGGTGTTGCACCTATAATTATGGATTATGGAAGTCACCTCTTCTGCATAAGCATAAAATCTGCATGAGTGCAAAAGTGGTTGGATTCATATTTCCATAAATAACCCAGGCAGATGATTTCCTTGCCTTAGATAGAATAGGTTTCATTGATGTACTCCTGTCTAACATAAGAATATAGTATTTATTATGCTAAGCCTAAATCACTCAGGCTATACACAAGTGTCTTGCAGTACATCATAAACACGATGCAGTAATTCAACATCCTCATCAAAATAATTTGCAACTTGTTTGTTTAAATCTGGCACTGCCTTGTGAATAAAATAAGAATTAACCAGCATTTGTATACTGAGTGCATAAACTAAAGTTATACAGGGTTCAGGATCAGTTATGTAGGAGCATCAATAACTTCTCAACTGGTTTCAAAGCTACAGCATTTTGGACGCAGTAGGTTCCACTTTGACCTTGCAGGTTAGGTTTTAGTTGTAAATAATCAGATACATTTTTATGGCTGTTCTAATTAAGTCTTGGAGATAAAATTGATCAGAAGATGGTTGTGTTTAGTTTTTTCATTGTTATGTAGCTGCAATGGTTTTCCTGATTCTGGTGTCTTTTCTGAGGGATGATCATGACTACTGAGGTGCTTCATTTTAGCTAACAGCAGCACCACATCCAACCAAAATTAAGAGATCATGGTAAAATGCCAGTTTCTGCTGTACAGTGCTAGAGGAAGGAAATTCTAGTTCAAGAAGAGTGTACGGACTAGGGAGTCTGCTTTTCAAACAAGTAATGTTAGAAACAAAATATTTAAATATTTTTACTTGAGTGTATTTCTTTTTATGGCAGAAATATATTGGTAACACAATGAAAACAATAATGATAGTAATTATGAGGAATAATAGATTATGTGTAGCAGCAAGCTTGAGAATCTTACCTTTATTTTCTTTATATGTTCTTTTGGGTGTGAATGTGGAGACCTATTTACTGGTTGTTGTTATGAGGGGAGTCTTTTGTTACTGTAGGGCACGGGGCTTGAGCAAGGAGGCGAGGGAAGGAAAAACGCAGATTCCCTATTTTGTGATCAAATTGTCACTAAGTCCTTCGAATTCAGTGAACTCACACCAATGTGAAATCAGGTGCAACATGTAAATATTTCTGCCTGTGATGTGATCGTCAAACCCTGCCTTTTTTGCAGAATTTGTCTGATTTTAACTGAATGCAAAGACTTCAGTGAATCAGATTGTGACATTGCTGGCAACTTGAGGAGAAGTCACTCATTTCTGGGGCAGGGGTAACTGTGAGACAGAGATAAAATCCAGTCATGAAGTTCATGGGGACTTCTGGCCAGATATTGCTTCTTGCTGAGTGTGACATTCATGGGCTACTAGTTTGTTACTGTCTTTAATATTTGCTCAGTTTATCCAGCCAAGACCTGAAAATTCAATTCTAGCCTGACCAAAACTGTAGCTCCTGTTTATCTGCTAGAGAACTTCTGATTCCCTACTAAATTGTATTAATGGGGATTATAAATTGTGTGTCCAAAATCTGTGAAATCTGGTAATGCTGTGAGATCTGATAAATACTGATGGATAAATACAGACAGACTGCAGTTTTACATCAATATGACTTTGTTATGGTGTTTAGTGAAATTGCTCTATATTTAAACCAGAAAACCTCATATGAGAAGGTCAATGACTGTGTGTAAAGTGGCTTGGAATTACTTCCCTGCTATATGTTTTTTCCTTAGATTTTCAGAATTTTAAATATGGTTTTTCATACACAAAACAAATATATGGTAAACATTTTTTCATACTATTATTTCTGGAGAAAAAAATAACATTTCAAAGATATCATGAGCCTTGTGTTTTTAGGCTTATTTAGTATATAGCTTTATATAGTTTATTCTTAATTAACAGTGAGTTCTATTGTGTTTGAGATCCAAGAGCAGTGTTTGAATTCCATGTTTGCAGAATGGGCTCTGACATAAAATTTCTCCCTTTTATCATTAGTGTTATTGATTGATGTCTTTGCTTAGCAGAAAGATTGCCACGTGGATACAAAGATAGCACATTTCTTGCTCTGTCTGAAGTGCATGTCATGCCATTTCGCTTTTAAGCACATGGTTCAGAAGAGATGAAATGGGAAAGCCCCTGCATCTGTTAACTCGGGCTGAGCACTGCAGAGGTGTTCTCCCTGTGTTCCTCTGGCACATGACTCTCCAGGAACTTTCATGTGGACCTGGCATCAGAGTTCCCTCCAGCCTGGTGAGATTTATTGGGTCAGAACCAGAAAGATGCTGAGATAAATAAGGCTGTAAAAGAAATCAAATGGATGCATTGAGTGGCGTATCAGCTTCAGCCTGCAAAGATTGACTTTGTTTACTCTGGATCTGTGGAAACCACAACTCAGGGGCTGTTACAGAGGAAGTTAATAAAGATAATTCCTAAATGGAGTGGGGGGGAGCCACTTGGTGGAGAGGAAAAATCTGTTTCAGTGTGCAGGGAGAGGAGGCATTCCGGCAGGTGTGCGAGCTGGTGGCAGAGGATGAACCGGCCCCGCTTCTGCAATGTCTCAGCAGCTCCACGGATGGCAGGGAGAAATGTTAACAATACTTCAAGCCAGTTTGCTATCCTGCTGCCAGTATGTCCTGCAGTTGGACATGCAGGCACTGGAATTATGCATCGTGGGTCCCGTGGCGTCTGGCGCGAACAATCGTGGCGCTTGTTCCGCGCCCAGCACGCTGTCAGACAGCGGGGCCTGTCAGCACGGTCAGCTGGACTGTGTGTCCCTCTGTCCTCTGTGCACTTCAGTTTGTACTTGCTGTCAGACAGCAGGGTCTGTTAGCACGGTCAGCTGGACTGTGTGTCCCTCTGTCCTCTGTGCACTTCAGTTTATACATGCACACGCAGAAGACGATGGAATCAATTAGCTCCTTGTCTTGCAAACAGGGCCCAGCTTTCCAGAAGAGCTGCAAGGGTGTGTCTGAGAGCCAGACAAGCTGGAGATTTCTCTTGGGCAGCTCGTGGGCTGGTTTCAAGTTACTCCATATTTCATTGTCTCCTATTTGCTGAACCTTGGTTTCAAATGATTGCGCTGGTTCTCCGTGCTTCTTAAAGGCACAGGTTCCTCTGCTCCCCAAGGAAGTACACATTCTCTGTGTCCTCCAGGAAGCCTGGGAATGGTTTCACCCCATGTGTGTACAAGGAGCTAAAAACATGTTGTTACTGACACACAGTGCGGGGGTAGAGGGGCTGGGCAAGGGAAAATCTATTGGCTGTGTCTTGGATGAAAGGGTTTATCTTCCCTGGGTTATTCTTCAAGAAATCACTGTTACTCTAATACTCTAATGAGCTCTTTCTCTCTCTCTCTCTCTCTCTCTCTCTCTCTCTCTCTCTCTCTCTCTCTCTCTCTCTCTCTCTCTCTCTCTCTCTCTCTCTCTCTCTCTCTCTCTTTTTTTTTTTTTTTTTTTTTAAATTAATGTGGGCCAATTCATTAGGAGGCAGTGCGACGTTTTGTGTTCCCTCTGTTTTATGGTCTGACACTGACAGTGTGTCTGCCTGTGGTGTGGAGCATATCCCCCATGTTGTGCTAAATGCATTTCAAGAGAAAGGTCTTCTTGACAAATGTATTGCACAAATCAGACAAAGCTGCAGTGGGTTAGACACTGACAATAGATTATCTGGGCCAACCCTGAAACAGGGAAATCCATTTTTATTTTATTTTATTTTTTTTCATTATTTAATTTGACTCGGCACCATTCTTTCCCTGTGAAAAGGCTGAGAAATGAGAAATATCTCCTACTTTATCTGCAGCAGATAATGTAAAGATTTTAGAGGGTTTGCAGTTTCTTGAAGTTCAAGTGCTCTTTATTTCGGCTTGTATCAGTGAAGGCTGCTACTGTTATTTAAAAACAACAGCTAGAAAGTTGCTGGTAGTAACTTTCTGTCACTGTGAATTCACAGGCTGACCATATGCTGGGCAAGGGGTCATTTCCCTGCTCTGTGTTTAGAGTGCTTTGAGGTCCTTTGGATGAAAATGCTTCAGACAGATGAACCATTTTTCCAATGCTGTAAATATTGTTATCTTCACAATTAAAGAACAAAGTGTATTAAAGGGAATGTCTCTGTGCCAAGCAATTGTGAAAGAGGAGCTTCACCTACCTCTTCACTTGTCTGTGCCCATGAGCTAAAGTCCAAATACTGAAGACAATTCAAAGAATTTCTATACTAGCCCAACATAGAGAGAAATGTATTCATGTTTGAAGCATAGGTGCCTTCTTCAGGCATTTTTCTGAACTGTTTTGTTGAGTTCCTTCTTTCTAATTAACCATCAGGGCATTCTTTTTGTTTTCCTAATAAATATTGCTGTAGTTTTGTAGCATGAAAAATGGTCCATGTTTTTGATTTGGTTGAAATAATGGCATTAAAGCATTGGGTAAGCACCATGGAAATACCTTTTCCTGAGATCACGTGTTTTCCCTAGATACAGCAGCATTACTTGCCATTACCATTTCTGCTTCCACATCCTAGAGATTTTGCTCTGCCCTGTCTAAGGTGTCATGTGAAGGGTATGCCTCCCTCACTTAAAATAAGGTATATTTTCCAAACCCTGATTGTCAGGGTGGCTGGAGGCGCCTTTTTGTAAACAATGCAAAGATGTAACAGTTCATTTTTACACCTTTGTATTAAAAGTGAAGAATAGATGCCAGTGCTTTAGGTCCTGCTACAGGCATCCTTAAACCCAGCAGTGATAAATGAAACCAATTTGAGTAAGGTGGCTTTTTGGGGTTTTTTTGTTTAATTGGTAAAGAATCACTTGATGATCCAAATGTTCTCCTGCATGAAACAGAATAAATGTGAAGTTGTACCAAGGATGTCAAGCTGCATTCCTGGTGAGACTTTTCTAAAGCAATCAAGGTTTCTTCTGCTTCTTGCACTAATCATTAATAACTATGCTGTTGTCACAGCTCAAAAACTTTCCTATTGACACTTCAATCATTTTTAAAGATCCTGAATGTTCAGCATGTATTAAAGTAACCTTTTGCACTCTATTAAAATTTAAGAACTGCTAGATTTTTAGTGAATGCCCAAGCAACTGGATCATGAAAGCATTACCTTGTGCCAAGGGCATGATGCAGAGCACTGATTCCTTTTTAACAAATAATAAGAAGTTTGGCTTTTCATTTACACATTCTGCCAATTGCTAACAAGTTTCCATCTTGTTCAAACACTGAATTGATCCCAAGAAATTGAAAATATTGATTTAACCCTCTGCCTGGTTTGTGCTGTGGGCACCTGCTAGTACAGTCTTAGCACATTACAATTGCTTGGCCGTAATTCCTCAGGGGACCACTAATAACTACCACATTTGTCTTTTCATCTTCTGAAATTATGCTAGCAGTTGTCCAAGTCAATTGTGATTCATTTGATACGGCTCTCCTTCAAGACATATTGCAACCAAATAGACTTGCTCACCAGTAATATATCTGATGACATAGTTAGTTCTAGTTAATTGACAGAATGATTCAGGCTTTTATGGATGGCATTAATTGGTCCCTGGTGTCCATGCAATAATTGACCAGACAGTGTAGGCTACATTAGCTTCTCATCCAGTCAGAACAGTGGTAAGATGAGGTAAATGTGGTACAAATGATAAAATGGCTATATTTTAAATCAAGCATTTATAAACTATAGAAGTGGGAGATTGTGGCATCAGGAGGGTCTGAATAATGAGAATACATAAATGTCCACATTCGAGGGTTGTGTTTCCTTTTTTTTTCCCCCACCTAATTAACACATGTGGTAAGTCACATTTAGATGCCTTAATGGACTCTGCTTGAATCGTGGTTTAATGTGTAAAGCAAAGTAGGTGGAAGGGCTGCTTGTGGTATTTCAGCTTCTCTGTGTTGATGTGGTACAATTTTAAGCCTGGTGTTAAGTGTTAGAAGGAAGTTAAAGGTAGGGCAGCCCCTCACATTTACAGAAAGTTCTTATTTTATTTTTTCCCTCCCAGAAAAGGAGATAACTTGTGGAATTATTTTTACATATTCCAGGTGTCCAAGAAATGCAAAGCCTGTGTTCAAATAAAAAGTGTAATTTGTTAGAAAAAGTGAGATAAGCAAGAAAAGTGACGTCAAAACAATACCACCTAGGCTCCTCTCGAAGAGTAATCATTCACTGATTTACCACCTGCTTTTCTAACTCTCTGTTTTGTGTAAGAAATCCATAAAGATAAGCAAGGAGTATCTGCTGGGCCTGGCTCAGGTTTAGAGGAACATAACTGAAGAGAGACCCAGAATCATGGAATATTTTGAGTTGAAAGAGACCCATAAGGATCCTGGAGTCAAACTCTCTGCTCATCACAGGACTGCCTAAAACCAAACCACATGAGGTGAAGCAAAGAACGGTACTGGTGTTGTAGGGGATTCTCTTTGGACCGCTTCAGGGCTATTTGTCTTGCAGGCCTATCACACAGTTCCTGGTGTTCCTATCACCTGGGGCTGTGTTTACAGGTATAGGTTTTTAGGTTACATGGACAGAAAATATCAAACATACATCTAGTCGGAGGGCAAAAAAGGAATTGGTCAGAGGTTTCTCCTCTCAGTGTATTTTCTAGTACATTGCCATTTTCGTTTTTTGTGCCTCAACACGGGACATTCTTTGGAGCTTGTTTTAAATCTGGAAGGTATTTTGTTGCTTAAAATTTAAACTTTGTTTCATTAAGATAATTCCTCTGTGTATATTCTCACACAAAAAANCAATTCCTCTTCTGCCTTTATGCAACTCAGATGTCTTCCCTGCCCCTGCAGACTGCAGCACTTTCGCCTGTGCCCACGAGGCAGTCCCTGGCCCCCTGTGCTGCTCTCCCACCCCATTTATCAGCCTTTTTCATTCCACTTGCAGTGGGTACTTCAGTGCAGTGCCGTGCCAGAGCTGCCCCACAAACCTCCCCACATCCCATGGCCCTCTGGATTACAGCTCTCTGAAGCACAGGAGAGGCACTTCAGTGGGGATTTGTAGGGAATGAGGATGTCAGTAACAGGTAGGCTGAGCTGCTCTGGGAATAGTCTCTCCCCAGAATGCAGAGATTGCTGTATTAATGAAGAATGCCGGCCACCATCAGCTTTGATCACTTCATTCACTGCTACACCCCTTTTCACTGCCCTATCCCTTTTGCTTAAATCTTTTCAAATTGCAAAGTTGTCACAACATCGATCATGCATTCCTTCAGCGTCGCGCTCTTGGTGGGTACTGCCAAGAACAAACAATAAAACCAGTCGTTGCCCTGCTTTAATTTTTATGAATTGTTGAATGTCCTGAGCTCCCACTGATTTCAGTCTTCTAGTGGGAATTGAGGGCATTCAGGGATTGCTGGGAAACTCGGCCTTTACGCCATGTACATGCTGATTGCAATGTCTCCACTTCCTTGTAACTTCTTCACAAATCAATCTTTCCAATCTGCTAGTAATTTACTGCTCTCTCAGATGCCTTCAGCATGCTGGTGTGGTTGGGGTTTTTTTTGGAATTGATACCTGCATTTGTGTTGCAGGTTGAGTGGGTTGATACAGGAAAAATGGGAAAATGTTGACTGAAGAAAGTCTCCTGGGAATGGATCCTTTTTCTTGTGAAATGGGTCAATTTCTCTGTTTTTACAGACTGAGCTACATTCAGATGAGGCTGTTCCTAGATGAAGTGGTGTAGTTTCTTTGTTCCTATGCATGAGACCAGTCCTGCATGGCTCAGTGGGTGTGTCTGCCTTGCTGGATGTGAGCGTCCTTTGGAAGCGTAATCTTCCTGGGCAGACAGAGGAGGTGGTGTATTTCCCACAGGTCACATTAAGATTATGATCCTTCAAAACACTGATTTCGTGCAAAGGGATGTTATTTCTGGGTAAAGAACTGCCCACAGGTTAGGTCAAATTTAATGTGATCTGCTATTGGAGATATTGGATTTTATGTTGTATGAAGCAATGCTGAACTTTCAGGCCAATGATTTCTACTGAGCCCAATATTGAATGCTAGCTGGTTTTATTTCCCACATTTTAGGAAAAAGACAAGACATTTATATGAAAGAAAACAGACCTTTTAAAAAGTGTATTTTATTTTATGACAGCAATGAAAATTAACCTACATTTAAAATCAAGGTTTTCATTTTATATACACCTTAATATGTCACTGATGACAACTTCAATTTAATCTTTCAAATAGTAAGGAATGCAATTGACTTTAAGGAGGCTTAAGAACAGTGATTAAGTTTGCCTAATTTATATAATTTGCACTGGTTTAAAGCTTCTCAACTTAGAATAAATTATAATAGTTCATATAACTTAATGCAATTTACTAATTCCTAATGCCAGGTAAATATTTATTTAACCTCATAAGTCAACAATCTTACCAGCTCAAATCTCTTCACCCATAAACATTTTGACATGGTAAAATATTAATAATTTCTACTATTTTAAACCCAAGTTTAGTAAAATGTATGGGTTGAGTATGAACCATCAGCTATATAAAAGAACAGAGGTAGGAAGTGGGACTGAATTTTTTATTTTTGCCCACCAACGTCTCCAGCATAAAGAGCTTTATTGCAGGTTTCTGTTATCTCCTCTGTTCAAGCACAGCCATGAAACTACAAGCTTAGAAGAGGAAAACTTCTTGATCCACAATGGTCCCTGTTGTTCTTTTCCTATGATCTTTACTGCTTACCACAGGGATAGAGGATCTAGATGGCTGAGATTAATTCTCTGAGCCCACTGTTTTCATTCATCTTCAAATGCCATGAGCAGCTGGGCTTTAGATTCAAATTTGAATGCAACAGTGAAACAAGACTCCCTTGCTTGGATTTTTCTTTTGCCCACAGCTCCAAAGTGATCCACAAGTGTTTGCCTGCCTGTTCCCCCCAGTCACCTCTTCAAATCCCTTACTTAACGTTACCTGGAGAGGGGATGCTCCTTAGGAAACATCTTTAGAGACTTGTTGAAAACAAGGACAGCAGGCAGATGGGAGAGAAACCCAACAAATAGTTGACCCAGATGTCTTCTCTTGGGGGTCTTGCTTAAGAATGTACAGAAAGAAAACTGACTGAGATCTGAGTTCTGTGGAGATTCATTTTCTCAGATGCACATGTTGAAGTATTCCCAGTGCTCAGAGAATCAGCAAATTCAGGCGCAAAAGTCCGTGGTCTAATTTTTATAGCTACTAAATGTATTAGCTCACGTTCTTGAATGACTTGACTTCAACTCTTGAATGACCTTACTTATGCACACAGAAATGTCTATCATCTTCACTTTTTTTTTTAATCTGGAGAATAAAGAAGAGCCCTTTTTTCCAGGTAAGGATGGGACAAGATGCAAACAAAAGCCTGCTGGAATGACAGATGTTACAACAGAAAATAAATGCTAGCATGGAAAGATCTGAGTTACTGAATTTTAAAATCTTTTCTGCATTGGCTTACATTTTAATTGAAGTTTTTTATCAATCTAGTGGAAATAACAAAAAGATGAAGGAGAAGCCCGGATGATTGTTTTAAAAGCACTGTAGTAACACTTTTGTTTTCAATCTATGAACTGGTTTTTTTAACAAGGTCGGAGTATCAAGCACTGACAGGTGCAGAAGACACTCTGGATGGGTTTCTTTTTCTGTGAGTGAGTGCCATGAAGTCTCAGGTAGATCAGCAAGACAATGATTCACCCTGTGTAGGTTTGAAAAGGGATTTGTCCATATTGACTTGTCCTAAGTTTCTGGAAATAATTGCATTGGCTGTTTCTGTTCCATCAAACATGCACACTCTGCACTGGAACCTTCAGCTATTTGCAGCAGTTGCTGTAGCAGAAATTCAGTTTTTCTGAAGTATTAATGTGGAGCGTGAGAGTTTCTGAGGGACTCTTTTGTTACTCAGATCTATTTTTCTTTCAGAAAATGCTATGTTATAACTTCAAGCCAAGCATCTGATGTGATCAGTGTGGCTTCAGGGACATGCTTTAGTGTTTCTAAGTGTGTCCTTTTGATAGCTGAGACTTATGTTGTAAATACTCTCTTTGGGAGGACCATTATAAAGGACTGTGAAGGCACGGGAGATATTTCTGGAAGTGGTGGACAAAAGGTTGTGTCATAAAACATCAGTTTTATGACAGTTTGGTTGGCATTGACGTGGGGTTACTCTGCTGAGCCTACCTCAGAAACAGGGGCCCCTTTGTGCCCATGGCCCTGTAGGAGAGGGGAAGTTCTCCAGCTGCAGCAAGGGATTCCAGCATGCCCTCTTTCCTTAACTTTCATTCTGGGTTTGTAGCAAAACTATTCTTCCTGCTCCCACTCGGGTTCTTGTTGCTGATGTGTTCCTAGATGTGAGGCGGGAGGGTCAGCTGTGCTTCGGACTCAACATCTCCCGTTTAGTTTTCATTTTCAGCAAAAGATTCAAGTTAACATCATGTAACAAAACACCTGCTTTGAGGAAAATATCAGTGGGGACTATATGACATCAGCCGTTTGGTATTTCCACCTCTATCCTCTTTTCAGCACCATTGTGCTGGACCTTTGCATAAATTCTATGATTCCTTTTTTTTAAACAATTCCATTTGGGAGAAAATCTTCACTGATAAGATTTTCTAGCTTTAATTCTCCTACCATTCTGCTAGTAAGAGCTGGAAAGGTGATTGATTGTAAGGCATTTGTTTGTTCCTATTCCCCCTTGAAAGCCTCACACTTGTGTGCAGCAGTCCCAGACAGCCCTGAGGGAGGTCGTTTTCAGGCTTGCAGAAGCCTTGGAAATTCCTTTTGGCACGGGATTCCCTTCTCTGTAGGTGTGAGAGTGGTCTCCTGTGCAGGCAGCTGTCCAGCTGCCCACTGATGCCCATGCAATGGGACAGGTCCCTCAGCTGCCTGCTGGTGTGGCAGGTTTAGTTTATAGGTACAGGAGAAACTTGAACATGTTTTTTCCTCTTACCTTCTTGTGGTAGGTTGGCCCTGGCTGGATTCAGGGCACCCACCAAAGTCTATCACCCACCTCTGCAGCTGAACAAGAGAGAGAAAATATAACAAAGGGTTCATGAGCTGACATAAGGACTGGGTGACTGGTGAGAATTGCTCACCAATTTCTGTCATGGGCAAAACAGGCTCTAATTTGAGATATTACTTGAATTTATTGCTAATGAAACCAGAGCAGAATACTGAGAAGTAAAATAAGATCTTAACACCACCTTTCCCACACTCTTCCCTCCTTCCCAGAATGGGAGTTGTGGTCATTTCATCACACGTTGTTTCTGCAGCTGCTCTGGGATAAGAGTCCTCCCCCAGCTCCTGCATGGGCTCCTTCCCACAGGAGACAGTTCTCCTGAAACTTCTCCAGTGTGAGTGCATCTCACAGCCAACAGTTCTCCCCAGACTGATCCCACGTGGGCTGCAGGAGCTCAGCTGCCTCACCATGGGCTGCCCCAGGGGCTGCAGGGGAATCTCAGCATCCCTGGGCCCAGAGCACCTCTTGCCCCTCCTGCACTGACCTGGGTGTCTGCAGGGCTGTTTCTTTCACATGTTCTGACTCTGCTCTTGTCTGACTGCAATTACATCACTGCAATAACTTTTTTTTTCTCCTTCCTAAATCTGTTATCACAGAGGCATTGCCATCATTTCTGCTCGACCCAGCCTTGGCCAGAGGCATGTCCAGGCTGTCATTGGCACTGCTGGACATGAGGAACCTGCTGGCAGCTCCTCACAGCAGCCACCCCTGTAGCCTCCCACGCTGCCAAAGCCTGGCCATGCGAACCCAGTGCACTTCTGTGTTCCTCTTAAATCTGTTCTCACATTCATAGCTGCCCTGAGAAATGTTGTGGCAGCATTTCTTCCCCTCCTTTGCCTGGCTTTCAGCAAGCGAAATGTTGCTGTTTGGCAGAGCCAGGTTTCTCTCTGACAGGGTGCAGCATGTACCTCTCACTCTGGGTGCAGCCCAAAGTGTTGCTGTCAACATCAGCGTGATCAGCACTGGGCCCCTGGCAGTGCTGCACTGCCCTCTCCCATCTGGCTTAAAAAGAAAGGAAAGGAAAGAAGAAAAACCCCCAAATCTCTGAAGTCCAGGAAAGGGGGCCACACATGCTTTAGCGACAGACACCTTTTAAAGCTTGTTTGCATTTGGGTGATAATGTATTTTAGTATGGTAGGGGAAATGAGAAACTTCACACATGGCATCTGGAAATCCTTGTGGCTCACTACCCTCCTTGACAGCAATAATGTGGCTGTAAATTTCCCCCAACAGAAAACATATAACTGCATCAGCCATAGCAGAAACAACCTTTCATTTTCTTTTAAATGGATGTGTTGTTTTAAATCTCAGCTTTTTAATAGCTTCATATAAACATTTGTGAGCCTCTGAGGTAAGTAAGTATATTTTTACTTCTTGTTCTTATGTCATGGACTCACAGAATCATTTATGTTAGAAAAGATCCCTAAGGTCATCGAGTCCGACCGCTAACACCACCATGTCCACCAGTCCTTCTGGAAAATTGAGCCTTATATGGCTCAATTTAGTGTCTGGAGTGGTGAGTCCTGACATGCTCATATGCATCTCACAAAGATGAAAGGGTTGTCACTCTTGATAAGTCTCTGCAGCACTAATTTATTCTCTTTGTGCACATGTTTTAGCTAAGCCTGATGGAGTTGGATGGAGTTCCTTTGGCTGACCCAGTGACCATTTCTTTGTCTTTTAGTAGCAAGAACCTTGTGTGTGCTAAAATGTTGATACTGGTGTGATGGCCAGGTTTGGGATGGGTTTGCCAGCTGCCTCATGAAAAATGCCTTTACAACAAAAACATAAAGTTTAAAATATAGTGCAGTGCTTTGTAAAACTAAGGAATTTGGTGCCCTGTGGAGTTGGCAGAAGTTTAGGTATAGTGTAGTAGTCTGTACATTGCTTGCGTTTTGGCAGCATTTGGTTTACTCCAAATATGGAGTATTTAACATTTTAAAACTCCTTTTCCTTTGTTGCTCTCAGCTGTAATGAAGCTCAGGCTCTTTTCCTCACTTGAAGCTCTTCTCCATGGGTCAAGATGCATCCAGCCAGCCTCTGGCCAAGCTAGAAGTCAGATGCAGGAGTCTTGGCCAGGACTTTTGCCCAGTAGACAGCAGCACCCCTTAAACTTGCTGTGGTGTGGAGAAGAAGGCTGTGGGCAAGGAAGGAGGGAAGTGCTCTTCCAAGATGAACCCATATGGAGTGGAGAGTTATCCTGGAAACAGCCAGGAAAGGGGAAGGACTGGTGTTACCATTGAGGAAGGGCAGGGGGATAAGAAGGAGGGAGACAGATAGGAGAGAAAAGACATTGAAAGAGGGGAGAGAAGAATGCATAAATTGCCAACGATTACAAGAAAAATGAAATAATTTTATGCACCGGAGATTACTGATCACCATATCAGCAGGTTAGATTAAACAGATGATAAAGTCTCATGAGCAAACTGGGAGCTTGGCAGGGGCAGAAATATCTAAGCTACATGAATAAATGTTGACTGCAGTTCCAGATGTGTGTGTGTGTATTTAAACATTGCTCCTCTGCTGCATGAAGCTGCCTGGTTCATGACTCCTGCCAGTGGGTCTGGTGATGCCAGCAGTGGGGGCTGTGGTGGGACACCTGCCCCTACCCTGGTCCTAATGCCAGCCCTCAGCTCCTGGAAGTGGTCAAAAGGCACGTGAATGTGGCACTTGGGGACAAGGCTTGGTGGTGAACACAGCTGGGATAATGGACTCAGTGGTCTCAGAGGTCTTTTCCAGCCTTAATGAATCTGTGAGTCTGTGATGGAACTGAGGAGCAAAGTCCTTCTGCTTCTTGTGAAATGCCCATTGTTGCTGTCAGGATTAGGAGCCACTGGTGTCTGAGGCTGCTCCATGGGATAACCACAGATGTGGGGGTTGAGGGCAGGCATCTTTCATGAATCTTTTTCACCACAATATAACATCTGTAACAGGCAAATCTGTGAGGGGAGCACAGGGACATGACAGAGCTGCAGCTGGAAGCCCAGTCTCCTCTTCCAGCCCCATGTCCATGGTACCCAGACACAAAACAATCTGTAAAGTTTCTCTCCTACTGCTTCAGGCCTAAAGAAAGTGGGATTAAGAATTACATGTGAAACTCTGTTTGCACTTCATTACTCATTTATCCAAAGCAAACAAAGAAAAGGTTTCCAAATGTACGCTTTTTGAATAAATGTTATGTAAAGTAAAGCCATGAGCTGGGAAGCAAAAAAAAAGCATAGAAACAAATAAGTGGTAAAAAGATTATAAATAACTGTGATTTTCTTTCAGCTCTCTGGCACGTCCTAGCCCTTAAATTATTTTTCTTTAAAGAGCCCTCACATCAACCAAAGCAACCATTTTAACTAAAAAAAAATAATGTAACAAAGATTACAAATATTAGGGTTATAAAACATTTGATGGCTACACAAAGCAAAATTTTCTTGTGATGCTCCAAGATAACCCTACAGATTTTGAAAACATGAATGGGGGTTTTCAGTGAGAATGAAATCAGCAGCATGGTATTTACCCTGCTTGGGACGTACAGTGGGATGCTGGAGCCTGGGGCAGAGGGGCAGGAAGAGCCAGGCAGGCATTTTTCTCTCTGACAAATGAGTAGATTATGAGGAACACTTCCAAATTTAAACAAAATGCATTATGATGCAGTATTATTTCATTAGTCCGCTTTTCATTGTTGTATCTCTTAGCTGAACTTCAAAATATGCAGTGATGTCTTCTGTTCTTCAACTGCTGGGTTTATGATGACATCAAGGTTTCTTTTTCTCCCCTTGGACTGGTGTCTTGGGAATCCTTCAGAAGTGAGCAGTGTTGTTCTCCTGCACTTCAGCTCGAACATCAGTGACCCAGTTGGGTTCTACAGGAAGGCAAGAATGGGCAGCTGATCTAATGGCAAGGAACTATGCACAGGTCTTTCTCTAGGCTGAAAAAAAAGTGTTAAGGGAGTCTCAATTTTAAACATGTTTTGAGACTGAGTTTGCAAGACATTACTTACCCTGTAACTCAAGGATGTTGTAGGTCTGTCTTGTGGGTTCATAATTGGTACAAAGTATTTATTGTACTGTAGCTAGAATGACACTGTTAGCTATAAAATCTCCACAAAATGCTACTTTGTGCCTGTGAAATAACTTGGAAACCAAGGTTGTAGTTGGATGTATCCCAAGCTCTTTCACATGCCGGTCAAACGTTTCTCCACTTGGCCCATCTGGTGACAGAAGCTGTCATCTAACACAAACCAAGGCCAAATACCCTGGACATAATGAAAATTTAAATACCTCTTTGCACCTGTTGTGCAAATAAAGCATCTGAACTGCAAGGGACACAGACACCATGTAACTCGTAAGCTAAACAAACAGTTTTTGCAGAGAGTTGCATGAAATCCCAGTGCAGAGCTGAAAATGAAGGCAGCTCACCAGGTGTTGGCTTGCCTGTGGATGCACAGAACTATGTGGCTGCAGGCTCTGGCACTGCCCTGCTTTAGACAACCTCTGGATGTGGCCAGAACCCCATCACTGAGCGAGAGAAGGGACCTGCTCTCTTTCAATCTCATGGCAGCAAATGCTGAGTTGGGAAATCGTGTCGCAGCTTTTCCTGTTGGTTAATGCCACCTCTGGAAGAAATGTGCCTCCTTGATGCCTCAGCTTTGCTTTCTGCTGGTGCTGCTGTAGGGCATGGTGGAATATGTCACTGCTCTGGCTGCAGTTCACTGGTGCAACAGGCAGAGTTCAGCAACCTGTTTGGCAGTGTGTTTTAAAAAGGGCTGGAATTTCTGGAGGCTCCTGGCTGTGTGAGCCTTGCAAGGAGCAGGACCTCCACAGCTCTGATCTGACCGACAGACAGACAGATCTTGGCTGCTCTCAGAGGGTCCGTGGATGTTTCTGCACTTCCTACATCCGTTTGCTTGCCTGACATTTGTCCATATGCATTTTTTTCATGGTTATGTTGTATAAACAATGTAATGCTGTTGTCAGGCCGGCCTTTCATTAGGTCACTTTGTGCAGCCATCTCTGAGTCTTTTAAGTACCATCACTCTGTGCAATATGAATCTGGTCAAAAGGAACCTGCAGTGATTCAAGTATGTGCCTTTTACAGTTCCTGAGTCACAGGCTCGTACTGAGGACCTCACTGAAGCATCAATGCACAATTTAATGTAATTTTTTGGTCTTTTTGATCATCTCTCCCTGAACTCAAACCACTTTTTTGGGGGGTATATGCAGCTTAGAAACATGTAAGTGTTAAGGTACACATAGAATTTAAAGTGGTTAGAACTCTGTGGTTATGTAATGCTCTAATAATAAACATGGGGAGAAAAGGATACTTTTGTGATAAAGTGTATTTCTTAAAGAATAAACAATAGGAAGCAAACCAACACCCAGAATTTTTTCTCTGCAAATAAGCATTACTTAAACAATCGTAATTCCTTTAAAAGTGAGCTTCATTTTGCCTATGAGAACAAACAGAACTGAAGCCACCTACTGAGAAATTCTATTTTGCTAATTTTTATCTATTCGAATGCAAATAGTGGTTTTAATCCCCTTAACTCATCCATCATGCATGACAGGTCAGCCAGCCCATTGTCTGTGTGTTTGAAGGATTCCTGTCCAAATCAGACTTTCTGTCAGCAGCGTTGGGCAAGAGTCTGCTCCTTTCTTGAACTGCTCCTGTCCCTGAGAAACTGCAACCCCCTCGGAAAACAACCCGGGAATTGCACGTGGAATTCGCTCAGGGTTTTTGTGCAGATGTTACTGACAGTTCTTATCAGAGCAGGGGAAAAAAACCCCACAATGTCAGATTAAGGACATCTAGGTTTTTATATAATCTACTAAACATCTGTAGCTGATCCAGAGATATGGCAAAGGTCAAAGTTTGGGGATTTTTTTTTTTTCCCTCCTGTGGGGATTTCTTTGTATATTCTGAAGCCTAAAAATTGCTGTTTGTTTTGAAATGCATTTTTGGTTGCAGTAAAATACAGTTTCTTGTAAGTAGAAAATTATTACTAGGGGAAAAAAAAAGCCATGTATTTTTGTAGCATTTAAATTTTAATTAAATGCGGCTTAGAGTAAATTGTAAAACCTTCTTTTGTTGAGACAACCGACACTGACAAAATATTAATTAATGAATATTCAGAGAGCTCTCTGGATTGCTCCTCTCTTTTTGAAATATGTTCTGCCTCAGTTTTTAAAAAATCAGGAGAAAATTAATAAACATTGCTTATGTGGAATATTTCCCAGCATGAAGACCTGCCAAACAGAATCCAATGCATTGCATTAATGTCAATGAACACTTTTGAACCAGATGCGTCTATGGGTCTTTTTCATTGTTTTCTCTAAAACTGAAGCTGGGATAAAACCCAAAGATTAAGACTTGACATGAGTAGAATATCTTTCTGTGCTACTATTAGGTCATTTCCCTTTTGCTATGTAAATTAAATTGTGGTCTTGATTCAATCTGGGATCATTTTATTGTTGTTGGTTTTAATACAATACACAAAAAGTTCTTTTCTTTGGAAGTATCATTATGATATAACTTAAATGAGTCATTGTAATTGTTCACTCATTAGCATCCAAAGGGATTATTTCGGTTATTTTGTTTCTTGGATCTTTTCTTTCCCCTCTCCTCTTGGGCAGCCCAGTTAGGGTGCGCCTTGCAAGCAGTTAATTTATGTGTAGTAATATTTAAGTGGCTTATTGTAGTTTTTTGTGTGTGTACATACACACACGCCACTGGGGCAGCCCTTCAGCCTCCTGTTTTAGGAGCCCTGAGTTCTTTGTCCCCTCCGGGTCCTGTCCTTGCATGGCCACTTCTGTGCATAGTCCTTACCTAAATTCTGAGCCTTGCCTCCCAAAAGACTCAGAGCACCAACAAGCTCCAACAAGTCAAAGACACACAGTTAATTTTTTTTTGCTCCCATCCCATTCCCTGGGGACTGTGTCCTGGGCCCCAGCCCTCTGACACGTAACTGCTGCCTAAAGAGGGAAAAAGAAAGAGGAAAAAACCAACCACAACCCCCCCCCGCCCCCCGAAAAATAGCAGAAAAAATAAAAGAAAAAGAAAAGGTGTTGGTGGGGGGGAATCAAGGGAACGTTTGCCTTGGCTCACTTGGCAATTAAAAATACCATGAGAATTGCCATGAACTTGCCCAAAGGGCTATAATAAATAGCATCCTGCATAACTGGCGCATAAAGTGTGCTCTATGGTTTTGAGTGAAATGGCTGTGTTTGTTTTTAGGGTTGTTGGCTGGGGATTTTTTCAGAATTATAACAGTTGGAATTCAAATAGGCTTATGTTTCTGTAATTGTGGTAAACATATATTAAAAATCATTGTTTGATCAACTGTAAATATTACCAGTTCAGAGGTTAAATGCTGCTGTTGAAGTCACTCAGGGAAATCCAGCAGAAGTGTAAATATGGCAGAAAAAGCTAAACAATATGGCAAAGGAATATTTGCTGACTTAAGAGTGCAGGATCAACACCAATATTTTTCCAGTGATGCTAAACCTCTTGTAACTGCTAAATTGGATTTGTAGTTGAATGAAGTATCAGCTGCTGTTGGACAAGCCCATAAAGGTTGGACGGCTGGCCTTTTGTAGGCAGGGCTTAGAGGACGATTGATATGTTTTAGCACTTCTGGGATTATTGTGATTAGGAGGAAGCCATTCTGAATGATAGAGAAAAGGATGTAAAAAACACAGCCCACAGCTGGTAAGCAGCATGTGTTTGCTATAAGGAGAGGTCATGACTAGCTGATCCTGCTGGTTCAGGCACTGATTGACAGTCAAGAAAACTTGATATTATGAAGCAGACCCTTCTTTTTTCTCCGTTTTTTTTTTTTTTTAAATCTCCTAAAGAAATGACAGTTCCGTTGTGTTAAGTCAAAGCATTACAAAATCTGAAACACTCTCACTTGTTGCGAGCTAAATGTTCAGAGACACAGCTGAAAGTTTGGAGTTGTTAAAGTATCATGTAGGAATTAGTATTCAACCCATATTGGTGAGAACAGTAAATAGGAGTTACAGAATTAGCTCTGGTGTTACTGTGTTTGCCTTTTTCATATGTGTTAGTCTTAACAAAAACCCTCTTTGCCATCTAGTAGAAAATACATGCTAGGCATGAGGAAATTTCAAGTCTGCTGACCTTGTTGACTATTATATGCCTAGTATATCCAAGATTTTTAGCCAGGAATAATATGTGTAAAAAATATTTTACCAGCCAGAAAACAGCTTTATCACTTTATTTCTATTAACCACCTGCCTCAGAGGACATGTAGGTTATTTCCTCTTATCTCCGCTATCCACTTGGAAATGTAGAGCTGCTTTTTTCTCCCCCTTTTTTTTTTTTTCTGTGAGCAGCCATCCGAAAGCTCGCAAATGCACATTTAAATAGTTGTATCTCTGACTCTTTTTAGTGGGGCTGTACCTCTTTCAAAATTTGAGTTTAGCATACCACACAGGAAAGAACACAAGCTTGCCAACTCCCGCTGAGCGTTTTTTCAAGCCTGTGAAAAGAATGAATTATTCAGCAGTAAGCATGCTTACAGCTGGCCATTTGGGAGCTTTGATGTGCGAATCAGGCGGTTGCATGAATGCCCTTATTGTCATGTTATGTGTACACAGTGTGTGAATTATTGAAAATAGTGAGGCCTGAGCCTCATCTGGTAGAGATTACAGTGCAGGCATGCTGGGTGAAGGTCTGTAATTGAAAATCCCCAGATGCTGTTTATTTGGCCTCTGTCACGTGGCCCTTCTGCAGAAAAGCCTGGCTGAACAAAATGCTGCCCGCCTGGGAAGCGGCGCCCAGCCCCCTCCCAGCCCAGCGCGGCCCAGTGTGCCCGCCACTTAAACACCTGCCCATAATATTTTTAAAAGCTTAAATTAGATTTGCCTACAACGTTTAAATAGGGGATGCCTTGCTTAGAGGTTTAAACTGCTTAGCCAGTTGTTGACTCGCAGAACTCTTTTATCTACGAGAGGCTTTTTGTTAGCCAATTTAGCCATGAGGCGCCTTCGGAAAGCGACGCTGCCGAATTTGAGGCGCGATCTCCCAAAGCCGGATATTCTGCCGGCAAAACAGAACGGAAAAGTGCTGCGGCTGAGCACCATGACAGAGCAGCTTTTCCCCCACTCTGCTGCCCAAAGGTCCCGTGCCCACCTTCTGATAAGGACGGCGTTCAAAGCAGCACATCCCTGCTGACGGTGTCCATGCCTGGGCTGGGATCTGCGTCCAGCCCATGCTCAGTAGCCAGACAAAGAGCTGGGTGCTGCTCCCGGGGCCTGTCCCAGGAGAGCACTCACAGCTGCTTCCTCATCGAGCAGAAGTCCCACCAGCTCTCCAAATTTGGCCCCCAGGCACGTGGGCAGCAGTGTGCGATCACCAGGCCAAGTGGAAGTGGAGTTTACCAAAACTGGCTGAACAAACCTTTGCTATGCTGTAAACACGGCTGTGAGAATGATTTGGGAGATGAAATTGTGCAGGTCTGTCCCCAGACTTCTCAGGCAGGATGGGAAATACCTGTTCTGAGCCACAGTCTTGCAGAATTTGAAGAAATACATACTGTTTCATTATCTGAAAAAAATAGGCTTTTCTACTTGGTCGCTACTTGAATTATGTGGCTGAGTATGAAAACCTTTTAAAATTAGCTGTTCATTTTCAGGTTGCTAGTCAGCTTTATTTCCCACATTTGCCTATTTTTATCCCATTTGGATAGTACCTATTACTGGGAACTGGGAGGGCAGACGTTTGATTTGTGTCATTAATGTTCTAATAAAGACACCGGCCGGCCTCATGGCTGCTCAGGGACATGGTGCACCGGTCCCTGGGTTTGAGCACTGATGCCCGTGGCCAGGACACAGGAAAAGGGACACGGTGTGGCCGAGAGCAGGTGCTGGTAGAGCTGCCCGTGGCGGCTCCCCTGCGGAGGCGGTGGTGCCGTTCCTGGCCCATGAAGGGTTTGCCAGTGAGGCCTTCCTCAGTCGGGGGTGGGTTTTCACCTTTGAGGGCCTTGCTGCACAGGGTGAGTGGGGACAAACACGCCCTTAGGGTCAAGGGCGGACCCGGGACCCTCAGGCAGACCTTTGTGGGGGCTGATGTTCAGCTGCTTTAGGCTGTTCTTGGAAAAAGTGCTGGTGGGGGAGGCTCCCTGCACAAGGGCCCTCTGTTAGAACAACAACTGCCTCCCCCAGGGAGAGGCGGTGGGAGCTGCCCCACTTTGCAGCTGCTCCTGCTTGTTTTGAACCAGAGGAGCAGAAGTGTGAGCTCTCTGCTGCCTGAGAGGTGTCCAGGACCACCGCACACTCCCCTCTTGAGGGTGATGCTGCTCAGGGTCGGGGCAGTGGATTGGGAAGGTGGAGGGAGCCTGTGTGCCAAGGGTTGGCTGGAGCAGGGTTGCTCTGGGGACTCAGCTGTGCTCTTGGAGGGGCCACAGTGGAGCTTTGAGAGCTTTGTCTATCCACAAAGCCTCACAGGTTTTTAGCATCTACACTGTTTTCTAGCTGAATTCCCTTTTTACTCCATGCCATGATTGAAAAGATGTTCCTTTGCACAAAATGCCTTTTCCTCAGCGTCAGTCCGGGGAGAATTACAGTTTGCAACTGCACTGACAGCACAGAAGGACATGACAGATAAAGCCTGAATTGATGGGGAAAAAACCAAACAAAACAAACTCCAAGAAACAGCCTATGTAAAATATTTGTTGTGGTCCTCTCCTGAACTTTTCAAGATCCTTGGAAAAGATTCCTGTGCTGTGAAGATGTTTTATCTAACCAGGCACCTCCCCATGCCTCTCTTTGATACCTGAACCAAAACATTCAGAGTAGGAGACTGTCACAGCGAATGACAGGAAGAAAGAGCTGAAAATTTACAGTTCATAAGTCTGACCTATTCCCTTCTGCCAGACAATTTCCCAGATATATATGACAAGGAGACAGAGGGAGGGTGTGTATGCAAAGAATTTCCACAGCTGAGCTCTTCTAGAGAAAACAGATCTAATTATTAATGAGCATTTTTCACCCAAAGGTTTCTGATGGCCAGTTAAAGAAGTTCCATGAGCCTGCTTTTGTTTCAGACTCTTCTCATTCCCAAGAACAGAAGGGTGTTTTTAGGATCATTAAGCTTTCATTTTAAAGTAAAACCCTCTTTGGGCTTTAGTTGATCTGGAGATAAGATAATTTCTGTCCCTATCTCCCAGAGTTGGTAAAGAGTGTTTGGTAGATAACATTAAGGCTGTAAAGTTCTAGTTGAGGGCATCTATCTAGTTTATGTCAGGCAGTGCTTCTGTTTGTGTTTATGGCTTTTGGTAGCCCAAGAAAGAATTTATGTCTTTTCAGATCCTTGTGGCCAGGGAGAAGGTATTTAGTGAGCCTTCAGTATCTCCTGCTTTGGCTAAACCTGATGCATGTGTCTTTGCTGTGTTGAAAACATGATGGTAAGGAAAATGTGTTTAGGCTTTTACCTCAGCCACTTCTTATGGTTCCTTGTGGAGTTCCTCCTCCCTGCAAGTTAAGGCAAATTATTCCACCCTGTTGACTCTTCTGGAGTTAGGCTCTGGGTAGCATTCAGCTTAAGGGAAGCAGTCACTTGCCAGAACTGCAATCTTGTTAGTCGTAGCCCTGGCCAGCTAGATAATGGCTACAAAAACCCCCCTTGAGTGAAGCCAAAGTATTTCATGGGTGGACTGGGGCTCAACAAGAGACAGCACTCAAATAATACAGTCTAGACTTGCAGTGTTTGGTGTTTTTATTAAAGATGCTTTTTCTGTCAAGCGGCTGCCTGGGAACCTGAGCTTTCCTTTAAAAATAGCCTTTTAGCTCTCTTGTCTGGGAGGAGAGCTGGGAAACCTCAGCTGTGGCCAGGGGCTTCATAGGCCACCTTAATGGGCCAGGGGTGGCTGCAGTGACCTGTGCTGTGCCCAGATATTTGCAACATCTGCAGCACAGACAGAGGGACAAGAGATGGCATTGCATCCTTTACATCACTTTGTAACATCACTGACCTTGCACAGGCACCAGCTGCTGATCTTCTTGCAGCAAAAACCCCCATTCTGGGAATTAATTTGTGCACATACTTAAACATATGCCAAGCAGGTACTTTGTGGAGGGTGGTGGGGCATTCCCCAATTAAATCAAAATGTACATTTAGAAATATGAAAATGTCCATAGCACCTATCACACTGGTGATTGCAGGAATGTGGTGATCTCTGCATCTCACCAGGCTGCAGAAAGCTGGCTGCCCTTGCAGGCTTCTCTTTGGGTTATGAGAAAGAACACGAGAACAGGGAGGTACAGAGGTGGAACATCCCCTGGTTTCACCCCATGCACACAAAGGCACTTGTTCACTGCAAATGGCAAATATTTTGTGAGCACTACAGGCTGCAGAACTTGTGTTCAGCCTAAAGACAAGGCCTTTGCATGAAATTAGGTAACTATCTGCTCCTCTGTTTGCCTACGGAAATCCCTCATTTGTGTGCAGAAATGTGGCTGGTTTGTGTAACTGTTTGCTCACGCAAAATTTACCTCTTGAAGTTTGTCCTGAAGAGACTCACTGGAGAGTTACAAACCAGTGGCATGTTGTGGGAAACGTGGCACACAGTCCAGACCAAACAAAAATGCAGCTCTGCTCTGAAGCACCTTGATATTTCATGTTCTGGTACCTATTTAGCAAAATGAAAGAGACAGGAACCATGAGGCATGTGATAGAAAGGGTGTAAAATAAGGCTCAGAGGGGGAGACAGAGGAAAAAAGTCTAGTTTGTCTAAATGTGTTCAATCTCTCAGTCAACAAAATGCACTTCAAGCATATGCAGGCTACTTCAAAACTTCCTCATCTCTCCCCCACAGCATTAAAGCTGTAAGGGTTTGAAGCCCTGGCTGATAAAATAATTTTCTGCATTCCCCAGATATGTACTCATCCACTTGAAAATAGCTTGGTGGGTGACAAGTTATTTTCTTAACCTCCTCATTTTCAGCTCACTGCTAAATCAGTTTTCTCATTTTCTACACTTGGGCTGCTTTTCTCCTGTGCTGAATGCAAATAGCTCTGTGACTTAGGACTTGTTGAACAAGTATATTTAAGTTATTACAGAGAAGAAACGTAATATGCAGTGAAAATAAACAGGACACCACATAAAACTTGTGTTATCTTCCATGTCAGCAATACTTAAGAAGGAAATTATTTGGATAGAAAATGTTAGTTTGCATTAGGTAGCATAATATGTGACTGAAGAAGAGTCAAATAGCCGTTTTAGAGACTTGGAAGTATTTCACATTTCCAAGAGAAACAAAACTCTGAATAACAAACCACCGTGCTGATCAGCCCCGCTCCCACAGGAACATCAGCACTGCAGGGCAGCCACTCTTGCGAGTAGAGTTAAGGGTGTGATTGATAACCTGCTGCACTGGGACAGTGATTTCCATCCCTGGAGGAGGCTTTCTGGCAGGAAGGGCAGATTTTGCTGTCCTCCTTGCAGAATTAAAACTTGGAGAGAAGCTGGCAGATCTCCATGATTGGCACTTAGACTCAGGTAGCACACAATCTTCTCAAGGGCAGCCACTCCTCCCCATGGGGGTCCAGGGGGACAAAGAGCACCTGGAGCAGTTGGAAGCAAAACCAGAGGAGCCCAGACCTTGTGTCAGCCCCAGCATGGGTGGTTGACCTGTGTGAGATCATACTGGGCACCACTGCTGGCCAAGGAGGTGCCTCTCTGCCTGTAAACTGCTGCAGGACTTTGGTGGGCAAACACTGAACTCCTGGTGCTCTGCATAGTTCCTGTGGCACATGCCATGCCTGTTGAGGACATGGAAGAGAAATACTGGTGAACAATGAGAAATACTGCCAAATTGTTGGCAAAGAAAAGTGAAGTGCATGTGAGAAAACAAGACTGATAGGCAAGGAGCTCGCATTTTCAAATGTGGTATTTTGATGGTGTTTCTGGGTGTGATGCTCTTGTCCCTTACCATGAATTTTTCTTTGTTTCAGGTAGGAATGAATTGATAGCCAGATACATCAAACTTAGAACAGGGAAGACACGGACCAGGAAGCAGGTAAAATAATCCAGTGGGGAAGTATGCATGACATGGCATTTTTGGCTGCAGTGGCTGTCTGTGCTTCAGCTCTGATGGGATGATGTATTGACTTTACTATTCAGATTAAATATGCTGTTTAGAGAATATTTAAAACTCTGGGGTTTATGTTGTGGTGGTGTGAGGATTCATTTTTTAATTAATCTGTCTGTAAATGAAGCTGTTATCCCCCCATATTTTATAAAAAAATTCAAAAGTTGAAGCAAAACCATCAAGCATTGTGCCTTATTTCTCTATATAATATTATTATATAATTTTTATTTTGAGATGGTAAATAATGGAACTTCTTAAAAGTTAAGAGAATATGGCTGTATAACAGAGGTTATGATTCTTGGATATGAGAGATAAATATATAAAAATGAATGAATCATAATTGTGCTCTCAGCTTATGGCCAGTAGTTGCTACAGGATATAAACATAATTTTAAAGTTTCCCCAAGAGCCTTCAGGCTCCTGGTCCTTTACCATGGTAAGATTTCATTCATCCAAGAGTCAGAATAAACCTTAAAACCACCTTAAGTTTTTTTTAAGATGATTACCACATAACCATTAATTTATCTGGTATTACTAAATCCTTTAATTCATAATATTCACAGCAATCAGCAGCCCTGTAGGAAGCACGGTTTGTGTGTAGTTTATGCAGTGGTTACTGCACTGTTGAAAAACACCCCACAAATGGCAGAGGTCCCTTGCTTTAGCATCAGTTGTGCGATTCCCCTTCTCCCCCTGCACAGGTGTGACAAAGGGCACACTCTGCCTGTCCTGCAGTGCAGGGAAAGGTGGCACTGTGTCACACAAAGCTGCCAGCACTCGGATTTGAAGCACTTTGGGTGCTGTTTTGCCCTGGGTGGCGTCCCTTGTCAGTCGGGAAGAAAGCTTGTGTGCAAGGGATGAGAAAAGGCAGCAGAAAGGTGGAGAACTGCAGCACGGGGAAAAGGAACAAACCAAACACTGGCAAAGAAACCACAAAGTAAGGAGTCCCCAGTTCTGCCCTGCCTTGCCCATGCGAGCTCCAGGAGCTGGAAGTGATGCTGGGGTCATAAAGTTGCCTGCGGAGTCAAAATGCAGAGCTTGGGGTTAGACCCTTGGCCAGCATGTGCTAAGAAGGCATGAGGGCTGTGACAGCTTACGTGTGGCCATGTCTGCCTCCACACTTGTACACCCCTCTGTAGTGATGCATAAATCACTTTAAACTGAGTGCTTAAAAAAGTTGGTTTGTCACTGCTCTGGAGTTTTAACCAAGCGATTAAATGTTACCATTGTTCTTCTTGTGTAGCCCTTAACCCCACTAATATTCCACTGAAAGCAAAACAGATGAACATGTGTGAAAACTCGATCTAGGTGTTTGACTGCAAAATCATTCCAAAAGCAGCAGTATAACTCTCAAATACTGCAGACTGGTTCCTGAGCTGCTTCTTGAAGGTGGCCTTCAGGGACTGTGCTCATTGATGCATCACTGTTTGCTTCCCTACTAAAATACAGGCTTTTTGGTACTATTGACACAGAATAGTCTTACAGAGGAGGAAATCATTGTTTCTTCTTTTCTTTTGCTTTGCTCTTTCCCAGACAGGAATTTTAACTAATGTAGGAAAAATGTGCACCACCTGATATGGTATGTCCTGGGTCAAATGGGAATCAGAGATTTCCCTGTAGTGGTTTTTGCCATCACTGCAGGTTTTATACTGAAGGATGCTGAGTGCTACCAAGTGATGCTGGGCAGCATCATTAAACCCTCATCAGCAACAACATGGATTTCAGTATGTCTCTGGGTAGACAAGAAGGTGAATTTGGGCCCAGACCCTTCACTGTACAGGCAGCAACTTTTGACCAATAACTGGCGTAGTGCAGGTCTGGGTTTGCACAAATTTCTGAGCAAAACGGCTGTGGGCCAGACCTGGGCGTCACTCAAGCTGATGTCAAGTTGCTGGTCCCCAGTTACACAAATGTTTTGCGGGCAGATTTGATGCTGAGATTACCAAGGAAACCAGCAGGGATTCAGGGATTTTTGTTGTGCCAGTATTTTATCATTTGTGCCAGAATTTAAAGCATTTCAGTGGACTCAAAATGCAGCCTGAATCTCCTCATTGGAGCTGCAGAGCACAATAAACAATGGATAAAATTTCATGGTGCCAAGTTACATCTCAAGCCTAGTGGCAAATGGTCGGAGTGGGCATCTGCATCCCCAGCAGATGGGGTAGAAATCCTTTGGGTTGCCCACGTGAGAGCTCAGGGCCTGGGCACGGATGGGATTGGTACCAAAGCACGTGGGCTGCATCGAGCTGTGAACTGTGTCTTCTGT
>VYXD01004545.1:369143-399427 GCA_013397195.1 Hylia prasina
GTTATCTTATTTTTTTTTTTTTTTTTTTTTTTTTTTTTTTTTTTTAATTTCCTTAATCAAATCACTGTAGTGATGACCTGTATTGTTAAGCCTTGGTGCTAAGAGCTTGGTATCTGGCTGGGAATGTGGTATCTTTAACAGCAGAGCTTACTGAAGATGCAAATAACTTCCTCCCCTCAGAAAAGTTTTTTTTTTCTTTTTTTTTTTTAAAGGAAAAAAATAGACTTTTAAAATTTGATTTGCTTTTTGTTTTTCTTTTGTTTGTTGTTTTTTTTCCCCCTATAAACCTGAACAATGTAGGTGTCTAGTCACATACAGGTCTTAGCAAGAAAGAAAGTTCGAGAAATTCAAGCCGCCATTAAGGTACGTTTGGCTTGCCCAGTTGTAGGGGGCTTTTCATCTCCATGGTTACAGGCTTTTCCTTTGTTTCCTCCCTTCCCCTACCCTGCAGGTGTCTAGTCACATTCAGGTTCTTGCCAGAAGGAAATCTCGTGATTTTCATTCCAAGCTGAAGGTATGCGCTTTTCTGCTTTTGGGCTTGTGGTTGCTATGCCTGTCCCTTCCTCCTCCCCGCGGTGATGGGCGAGCGCTGGGGCTGCTGTGCCTGTAACCTCCTTTTCCTGCATGTGGGAGCTGTCTGTGTCTCTTTGTGTTTAATCCCCGGGTTCTGCACTAGCATCCACATTAAAAACATTGTTTTAACACTGTCTAAATGCCAAGTGAACTCCTCTCTGTAACAGCTCAGCACCTAAATCTGATTTTTAACCCATTAGTCCATTTTTTGTTTTACTTTTTAACAGTTGAGTGTTAGGAGTGTATTTAAATACACAGGGGTTTTGCACAGTTGTGTAGATGCTTTTTATCTTTTTTTTTTTTTGCTTTTTCCAGAGGGGTAATTGGGGTAATTGTTTTCTATTCCCAAATGTTTTTTGTCTGTGCCTCTGAACTGTTATCAAGAATACTTAAACCAGATCATTTATGCCAAGTGCCAGAGAGCAGAGTTTATTCAAATTGCTCTATGGTGTTTCTAGACTACAATCTAGTATCACCTCAAGTTGTGCACTATTTACAAGATTCCCTGAAATTTAATTTTTTTTAAAGTAAATTGTTGACATTTAATCTTTGGAGGGCCTCAGTCAGAGTCCTGTTCAGGGAATATTAAGTATGTTTGCTTAATCTGACATGATGAATTGTACATGTCCTCGTTTTCTCTGCCTTCCATAAAATATATTCTAAGGCTAAAAAGAACCTCTTGGAAATGCTTCATAGGGGTTGCTTGGATTGCTTGTTTTTTCAAGCTTTCCAGCAGAGATCTTGAGATTTTGGGGTTTTTTTTCCCACACTATTTAAAAGTGGAAGAGGGAGTTTTGCAGTTTTCGCTGTAGATTTTTTTTTTTTTTTTAATAAAAAGAGAAGGAACTCGTAAACCTTTTACTTCCCTCTTTTTTTCTTTTTTCTTTTTTTTTTTTAATGTGAGTGATTTTTTTTTGTTGTTTTTTTTTCTTTTTCTTCACTCATATGTGAGAACAAATCATGGTTTTGTTCTAGCTGGAAAGCAAAACATTTCGGGCAGTGCCTTCCCGGTCCTGAGCGGTGAGCACTGCGGCTGCTCACCCTCATCCTGGAACTGCAGCGTAGGAATAACAGCCTGGCTTTGTAACAGGCCTCCCTGACAGAAGCACTGGGTTTTTCAAGGGCAGCATGCTGGCAAGCTTGTCTGGCTGTTGGTGGCTGGCTTTTTAGCTGCACTGGCTGAGCAGTTGGGGTTCATAAAGAACGGCTAAGACAACCTAAACATACTGCTTTTTAACCGAGGGTGCAATAATACAGAGATATGTAGCATTTTAAGCTCAAATTGTCAAGCCTTGATGCCTAAAACTAAGTATGTAAAAGTAGGTGGCCTTACTTTCAGAGGTGCTTGGCACCAGCAGCTCCTGGAGTTTTAGAGGACTGGTGAGGGCTCAGGGCTGCAAAAATCAGGAAGACCATGTAGGTACAAAATACAGACCTAGGAACCGAACACAATTATTGGATTTACTGTTCTAAAACATTTCCCTTTCTGAATGACCAAAATACCTTAAAATGTGAAGCCGCTTACAAAGCAAAAAACATTTTTAAGTACTGCACCTGCTGTCTGATTTATATTGAAGCTTTCCAAAGAACAGAAGTAGCCAAACCCTAAGAATATTTCATCTAGTCTAGATGACATATGCAGTAAATAGAGATCTGGAAGGAATTCTCATTTTAAGGAGTCGCCTGAAGAAGGGAAGATCTGCCCGGACAAAAAAAATATTTTGTATGGACTTCATACTTTGTTGCCCTTTCCCACCTGCCCATGGGCTGCAGCTCCCCCAGTGCTGCCTGGAAAGTGGAGCAGCTGCCATTTCACTGCTGGAAACTGATGGTCTCAGGAAGATTCCCCAGCTCCAGGCCCCAACGCTCTGCAGGGGTGTTTGCTTCACCCCTCTGCCACACCACACAGAAGGGGGACAGAAGGCACACAGGTGACAGAGCTTTGCTGGCAAAATCTGCTCCAGCCCTTCCCCAGTGGGTCTTGCTGGCCAATGGGTCCCGAGCTGCTTGTCCTGACTCTGCTCCTGAGTCCCTGTGGTGCACAGCCTAAGGAGTGCCCAGGAAGGGTGAAGGAGCCAAGCTCTCCCCACCTCCCTCTTCTTTTCCTTGCCAGCACTGCTCTCAGTGAAGCAGGAGCCGTGGCATGACCTGCTCAAGCTCTGGTCCCTGCTGGAGAAGGGGCAGCCTCCCACAGGCCTTGTCTTCCCAACACAGCAGAGGTGAACCTTTGATGGAAAAAGGTGCCATAAGGGAGCTGCCTGATGAAGAAGAGAGCTCTCATTCCTCTTGCCTGCTGCAATTGCTCCCTGGAGGTGGTAGAAGCTACTGGCTTTGAACCCAAGATGGAACTTTGCTTCTCCAGACATCTTGTTAGTGCTACTGCCCGCTTTTCCTATTATTCCTGTGTTGAACCACCTGTCACCCAGAATCACCCAGAATCATGGACTGGTTGGGATTGAAAGGGACATCTGGAGATCGTTTAGTCCAACTCCCCATTGCCAAAGCAGTTTGCAGAGGACTTCAAAAGCTGCTGAGAAGGACATCACTGAAGGAAGACAAGAATGATACATTCCAGCGCCTCTGAGTGCTTGTTGTTTCAACAGGGACCAATTTTGGCAGCAGCCTGAACAGCCCCATCCGTAGCCTCGGAAAGATGATGGGATCTTGCTGTCCTGGAGTGAGTGCTGTCTGCGTTCCCTGGTAAAGGAGTGACCAAGGAGAAGATAAAGTGTACAGTTTTTTACACCTGTGATTTTTTACATGAGCACGTACTGACAGGGCAAGGAAGAATGTCTTCAAACTGAAAGAGAATAGGTTTAGATCAGATATTAGGGGGAAAAAAAAAAAATACTGTGAGGGTGGTGAGGCTCTGGAAGAGGTTGTCCAGAGAAGCTGTGGGTGCCTCAGTGTTCAAGGCCAGGCTGGATAGTGTTTGGAGCAACCTGGTGTAGTGGGAGGTGGCCTTTTGAAACAGTCCCACTAGCAGTGAGCTTGGAACGAAATGATTTTTAAGGTCCCTTCCAACCCAAACCATTCTATGATTCTATGCTTCCCACCCAGGCCAACCTACCCTTTTAACAGTGAGCTGCCACTTGTAAAACCTGTGATTGGTGGCATCCAGGGAAGCAGTTACTACTCTAAAAAAATCCCATATGCATCTGCTGTAAATTTTCTTTTGAGATGTGTCTGATCCGATCTGTCCCATTGGCCCCAGCTCCTGGCCTCTTAGTTTGACAGAGTGTTTTTAGAAATAACCCTTTTCCCCCAAGTAGCTGCTGAATTTATTTTGTACCAAGAAATCTTACTGTCCTGCCTTGGTCTGAAGCCTGCTCATGGAGAGGAGAGGATTTTGGCAAATCTTGTGTTAATCTCCTACAAAAGTCCACGAGGATGGAAGGATCTCACAGCTACCTGCACACACAGCACTGGAAGCTTTCCTAAGAGGCAGAAATCTCACCTGCATGCCATAAAGTCTGCTTGGTCCAGCAAAGTCCCTTTTCTTCAATGAGAAGTGCCTGCAGTCACAGTGAATGGATGGATCCTTAGCCTGCAAGCAAGTGAAGTTTCACCCATAAATGCTATTGCTGCCTTTCAAGACCACCAGTAAAGAATGTCCCCTCAGCCCTTCCAGGGATGTCATACATTTTAATTCTCTTTGCAGCAGGAAAACGCACCTATTTTAGAGATTTAATCTTAATATACCGAGGTTATTAAAATCTTCCTGAAGTTAACAGAAATTTAATCTCATGATAACGGGAAGAGAGGCTGAGATAAAGTTGTCCTTGGAGACAGATCTGAAAGGCAGCTCCTCTTCATGGCATTTCCTCTCACACAGAGGCTGGAGGAGGTAAAGCAGAGTTTTCACACTCCAATGTTGTGTTTCTGTGTCAAATGCACCAGTCCATAGTGTCAGGTCACAGCATTTCCCACCTTTGCACTGACAGGGAGCCAAAGTCACCTCTGTCCATTCAGGGCAAAAGGTGGATTGGAAGCTGTGCATAAACAGAGAGTAAAGGTGTTCACAGCAGGACGTACATCTGTCTTAGGCTTTCATATCAGATATTTTTCATAGTGCAAGATTAATTAGAGACAAAAAACCCCACATTAAAATGCCTACAGTTCACATCTATTACATGTTTTTAAATCCATTATTCTACATTCCGCATTTAGGGATAGAAAGAAAATATTGTTGTCAATTATAAAATGCTAAAGATAGCTCTATACTTTTTTAAATGAACAATGATAAAAGCCTTGAAAAATTCCCTTTGATGTGAATGGAGTCTTCAGCATTTTGAAATACAATAAGATGGATTAATTGCTACTCATTAGGCAGCAAGTTGGGACAGCTTTGAATGCGCATTCTCTTCTTGGCATTAGCTATTGCCTGGCTGAAATAGCCAGCTTTTGTATTTACTCCTGTCTTCTCTAATAATAAGCAAATTGGAGATCAGGGCTAGAAACACTGAAGTGCTCTCTATCTTTTGTCCAGAAGAATTGTATATTGTCATGATTTGTTTATCTTTTTTGAGCTACAGCTAATTATTGTAAAGGTTATTTGAATCAATATGAGATCTGAGCAGAAATAACATCTGCAAAATTGCTTATTAGGAAGCTATTTTATGCTAGTGTTACTGTAACATCCATTTTGTGAGCAACTTGTTTCTTATATCTTTTTTTTTTCTTACATGAAAAGTTTTGCATTTTAAATGTTGGTACAGGTTTTAGGGCTTCTTGATTAATACTGTTTTGTTGTGCTTACTTTTCCTCATGCTGTCTTAGATTTTTTTTTCTCTGAAAGGCATAGATAACATGGTACTCAAAGCCCCATTTATCATTCTAGGATAACAGTTTTTATTTTTTGCTTAAGAACTTGTTTGAACTGATTGAATTATTCTTCTGTTTATGTTGGATTAAAAGAACATCAAGCACAAATCCTTTTGTGCTTGTCATGTAGAACTCTTGTTTCATGCGGGGCTTTTATAGATATTAAGATTTATAATTGGATGATACTGGGGAATTTTTATTATCTAATTCAACTATGTATTTTGCATTCCAAAACAAATTGTGAAAAGCAAACCTCAAGGGCCTGATTCATTAAAAGTTGTAGTCACCTTGCATTAGATGCTTAGAGCTTACATCTTCCAAAGACAAAGTGTGTGCGACTGCAGCCAGAAACAGTCAGCTAAAACATGAGACACATCTTGAGCTCCACTACAGAGATGATGTTTTAGGGATTTAGTGGAACTAGACCAGTTTTCCACTGACTGTACCATAAATCCGCCCTGGTAACATTCATTACTTATTATGTGCCACAGTGCAGAAGACTTTTATAAGAGGAGGGGAAGACAGGGGTATGAGTGCAGCCTGTTGCTCACTCCAGTGTCATTCCTGGGCAGCAGCAATCCCATCTGAGCTCATCAATTAAGTAGGGTCAAACCAGGTCAGGGCCAGATGGGACCTATCTAAGGAATACCTTAAGCTCCAGCAGGATTTAATGATTCAGTAGGAGATGCTGTCCCCCCAAGCCTCTGCTGAACCTCAGCACGGGACTGCAGCACCCTGGGCCAAACTTTTATTTTACTACATCAGTTTAAACCACATTAAGCTGAAAGAAATTATTCCAGCTTTACACACCAGCACAAGTGAGAGCAAAACCAAACCCTTTCAGCACTGGACTGAAATAGGAAATCAAAACCTTAACTATTTGCAGTCATTAAAAATCCCACAACGTATCTGTTTTAGAGTAGGGGTGTTAACCCATTTGTCCTGGCCAAATTCCAGCCTGGGTAATTACTGTAATCTGCCTGTGTAAATTACCCCTGCCGTTTTAATTGGATATATTAATTCTCTTGATGCCTAAACTGTGATGTAATACCATTGTGTGTTATTAATCAGTTACCAAGTTTCATCCCAGAAGCGGCTGCCTCGCAGTGATAGGTAGAGCCTCATTCCCTCCTGGTTACAAATGCTCTCTATTACAGCATGAAAAACCCCAACATATACTTGGTTTTAGGTGGCAGACAAGCTGATATTGCAATCGAATAAACAGCTTTAAAATGTGGTTATCCCATTTATTTTTGAAGATTATACAAGCACAGGGAACCACCTTGCAGCTCTCCAAAAGTACCTGGAGCTGAAGGTGCTCTTTTGTCAGTGCAACTCAGGACCTCATAAGTATCTGTATGAGACTTTGAATTTGATTTCTGTCATGTTTGAATGTAAAGTTGCTTTGAGAAAAGCTGACCTTCCCACTGTGCAAAGATTCCTAAGCCTAAAAAAGATGAAACTTCCCACTGGAGTGTATTGGACTGATGACCCAGATCAGATTTATCACCAGTGGCAAACTCTGTGGGGGTTGTTGAAACACCTCAAAACCAGCCCTATTGCAAGGATTGCCTTTCTGAACTGTCATTCTAAAAGGTTTTTTCCTTTCTCTCCATCCTCCTGAAAATGTAATCAGTCAAAGAGGATGAGATGAATGGCCCCACAAAACAGAGATCATTCTAGGGTGAAAAGCAGCAATTGGCAAGAAGGAAAGCCCATACCATTTCATGTCACAAAAGAAAAGATGTTTTCTCCCTCTGAAAACCCCTGTCACTGTCCCTAAAATTCAGGATCATCAGATTCTCTGTAATGGTGACTAAGAGCTTCCTGGAAAATCTTGAAGGAAGTGTAAATGTTCAAAAATTTTTCCTAGTTCATCTGTTAGGGTGGGATTTGCCTGCTGTAACTGTTGCTGGGTGTCCAGGCTCCTATTCTAGTCCTTGGATGGCAATAACATTACAGAAAGTAATGCACTTTGGTTGATTTCAGTGCCTCACAAGGCAGAAAGAAATGCTCTAGCCTCTCCTGGAGCTGCACGAACACTAGCAGGGAATTAGCCAGAGACTTTAGATGGATAAAGCAAGGCAAGGTGAACAATTTTATAGACATATAACCTACCTCGGGCTCATGCAACTCCCAGGAAAGGACTTTAATAGCCCTGACAAAGCTTTTACTTTTAAATTCTCCCTTAATTTAATTCCATCTAACAGTGGATCCAGAAGAGTTTGACACCTTGGCAGGGGCACAGGCACTAGCTGCATCTTCATGTGGTGGCACAGGATGGCTGGTGGCAGGCAGGAGGCAGTGCAGGAGAGGAGCCTGTAGTGCCCCAGCATGTCTGTAGAATAACCAGCTAGTCACAAAAGCAGCACTCACACAGTTTTGGAGGTTACTAGGACCCAGAGGCACATGTCTCTTGTATTATTTATTTCACACACAGGATATGGATCCCCTAATGTTGGTTTTTGGTAGGATTCAGCAGGGCATGTGAGACTCTCATGGTTTGGCATTTCCAAGCCAGCTCCCCTTACAAAAAGAAGAGTGAAACAGAGAAATCTGGTAGGGCTAGATCTCCATATTGCTTCAGGACAACTCACTTGCATCTTTTCATGGTGGAGGGTCCTTTTGCTGTGTGAGAGTATACAAGACTCTGGGGAGCTGCATGAATCTTAGGATTCTGCCACTTCTTACCACCCAGCAAAACATCTTTTTAGCCTGGTGGTCTGCAGACATCCAAAGGCAGCCAGTAAAACATGCCACGCACAAACCTCCTGTGCACACCCTCCCACCCTAGGGCAGGCAGGGCTGAGAGCCAGGGCTGACCTCCAGCTCTTAACCAGAGAACTGGTTGTGGTTATATTGCAAAGCTACAGGTTTTGAGAAAGGACTTGAGTTTGTCCCTGCACTGAGGGATGTGTCCCCCCAGCACAGGTAAGCCCAGGGTGCTAGAGCTGCTAGGGCAGCTGAGCACAGGGCTGTCCTTCAGGCTCACACCCTGCAGGGTGCAGAGGGAATGATGCTGGAGCAGCTCCTGCCCTGCTCCACCTGCTGCTCTCCAAGCTGTGTCCCACAGGGGCTCCTTGCACAGCTCAGGGAAACACACTCAGCCTTCTGTATCCACAGCTTTCACACAGGGAGCTGGGGGTTGTTTCTCCCCAGGGTTTTGTTGTTTTTTGGTGGGGTTTTTTGTAACCCTTTTTTCTCCCCCTTTTAATGAATCAGACCCTGGGTGAAAATAATGCATTTGTTTAAAGCTGATATTTAATGTTGAGCAAACTGCTCTTCCTTTGTCTCTTACTATTTTGTTCATATTTTGCTAAGAGTCTGCTATTCTACACAAGCATTTTAATAAACTGTTTGTTGTTGTATCCAGGTAACAAGCATGGTAAGTATTTTGACTAAACCAAGTATTATGTACCTTAGCTGTGCTTGGCAGAATTTTTTGGCTAGCTTTTCCTGTACTTTCAGCCTGTGCTGTTTCTAAAGGAGCTATTCAAAGGAAGAAACTGCTCACCTATAGTACTACTACATACAAGCTTTAGAGGGAGCATATGTGCAAAGTCATATATCATACAAGAGCATGCACCTCTTGCCAGCATGCTTGCTACTTTGCTTGTAAAATAAAACCAGAAAAAAGCCAACCCAAAACATCCTTGCCTAATACTGCTTGTGTTCCTTCATTCTAAGTGACACACCTAAATACTGGTACTTATTAATCCAGTACTTGTGGATGAGGAACCCTGCTTTACCAGCGTGCAACAGTCTGTGTTTACTCATCCTCCCTGCCCTAAGACATCCCCCTGTTGCATTAAGAGGCCTTCCCTTTCTGTCCTGTGACCATACCTGACTGGCAGTGGCTGGGACTCCAAGTGCTGCTCTAATACAAGTAACCAATAACAACCCACCTTTTCCTAAACTCCTTCCTGTGTACTTGAAAAAAAAACAGGAATTTCATGGCTGATGTCTTTCTTTGAGAACACTGTAAACCAGTAAGATGCCACAACTGAAAATTTAAAAATATTATTTCCATGTTTGTGACCTAACTTTTGAAATGCTTGTCGTAAATCTGAATCTGAAATATCTCTAAGCCCATAAGCATGAAGAAAACTCTGTCCCTGTTTGCAAGTCAGCCACAGTTCTGTGTTCTCACTTTACAGTGCAATACGAAAGGCAAGCTTCTCTTAGATGGAAATGATGGAGCTCAAATCTCAGTGCTCCCTGTCCTGCAGGCAGAGCTGAGCCTCAGGAGCACGCCCTGTTTTGCCAGCCTGATTTAAAATCAGGATTTGCCCAGATAAACAAGTGGGCAGTAGTTTGCTCTCCCAGAGCTTCCTGTGTGTTGGCAGAGCAGACTGTGAGAATTCAGGTCTACCATGCATGTCTGAGAGGAGGTTTTGCCTTGAGGTAGTTGGAGTGTTAGCCTCCGTGCTGTATTTTTTTTTTTTCCTGCATGGTTTGCTATTTTTGCATTTTCTGTGTGGCTTTTTAAGTTTTTAGTTATGTGCTTGTAGCTGCAGTTATTTAACATCGTTTGTTGTGCCAAATGTTTTAAGACTCCGTGTAATTGTCATATTAAAGGATCAGACAGCAAAGGACAAAGCACTCCAGCACATGGCAGCAATGTCATCAGCTCAGATAGTCTCAGCTACTGCTATTCACAACAAGCTGGGCCTGCCAGGAATTCCCCGTCCTACATTTCCTGGGGCACCTGGGGTAAGTCATTAGCCGAGTCCCAAAAAATTCCCTGTATTCCCTAACAATGTTCATTTGCAAACTGAGATGGAATGAATGGATTCATGCTTTGACTTGAGTTTGCAAAAGGAATCGTGCTTGTTAAAAATACCCAAAGTTCTTCCAGCAAAGAGAACAACTGTGGGCCTGTTTGTTTGTTTTTCCTCTTTCAGTTTTGGCCGGGCATGATTCAAACGGGGCAGCCTGGATCCTCGCAAGAGTAAGTCTGAAAATTCAAATATGTTTCTCTATGCAGTGTGAAGGGTGGCTTGTGGACTCTGTGAGATCAGGGAAGCAAGAACTTGCAAATTTTTTCCAAAAAGGAGGTAAAGGTAGTTTTAGGGAAAGAAAGAGTCTTTATAGTGATGTGAACTCACATTCAAAATGTTATAAGGGATCCCAAACCTCAAAACTGAGGCTGAATACCAGATGGGCACCCTCCTTTGTGTTCCTGTAGTTCAGTGTCCTCTGGGAGTCCCAGCAGTGCTCATCCCCGGGTGTAATTGTCATGCCCTCTCTTCCCTCTGTGCTGTCTGTCTGTTAAATATGCTCTGCAGGGAAGAGATATGTTTGTGGGTAAAGGTCATCAGCCACCTATTTTCCTGTTCTGTGTGGGTCTGATGGAATTTCCTGTGGATAGCACAGCGTGTGATTTTTGTGTACCTCTTTATTCCAGCGTCAAGCCATTCGTTCAGCAGGCCTATCCTTTACAGCCATCAGTCACAGCTCCCATTTCAGGTAATTCTCCCATTTATCCTCTGCCTTAAAAATACTTGAATTTTGTACTGAATGTGATATATTAACTTCTGACCTGGGCAGACCCACTGCTCAGGATCTCATGTTCCCTCCAGCCAAAGGAAACACCAATCCCCATGTGCTATTATTACTTGGTTGTATCTTAGGGATTGTGTTTGGGGGTTTGGTTTTTTTTTTTGGTAGGAAGCACTAATGCATATGCAAAGAATTGTGATTTCCGCTCAGCACTCCATATTGTAGGAATGACTGTAAAAAATGAGTAATAGGATGAAGGTTTCTTTTAGAATAGCTATGTAACAAGACTACACCTGAATTTATTTTAAACTGAGCCTAAAATCCCTCCCAAAATCGTATATGTTTAGCCTTAAATATGAAACTTCTCTATGTATCAGGTTGTTTATAACTCATCCCCTCCTGGAGGTCCTGCTTTGCCTGGTACCACTTTGATAAGTACCTAATTTTCTTCTGAATTCCATTGCTCATATTGATCAAGACCTTCCCATGGCTACTTCCCTGCTTCTTTTCCCAGGTTCCTTCCATGCCTGATTTCAGGAAATGTCATTATTTCTTGGCAGATGATTTCTCATGTTACGTCTCCCTTGCCAAATGACTCCAAAGCTTCTGACTCTGTGCAGCAAGTTTTTGACTCTTACCCAGTTCTTTATGATTTTCTAACCTGCTGCTGTTTTTAATGCTCTGAACTAAAGCTATTTTTCTGCATTCATGAGAATGCTTTTTTCTTGACATCCCTAATTTATAACATTATTTTCTAAGACAGGTATTTTCTATCGTCTTCTTTTATCCTTCAATGTTTTCTCTCAGAATAGGAATATTAACATTTCTAAATCAGACAAAACTCGTGCATGAGTTTTTGCATTCATTAGAATTCCCATTCATGTCTAGCCAGTGACATTTGTAATTCCCTGTTTTGCACAAGCCTCATACCTTCATTGCCTAAATTTGAGGGCTGGGATCAGGTACCACATTCCTGTTATGGGATATGGACACACACTGCCTCTGACCTGTCCCTGCTTCTCAGCCTATTTCAGGATAATCTTTGTTCTTGTACCTTTGGTGCCTCTCGCCTGTCTTTCTTGTGCCTGCATCTCTCCCAGGATGAGGTTTTTCTTGAGCTGCTGCCTTTTCCTCTTCCTTTACAGTTTTCTTTCCTTCTTGTCCAATTTTCTACAATGAGGACCAAGAGAGAGCATTTATTCCTTCTCTTGAGGTGAATTAGAGAGGGTGGTTAACATCCCTTCTCTATCTAGATCATGTCATTCTCTCTTTATTATCAATTTAAAACCTTTTTTTTTTTTAGGGTATGATTCAGCTCTCTACAGTAATTATTTATTATTAGATGTAGCATAATGATGCCTAAAAGCTCCAAAAGAAGTCAAGACCCAATGTGCAAATACGTAGTAAGAGACAATCCCTGCCTTGGAAAGCTTGTACTCTAAATACAAGGAGAGGGGAATTGAGAGTGGCAGAAGAAATAGGCAAAAAGAGGGGTGATTTACTTGTAACGTGTGGCACATTAGGAGTCAGAAGTGGAGGCCAGTTCTCGTGACTCCCAAGGCAGTAATGTCTCCTGTGAGTCTTGATGCCAGTTTCCAAGGAAGGGTGCAGCTGTAGGTCTAGGTGAAGTCTCTATTAATCTCTGTAATCTAGTATAAAATTTAAACAAAAATTCTACAGCGAGTTACAGCCCCAAGGAAACAAAGTAGTGAATCTTTTCTTTCTGCCATCATTAAATTGCTGGCCTGGCACCTCTTTTTCTACATACTGGCCTGAGTTTTTCCAATTTTAACTCATCCTGAATTAATTACTCGCTAAAATTAATATAAATATCCAAGGGCTACATGCATAATTCCCAATTATGTTTAATTGAGAAAATATAAACTGAGGAAGTGTCAGCTTCTTCATGAAGATGTTTCCTCTGTTTCAGGCTTTGAGCCCACATCAGCTCCAGCTCCCTCAGTCCCTGCGTGGCAGGGCCGATCGATTGGTACGACCAAGCTCAGGCTGGTGGAGTTTTCAGCTTTCCTTGAGCAGCAGAGGGATCCTGAATCAGTAAGTATTTATTGCCCATGTGTCCACTGATCCTCAGCTTTGCTCCCTTACGCCTGACCTTCAGCTTTTCTCCTTTGCTCCCCACCCTCTGGGCATGTCTTCTATCATGTATGATGGAATACACCCGGTGTCTCTGTGTTCACTGCTACTCTGTGCAATATTCCTTTCATCCTAGGACTGTATTTTCCTTTCTTGCCCTCTTTTTCCCCATTTGCAGCAGCGAGAGGCCTCTGTGAAAGCAGGCAGGGTTTGCTCTGGCGCCTGCCTTGCTGCTGACCTAGTTTAGCAGGTGTACCAAATTGCATTGTGTTCTTGGCAAGAATTCAGTGCTTGAACTCTAAGTTAAAGCCTAGCCTGTTTCCTAACCAAAACAAAATTAAGGTCTTGCACAGAAAATGTGCATATTGTGTATTGGATTTTTTTTAATGAAGTTTTTAATTTTCTTTTAATTTTTAGTCTGCGTACTATACCTGCAAGGGTAGTTTCTGAAGTTGGCTGTAATATTTCATTTACTCCAGTAAGCCTTGAACCCTGACATTAATCACCATATATTTACCAGGAGCATTTCTCAGTAGCCTAGCACTGATTCTACTGCATCGCAAATAAATTGAAAGAACTTCTTTCAGCTCAAACCTGAGAATTTTTTTCCGAGATAATTTCTGAAAAGCAAATACTGTCCTGAATGGGTGATGTGAACAGGCCTTTCTTGTTCAGATTCCTGGTAAAATACAGTAGCCTGGAGAAGAGAGAACCTATCATTTTCTTTTTATAATCCAGCACTGGAAACCATAGCATTTATGGGCTCTGGCCAGGGGTGTTATCCAAGGAGTGTTTACCCTGCACAATGGGGATTGGAGACATAGCACAGAAACCTTACAACAGAGGAATGCTCCTGGCAGAGTCACATCCCTGAGAAGTGCACCATATCTCAGCTATTCATGCACCAAACACGTGGCAGCGTGCTGGTTTGCCAAATGTCACACTTTGCCAGGCTGAGTTGGCTTTGAGGTGCAGGAAATGTTTGGCAGCAGGTGCAGATCTCTCAGCGCTTACCTGACTGTTGGGCATCCGTGGTTTCCCTGGAATCCCTTTGCCTTCTCGTGGTCTCATGGCAATCCTGTTCTAGTGGGCCTCACCTTAGTGTGCTTCAGACCACCCTGGAAGGCTTCCTCCACCCCCAGCCCCGAGTCCATCCAGGCAGCAGTTTGGATTTCTGCTGCTGAAGCACAACATCCAGGTTTCCCTGTCAGTCGCCCTCATCCACGCACAGATTTCCCAGCTCTTGCTGACCCTGTGTGACTTGTCCTGCTGATCTCTGGGCTCTGCCATTCCCAGCCTGCCCCACACCTGGATATGTGTGTGTGTGTGTGTGTGTGTGTGTGTGTGCGCTCCAGGGTACCGGGAAAACAGGATGTGGTCACGTGACACTCAGCCTTGCTCTCTGTGTGTGAACAAAATCTCATTTCTCTGCGGTCTCATTGCTTGTTTTGGCACCTAATTATCCCTTTTCCATAGGTTTTTAGAATATGAATCTAGATACAAAACCCGTGGGCTGATATGGTACAGTGCCTCTGTATCTGTGGGGTTTTGTGTAAAAGGGAGCAAATAGGGGCTGAGCAACTGAGTAGCTTTGGCATTGCAGGGGGAGAGTGGAGGTCTGAACAGAAGCATGGCTACCCAGGATGGCCCCACAAGTACTGTAGAGCCTTCTTTGGAGGAAACTAATATTATTTGGAATTCCTGAGGGTGCAGAGGCCCACTGGGTCTTGTCCCAGCTTGCAGGAAGACTTCTGAGAAACTCACCTTTCAAATGCGTTTATGCGGGAGGGTTTACAGGACAAGCAAGAGCATCAAATTTCCCAGACTTGTTTTAAAAAAAGCAGTTACTCCTGTGCTGTAACACTGCAAAAATGAGACTCTAGGAAAAGTCAGTTCCCAATTTAGTTAATTCTTGCATCCAAGTGGGGCAGTGCTCTGCATGGGGACAGCCTGCAGCATCCAGACAGGTGCCATGGGGACCCAGAGGATGAGCCCCTATGGCACTGTGTGGGCATCACTGCCTGGGAGAGGGGAGTCAGGAGAAGGACAAATGTTGCCTACATTGAATTAAGTAAATTTGATTATTTGGCATTGAAAGGGCATTGGAAAAAAAAGCCCAAGGCAGTGTGGCCAATTCCCAGGGCAAAGGGAGAAGGATGTTTGCTGGAGAGGCGCTGGGCAGAGGCACTGGTGTGCAGGGACAGCTCTGTGCCTCCTGCCAGCCTGCCCTGTCTCCAGTGTACAGACCTCTCCATCAAGCACCAAGAGTTCTCCTTGGAGGTGAGAGCAAACCTCCAGCCTCCTGTAGTGCCATTGCAGAAAACGTGAATTCTGCCTGCAGCTTTGCACACCTTTCTTTGTGTGGCTGAGATGTTTTATTGCAGGTACAGTTTGCACAGGAGAGAAAAGATGGGGGTTTATTACTTTTCAAATAAAATCAGCGAGGCAGGTGACGTGTGTGTGTTTGCACAATGTGCACATGAAGTCATGTAGGCACGTGCTGTGATTGTAGCATCGTCTTTGTACCTTTGCTGACCTCAAAAATGAATTTATTTATGTGCTGCTGCAGGAGAGATGTGTGGGAGTTCTCCTGTGTCTTCTGAAAAAGGACAGTTATATATTCATTCAATTGCTGACTTTTCACAGAAAATTACATAAAATATTATCTTTATCAAACGTGCTTTCAACATTTCATTAAAAAAAAGGTGGCATTTCCTCCCTCTCTCTCCCAGCACAAAATCAGGACAGAAAGCTTCATAATAGCAGAGGTAAGTAGACCAATTCCATCTTAAAATGTAACCTAGAAGTTATTGAAATACCTTTATTGAAAAAGGTGTACTTGGCATGGCATCTGGGGACAGGACTTGATCCTGGCAGGCCCCTTGCAGTCCCTATTCCTGCAGAAATTAGAAATTTAGGTTTGTCAGCCATGGTGACTCCCATGGCCCGCAGTGGGACTGTGCATGGGCACAAAGGTCCACCCACGGGGAATTCCTGGTAGGAGTGTGGCATTCAGCATTTCTGTGGCTCCTCCAGTGGCAATTGGTGTTTAAAAGTACAAAAAACACCCAAACCAACCAAACCCCAAAAGACTCAATGCCAGACAGTTTAGTAGTTTAGTTTAGAGTGGGCATTCTGGAGGGTTGGAAATCTGCTCCACAGAGTCCTCTTACTTGTGGACAGCTGTTGATCTTTTTCCTTGTCTAGACACAAAATTGTTCCATTTACAAAAGAGAAAAATATAGGAAGGAAACAATAAGCACTGTAACTCTGCACAGGAGAAGATAGTCTGGGGAACACAAGATGGCACAGTTGCAAAATATTGGAATACTGACTCTGCAGCTGAGGAGGGGTAAAATTGCTCCTCCTTTTACATGAAAATCAATTCAGCTTACAAATGTCAAGCTGTATTTTCCTTTTGTGACATTTTGTGCTTAAGTACAATTCCTAAATGGTCCATAGAAGTTTCCTTTGCAGGTCCAAGCAGCAGCATTTCAGTTATCTTTGATTATTGCCTATCCTATATAACTCTGTTCTCAGCAGATGGAGCAGGTTTTGTGCCCATCTGTTGCTTCCAAGACAGGTTTCCTTTATGGGGGCTTTCCATTTTTATTGTAGCAGTTCTGTAAAAGTTCAGGACAAATGCTTAAACCAAGCAATCCCATGTTCCCTAACAAATATAAACAGAGCATGCAAGCAGGTTAGAAAGGATCTAAGCAACTGACTGCTACACAAGTAGATATAAAATTCAAAGACTATAACTGAAATAAGAATAATTCAAAACCTTTATATATATATATATATAGTCTCAAGCTTGATTTTCAATCAGAGAAAAAAACCCTATCACCACCCAACAAAAAAAGCCCTTTCTTCTCTTCCTTTTTGAGGTTTCTGGCTCTTGCTGTCACATTTATTTAAATTGTGATCACTTCAGGGTGCTTTACATCTAAAGTATCTATATAGAGCTATAAAGAACATGGCTGATGGACCTTTTCGGTATTAGTCTACCCATCCAAACTGTCAGATGGTGTTAGGTCCAAATTTCAGAATGTATTTTAAAAAGTGGTGAAGAAATAAAACATTCTTTATGTTTTAATTCAGGTTTTATTGTTGTTGTAAAAGGACTTTGTGAGCCCGGGGAGAATTGTGCCTGAGAACCAGAAAGGGAAAGCAATTGCTCAAGGGCCATAAAAACAGCCTGCCATCATTAGCCAAATGCAGTAAAATTCACCAAAGTTAATCAAACCACCTAAGTGATGAAAAATAAATGAGATCTTTTCAAAAGAAGCCTTCCATCCTCGAACAATATCCATTGTTGCAAGGATTGTTTATCCTTTCTCTACTCCCTGTACACAGTATAAAAAGCAGTCCAGCATTTCACTCACAAGGAAGTCCTTGGTTTAGTGTCTTTGTGATGTGAAAGGACAAGAAAGCAAACTCGCATTAGGATGAATGTCTCAGAGCCACAGACTCAGGATTTGAGGTCATTTTAATCTGGAATCAGAAGAAGTTTTGCTAAACACAAGGCTCATTTGTTTTGCTGTGCTGGAGAGCTGCATGTTGGCCCTGGGATGCAAATGTCATACTCTGTGAAATGTCCATAGTTAGAAGTCCCAAGAAAGCACTTTAAAAGAGGTCCAGTATTGACCCAGGCTCCGGTGGTGAAACTGTGGCATGGCAGCAGACTTCCCATCCAGCAGGATTCCTGGGGGACCCCATGGAAACACGATGGAAATGCCAGGCCAGCTTACCCAGCCCAGCTGTAGCAGGACATGGACTTTGCAGGGAGGGTGCTGGGGCCAGAATGTGGTTAGGTCTGTTGGGAGACCAGCACCATCCATCTCCCAAAGTCATCCCACAGGTGGAAAGCCTGCTGGGGCCTGGCTGTGCTCTCGCTGCTGCCTTCACCAACCTCTCTTCCTTTCATCAAATCTGCTGCCGGGAAAATTTCCCGGCAAAACTGGAAGCGCAGGGGACACGTGGGTTGGCACTAGAGTGGGGTGGGCTGTGGCTGTGAATTCCCCCCTCTGCCTGCCCCGAGCACCTGTCCTGGCTCGCCCCAAGGGCTTTGCACCTGGCCGTGCCTCTGCCCTGCATCTCCCCAACTCGTCCGACAGCTTCCCCCACCCCTACACCCACCCCAAAGCTGCTTGGCTGGCTGCAGAGCCAGGCTCTCCGAAGTTGGGAAATATCCCCCTGCTCCACTCTGCAGAGAGCAGATAATGACATGCTCACATGTTTATTTGTTCCTCTGCTGCATTCAGTGGAGATGTAGATGGCCCTTCTTTGATAAGCAACTATTCAGTAGTTTGTTTTCTTCTGCTGTTGAAATGCGTGGCCCCGTGCCCTGCTCGCTATGCACTGTCTAACCTCCCTTCCAAATGGAATTATTAATTCCCTCCATTTGCATTTCACAGATGTGCTAGTGCAGTCTTTTTGGATGAAAGAGCATTATTACTCACAATTGACAAACCAAGAAGTTCAGGTGCAAAAGAATGAATGGGCCACTGATTTTGAGGGTCCCCTTTGATTTGTGATGAGCTTGATTTTGCAGAATACTTAATGTTATTGAGAGCTTCCTATAGTCAGCCATAATTTTCCCATTTGAGCACTCAGCACTTCTAGAACTGGGACTGCAGGGTCTTAAATCAGACAGGGCAGAACTGAATGATGCATGGTCACTGTTGCAGAAAAGCTGATGGGAACGTTGTGTAAGCACCTTGCCCAACCAGCAAATCCCAGTTTCACGCTGGCACTGCTGTGGCAGTAGCTGGGAGGTGCTGGGCAACATTAATGTGTCAGGGAACTGCCTTCCCTCATCACCTGCCTCTCCACTTCTGCAACCATAAAGTCACCCCAAATCCCCTTTTAATTTGCATTTCTGAGCAGATCCAGGCAGGATCTGAATGCAGGGAGGTCCATGAAAGATCAGGTTGCCCACGCAGCTGTATCGTAGCATACAGCACAGAAAGTTCTGTTAACATTTCACAGGAAAGTGTTAAAAACCTTAACAACAGGACTTGGTACAGACTCCAGTTGTAGCATTAAAATGTCATGTTTATAACTCCCAATCTGCTTCAGTGGAGGACAACAGCAGCAGGAGTTAAACATTCAGTTACTAGTGTTTTGGTAGAAATAAGAAAACTCGTTGGCAGACCGAATGATTTTCTTACATCAGCAGGAAATTAAAGAGTTTCAGATTTACGAGATATGGCGAGGCAGCAGGGCTGAGGCTGGGCAGGATTTGGGTTAGAGCTGTGCACAGACTGCTGATACACCAGTGCCTGGGTCCCAGGCAGCCCATCCCACCTGGCTCCTGTTCCCCCCAGAAGCACAATCACTGCCCGGGCAGGTGACTCCCAGCCCTGCCGGTGGGATGTGGGAGGGTTAAATCACAGCTGTGCCCCTGGGAGCAGCAGGAGGGTGCAGCACCCTTGCACTCAGGGTGCTGTGCCCATAAGCAAGGTCATTCCCACAGAAACAGCTGCCCCCTCTCAGGCCACCTGCCTTCCACCTTAGCACCTACATCACCCTGTGCATGTGTTGATCTGTATGGTTGTGTCAGAATATAAGTGCAAAACTGGTGAGGAGCTGTTACAAGTATATGTGCTGGCTGATAAACCAGATAGAGGTGGTTTGTCTTTGTTCTGCACCAGCTTAGATGCTTGCATCCCCTGCCATTGGCAATTTGTCTTGGTTCTTTTAAATTCCTAAGTGGATTATAATTTTTCTCGTGGTATTATTTGACAACAGTCATATTTCATGGCTTTACTGCATTCTTTGGATAGTTAGAATTTTTCTAAGGGAAGGAGCTCAGCTTTAAGAGGCGGCCATCTCCAGGGCATGTCGTGTAATGCAGACACAGGAGACAGCTGAAAATGTTCTTCCTGTTTTTGTGTACTCATGTACTTAGAAAATGCAGGATTTGACTTGTGATCGTTTATGGCATCTAAAGCACATTATTGCCACGATGCCAGATGCAAATCCTTTAAATGCTGCAGAGTGAGTAAATTCCTCAGCAACTAATGTACTTCAGTGACTCTGGAATACTCAGTCTAAATCAACAGTGAATTCTCAATGTAATGAGGATGTTTTCAAGCTTTCCAGACACTAATGGGCTCAAAAATATAGGCAGAAAACTTTGCTCCTTTGCCTTCATCTATGCATCAGTTCCTGTTGTGTGGCACGTGTTTGTCTAAAAACGATAGAGATCATTTCAGTATCCATTTACCCTGCTCCAATATTGCATTTTCGTTTGTTCACTCGCAGAAATATGCCGTGTCTAATTAGCTTAGTAATGATTGTACTTAGCATAGGAATTGCTGCAACATAAGGAGAAAATAATCACACATTGCAATATCAAAATAAACATTTCTGCCCTAAGAATGTTGTCAGGTGATGTCATACCATCTGTCCTACTGTACCCGCTCAGAAATTTTGCTGCAGCAGCATCTGGTGCTTTGGCGAGCTCGGCAGACAACTGTGGCAGCTTTGCAGCTGCCTCCAACTCTGCTTTTATATTTAAAGAGTATTAAGACTTCATGCGCCATGCCCCTATAAATGTGTTTGCTTTTACTGAAGTTGGGATACTGAGCAATTTGTATATTTGCCTGGCTTGCAGAATAAGGTACAGTGTGTGAATTGTCTTGGGAGTTTGCAGTGGCCAAACTGTAAAATACAGCTCTGCCTTTCCCCTTCTCTCCACAGCCATCTTTGGGCTAGGAGAGAGACATGCTTTTGGGGAGGAGGAACAATTTACAGGAGAATCTGAGCCTTCAATCCTGTTTCCATAAAAATGTGGTTATTTGTACAACCTGGAACAACTCCAGCAGAGAAGACTGAGAGGAAACAGTCTCCAAATTTTTTTGTGTGTGGAAATGCCTTAATAAGATGTTATGTTTTCCTTTTTCCTTCCACAAAATTTAGAGAGAAATACAACCCTGCAAAAAAACACAGGCTCTATCTCAATTTTGGACCCATACTCAGATGAGTGTTCACTGGTTCTAAATTCAGATTGCACTGTGCTAGATGATTTTTTAATAGATTTCAATTTCATTTCCTAAGTGCAGAAATCTAGCCAGTCCATTTCCTTTTCCCCAGAGTTTTGGACATCTGCTAGGGAAGACTCTGCTCACACCGAAGGAAGGCTCTGAGTGGTTGCCCAATTCATTTAGATTTGTCACTTCAATTTGTTCATTCAGCAGGTACATTGTAAACAAAATAGCTTAAATGAGGTTTGCTTTGGGGTTTTAAATATTTTATTTGTGCCTAGCTTTTGGGAATTGCCCCTTATATACAGCATCTGTTCAGTGTGACAGGGTTCTCTAGTGTTCATTGACTGCATATCAGCTTTCCCTTAACTGAGTTAGCAAAATGTTTTGTGATCTGCGTGGTGAAAATCCCTCAGTGTTTAATCTTGCCGCCCTGAAGCTCCTTCACTCTGCTCTCCTGGCCCTGGGAGATGCTGATTGACTGGGAGGGTCTTTGGTGTTCATACTTCCACTTTTGTTTCGGGTGCTGAAAGGTTCTCTTGGAGGAATGGCAGCCTGTAAAAGATCATGTTGGACTCCTTTGGAGTGGACTTCACTGGGCCAAGGATTTCCCCCAGGCAGGATTGGCGCTGCCCAGGTGATTCCTGTGATTATAATAAGGTGTGACAGGATTAAGTTAAGAAATAGGAAATTGAAGCTGAATGTGTTTTGGGAGGGATGGCCATCTACAGAGCTGGCTCCCGAGGGAAGGGGGAAAAGTTGTGCTCTTTAATATTGCATGGGTCAAAACAAAGGAGGACAATGCCTATAGGAACAGCAACACAGAGTAACTGGCCTTTTTGTTACTGTCATCCTGCAGTTAAAAGGAAATCCCTTCCATTTCTTTGAGTTGAGATGTGCTGCAGATAGAGGTTTGAGGCCTGTTAGTAGACAAGTAGGTGGCGTGCATGAGTGGGCTCTGTGGCACGAGCAGAAATTCAGGCTCTGAGGACAGAGGATATTAAAAGGCACTGTATAAAGGAGCAAAAATAGGCTTTCCTCCTGAGCACATTCATCTTTTTATGCTCGGTGAAGGGCTTTTTATCACTGTGCTGCCACTGGGTCTTGCAGTGTAAATTACCCCCTTGCAGAGGCCCGTGCTTTGGGGGTTGCAGTGGGGACACAGGGGTTTTTTTGATGTTGACTCTTGTTCACAAGGGTCTGTGACACAATCAGTGTAGTTGTTTGTGGAAACCACACTGCAGAAAATCCCAGTCCCAGGAGCGGCGTGCGAGTCGTTTAATCCATCAAAGCACAGCCCCCTGCCGTAACAACCCTCTGCTCTTCTCCCACAGCGCTGATTTTCCTGTTTCTCCCTTGCAGTACAATAAACACCTCTTCGTGCACATTGGACACGCCAACCATTCTTACAGCGACCCCTTGCTCGAGTCGGTGGACATTCGTCAGATTTATGACAAATTTCCTGAAAAGAAGGGCGGCCTGAAGGAGCTCTTTGGGAAGGGGCCTCAAAACGCTTTCTTCCTGGTAAAATTCTGGGTGAGTAAGGCGTGGCGGGGAGCACCTCTCCTGTCGAGGGGGGCTGTGTGAGGTGTTCAGCGCCCTGGGGGTGCCTGTGGAAATTCCCTCTGTTACCGTGCATGGGTGCAAAGCTGTTTGCCCTTCAGGTGGGAGGCTGGCCCCGTCGCTGACAGCTCCCCAGCAGTGAGGGCAGTAGAGGCAGATGTGCCTCAGCTCTGCCAGGCTCTGCAGCTGCAGGTACCCCTTTTGGAGATGGGGAACTGCCATCTAGCGGTCCAAGGAAAAGCAGGGCAGTGGAGCCTTGCCTTTGAGTGTTTCCCGGGCGCATGTCCTGCCATCATCCGCCCACACTTGTGCAGAGAGGGCCAAGCACGATGGGAACTGAGAGAGCTGTCAGCCTGGGAGGGTCTTCTTGAAACACACCTGCTTTCTCCTTGCCTTTTTGTTAGTCAGCCGTAGGACTCTGCTCCATAACTTACCATATTCAAGGGTGAAAAAATTTGAATAGAGAGCTGGGATGCTGCATGTTGATCTAGTTGTGATAAATATCGTTGATAAGCCAAGGTTTTCTTATTGTATTTGCAAAATCTCATGTTAGCAATATAATCACAAAATAATAAAATCATTTAGGTTGGAAAAGGCCTCTAAGATCATTGAGTCCAACCATCAGCCAAGGTCACCACTAAACTACAGAAAGATTCACCCAAAATGATCAGCAAATCTGCAGGCTGAGCCTCATGCTTATACTAAAGCTTTTTATGCTCACTAATTTGTTGGGGTACTTTTTTGTGGTATACTCCTTTTCATAGCAGCAGTTATCATCTAAGCATTTAATTTTTTTCTTTTAAAACTTCAGTAAAAGGGGCATTATTCAGGGTTTAATTACAGGGTGGACAGGTTGAGGCTGAAACCAGAAAAGGTTGATCTGGAACTACTGCTTATGATCAGATTTCCTGGCGTTTATCTATGGGATTTGAAATACTCTGCAGCTTATAAATCCCCACGAGTTCATATCTTTCCAAGAGCTTCTGTGGCACCAGATTTAGGAGTAAAAACTGGAATGAGGGAAACTCTTTTTTTCTCAAATCTGGATGTAGAAGGACTAAGCCACTGAGCAGAAGCTGTGCTGGACTGCAGAAGAAACCCATTGAGAAATTCATGGGGCTTAAAACTGGGCCTGGGAGCTGTAGACCAAGTATTTGAGAGCTGGCTGAGCAAAGAGGCCAGAAAGAGGAGAGAGCAGAGGAGTGGGAGCTGAAACACAGTGAGCACCAGTGGCCTGGAACAGGCAGGTGAGAATGTGGGGTCAAAAAGAGGGAGGCAGTGGGAAGAGGGAGTGTTTGGGATAAGGAGCCTGCAGGGAAACACAGGAATAAAGTGCAGCAAAAAAGGTTTCTGAGAGATGGGAACAGGACAAATGTAACAGCAGGAGAAATCTGCCTGCAGAGGAACAGAGCTCAGAGTGAAGGGTCTGTGACCACTAAATATCTTTTCTTGCAAAATTTGTCTTGAGCTGAAGACCATCGTCTCACCAATCCACTCTGCATAATAAATATTTGCAAAACTCAACTGGCAAAAATGAATGTCACCTCACATGCCTGTTCTCATTTCCCACAGAGGATGATAAGCCTCAGACTTTATACTAGACGTGGATGCAGCAGAGATTTGTGATATGGTAATTGATGTATTGTATGTTCTGCTCTTTCTCCGTGTGGAAGTTGATTTTCAGGCATGCTGGATGCTCAAAGGCATACCTAAAGCCAGTAGAGAGCTTCTTTGGATCATTGAGGTCTGTGTTATTCTCCTGTTGTTCTTGAATTTGAAAATTCAAGTACCAGCCTTCTCTGCTTTGTCTCCTACAGGCAGTGCACACCTTTAACACTCCAGTCTCAGTCCCACGTCTGTGACGTGGGGGTGATACCACCCCTTCACCTCAGGTGCTCACTGACAAATCAGACTCATGGCTGTTAGAAGGTCTCAAGGTGATGCCCTGAAAAAAGCCTCTATGAAATGTATAATTCTGTGCCCAGTGCAGGTTTTGAGCAGTGTTCAGGAAACAGGGACTGGGCCACAGTGACCAGCAAAGATAAAGAAAAGTTGTGTAGATGTTCAGAGGGTGAGTGTGCAGTTGTGTAGCTAAAGCCTGTGACATGTTGCAGTTCAGCAGTCAGGATGTGCAGGCAACTTCAATCCAACATTTCCTAACCTCACCATGCCTTCCAACATAATGGCTTTTTAATACAATTTTGTGCTGTATTAACTTAGAGATTAAAAAACATACAGTGCTAACATCCTTCTGAGTTATACATTTAAAATGTGGTGAGAGCACTTTCCTGAGCCATGATCTTAAAATAGACCAGTGGATTTTCTCTCTCATCAAGTGAGTGAGGCATAGAGAAGGTGCCTGAGGTAGTGTTTGAGTGTTGCAAGAGTCACAATAAATGCTCTTCTAGGAATAAACTTCACACAAGTGCCCCCCAGTCCTAAACATATGTAGGAATAGGTATAGGAAAAACAGAAGATAGCTATCTAATTGGGTGTGAGAATTAGATCCTAAACTGTCAGCTCACTGTCCTTTATTTCTTTCACCCGAATGGGGCATTCCTTCAGAAAAAAAGGATGCCGTTCCCGTTTTTATGGGGAGTGTTGAAAAACTGTTTTAAACAGTCATATCACCAGGGAAAAGCTGGCACAGGTTGCCGACAGTGTTTTTGACCCTATAAGTTGCCTTAAATTTATTCATTTGAAAATAAGTCCATTTTGGCTGAATTAAGTATCTGGTTCTGAATAAGTATCTACTCTCTCATCATCTGCTACCTCCTCCTACTCTGTAAGTTCACCTTCTCCTGGGTTCTCTTCATGATGTGTGGTTATTGCTTCATCCCAATACTCTGTCTCACGATTTATTTTCCCATTTCCTCCTTCCCATCCTTTCTGTTGTCTTCCTCCTTCATTACCACGTAGCCATCGATCATCTGCTCAGCACTGTAAGCTACTGCGTCCTAGGTGATCGTAACAGTCCTTGTTTTAGTGGGCAAAAGAGGAAAGTGAATTTTGGTTGGGCAGATAAGTACAGGTGTGAAGGCACTGTGAGGAGAATCAGTGAAGGAAAGGCAGGGTCTGAGTGAAAGAAGTCAAGGCAAACCAGAGAAGGGAAGCAGGAGAGTATCATGATGTGAGAAGCTTGAAAGTGAAGGTGAGGATTTGGTGCCAGGAGGGATGGTCACCCTGCAAATGGATTTAAGGGGAGTCAGCATGCCACTGGAGGCAGCACAAAGGGTATTTTGTTTAGACAATAATCATGCTTTGGAAAGGGTATATGGGAAACAGGAAGACCACAGATGAGTACTTGTGCTGAGGATGACTAAGGCAGAAAGCAGCTGAGCTCTGGTAGCTGGAAAGAATACTCCTCTGGCTCTTTCCCATTTAGTTCTGCTTCAGGCTGCCCACTAGCACAGTTTTCCCTGTTGTCCTGGTTTTGGTAATAAGGTTTGATTACAAAAAAAGTGGGAGGGGAAGGTCTGAGATCTTGCAAGAAGACACTTGCCAAATGTGGAGTTGACTTAGCAAGGCAGCACTGGGATGGAGTACAAAGCAAAGCTTGCTTTGGTTTGCAGAGCTTTATTGGTTCATGCAGATTGTATCTCATGGGAAGCACAACCTGATGCTGGGAATGGATGAGCTTCTGGCCCTAGTCCTGGTGACACATCTGGATGTCACTCTTTTGGGCCCCTTCCTACCTAACAGTGCAGGAGGAACAAAAGGAAGAGATGACTCCTCCTACACCACCTCAACCAACCCATCCTAGCCCTGCAATGCAATGCCCTGGTCATTGTCTTGCACCTGCAATGCAATGACTGTTCCTCTGCTTTATCCCAGGTAGTCACTGGGAACCACAGTGTTCAGGGAATTGCCACAGAGACAGACTTTTACAATAACAGAGGGAGTTTTACTTGGTATCTTGTAAATAAGGAACAATGTCCTAATGGTGTGGCATGGGAAGTTTGTGTGACAGGGATATGAGACTCGAGATTACAGGGTTATAGAATTAAAGTAAAAATAAAGGTTCCTAAAGAAATGTAAAAGCTGTCCTAGAACATTGGTGCAGAATTCAGGAAGGTCTGGAGAATATCTGCAGAGGAAACCTTTCCCCGGGTGCAGGTTGATTGCACAATCCTGCTTCTCTCACCTTATGGGGCTCAGCCCAATCTATGCAAAACAACCAGGAATGATTTGTGCCATCTGACCTTAATCTGAGTATGGTCAATGTTCCTGGTGGTTAGTTTGCATTTAAACTGTTTTTGTTGCTTGGGAATAGCCCCAAACATTTCTGCTCTTTGAAGTTCCAGTTAGCCTGTTTAAAAGCTAAGTCAACACCAAGTCCCTGTGCTGGTTTCTTTTATTGGTTCTATCCATGTTCACATCTAGCCTCCCTGACTGCTCACTACTATCCTTAAATTCTCTAATTCTAAACTATACACTTAGGCCTCCTAGACTAAATTCTGCTGCTGTTACTTTGTTATTTCTCTCTGGGGTTTTGCCTCAACCCTCCCACTGCAAATTTCGAGGCAAATTTTCTAGGACTTTTCCATGTAACCCACAGCACTGTGCAGTGGGTCCTGCCTCCATTGGGATCCTTAACGCTGATGTAAGCACACCTTGCAATAACATGCTGGGATTTTGTCTCTCTCATGCTGCCAAATGCTCCGTGCCAACCTGAACTCTGATTTCTGCAGCTACAGGGACAGGTTTGGGAACCAAATATATCTGAAAGGAGGATGGATGTTCTCTCATTGGTGACACAAGAAAAAAGCAACTGATATAAATTAATGTTGGCCTGTCAGGCTTTCTATGGATCTGATCCACTGGCTTAAGTGTTTGCATTAGCCTGAAAAGCCAGGTTTTATTCTTCTAACTGAGGAAAGCTTAGACAGAGCTCACTGCAACTCCAAAACAAAGACCCAAACTCATCTGAAGATGCGTGGATGATATTAATTGATGCTTAAAATGAATGCCTCTATTTGCAGGAATCTGCAATGCAAACTAGGAGTTTTAGAAAGTAATGCATATTATAATTAGGGGAAGCTTTTAAAGATGCTTTGAAGTCCTAAACATTTTTGAAATTCAAATGTGGGATGGAAATAAAGGAATCTACACAATAAAGGGGCATTAAATTATGTCTCCCAAAATTTCACTGTTTTATAGATGTAAATATATGCCATAATTAGTGGTAAGTAACATGAGGAGGATAGTTAAGTTTATTCCTATTCTTATTCAAAACAGCTGTGGCATGAAAAATAATGCTCCTTCTCTTTGTGATACACTGGAACAAACAATTTACCCATGTAATCAGTGTTCAGAAATGGCTTGTGCCTGTGGTCTCCTCCCACCCCCTCCTGAATTTATCCCCATGTGCCTCCAGCCGTCTTAAAAGGTGCAGAGATTCTTTGTGCCCTTCATTCACACACACACAATTGAGGCTACTGCCTTTTTTTTTTCCCCTCTTTCTTTTCTTTCTTTCTTTCTCTCTCTCTCTCTCTCTCTCTCTCTCTCTCTCTCTCTCTCTCTCTCTCTCTCTCTCTCTCTCTCTTTCTTTCTCTCCTTTCTTTCATGTAATTTATATTGCATAATCCAGACTCTTGGAGTTCCCTCCACACACACACACAGACACACACACCTTGACTGGCAAATGATCTGCAGCTCACAAATGGGGCCCAGAACATGAATGGCTCCATGGCCAGCATGCAAATGTATGCAAAACAAATTAGATATGGAAGCAAGCAGACATCCATTTGCTTTTCCCCATCTCAGCCCTCTGGCACAGGGAGCTGGCGTGGTGCTGAGGAGGACCCCTGTGCAGACTGATGTGGGATAACAGAGTGGAAGGGGCTGGGAGGCCGGAGCAGCTTGGCCTGTCCATCACAAGCCCAACCATGTGGCAGACCTGGACACAATTCCTGAGCTGCACAGCAACGTGCCAATGGCCCAGATGCTCCCATTGGAAAAAATTGCTTCACAGTTTGGAATCCCTGCTCTTTGGTGGAGTTCTGGAGAGGAGGAGGGGAGGAACATGAGCAGCACACCTCCCCACAGCCAGCGGCTGCTCAGACCTATATGTTGTTAATAAGTGACCTTATGTGCTTAATGTTAACTACTGAGTGCCACTGCAAACTGCTCTGGCCCTCCCCAAATCCCACTGTTTCCAGTAGGTGCTCTTTTCCTTCTACTCAGCAGGATGGATTTAGACTCTTCTCAGCAATTTTTGCTGAAGTTGCTTTTCTGGTAGCCAAAGCTGTTATTATTACACAAGCACTCTACCCTCTGCCCCTGCCTGTAGCACAGAGCCTGAGAGCTCTTGGGAAAGGAATGGGAAGATGTTTTTTTAAATTATTTTTGCTCTTTATTTTGGTTGCAGCCATCTCTCTTTAGGTGCAAGCTCTAGCACACTAGCAGAGACTTCTCCATTCAGTGTGTCGAACACTTGGTGCTCTTAATATGTAGTATTTCCAGTGCTACCCATTGAAAAGCTGTGCTTTATTAATGAATTAATCATGCTCTTGTGCTGGAGATAGGGTGCCAGAAATCTGAGTGCCTTTTCCACCTCCAAGTGCATTCAGCTGCTATAAAACTCAGTGCTCAGAAATAAATCTAAATTAGCGTTTTACTTTTGAAAGTAAAGAAAAAAAAATTAAAATTCCATTTGTGGTTTGGGATTTTTTCCCCCTAAATTGTATTGATCTTTAAAACTCAGTGAATAAATGGACTCCTGTTCATCACACATGATCATCCCATAATGTTTGAAATGTTTGAATACTTAAACTCACACCAATATATTTGAAGTCACCATTCAAAAAGTTATTTATCTGTGTAGGCAGCAACAGTGCTCCCCATCCCCAGTGCCTGGAGCCCAGAGCATCGCTGCCTGAAAGGCTGTACAGGAGGGAAAGCTGTTTCACAGCCCAGGAAAGCTTGCAACCTGTGTCTGAAATGCAGAAAAACAGCTGGAGACAGAGCACCATGGAAATAATGCACCAGAGCTGGTAGCAGCACTCCAGAAGCTTGGCTGTTGTCACCTTTTTCACCAGGATCATTGAAATGGGAAATTATAAGGAGAAGACGAATAAGATGAATTTCTGTATTTCAGTTTTGTTGTTATTATATTTATGTAGTCTTGCCTGTCATGTAGCTCAGGCAGTGACCTTTGCTAAGTAATGTTTGCCTTTGGACAATACCAAGCCTACTCAAAGCAGGGCATCCCTGTCAGATACTCAGTTGGTTAAAAAAGACCCCAAGTAATGGTGATTTCCTCCTCATCTGAGAATTATGTCAGCATTCCATGGCCATCAGGGTTTCCAGCCCCTGCCTTGTTTCTCATTTTGCTTTTGCTTAGCTTTAACTTCCTGCCTTTTAATGCCCTTTTCTGCAAGATTTAATCTAGTGGAAGGCTCTTCCCCATGTAGCAACTTGTAGGCTATGACAAGGTTGTGGAAAAACTTCCATTGGAAAAAGTAAGTAGATGGAGTTTCATTAGTCATTCAGTACAAAGGATGTTTTCCAGACCTGAAATCATTCTTGTAACTCTTTGCTGAACACTTTCCAATTTTCCAACATCCCTTCTCAAATGTAGACACGAGCCCTGGAATCAATACTGTAGTAAGGACCTAAAGGTGAATGCCAGGGGATTCATTTGTAACACATCATTTTATTCCCACATCTACAACTCTCACAGCCACAAAGGTACTATTTTCTTCTTTCTTTTCCGTTTTTTCCTTTTTTTCTTTT
>VYXD01004545.1:399852-410695 GCA_013397195.1 Hylia prasina
AAAAAATCAAAGAGCAAACAAGTACAAAAGATAAATCCTCATCTATATGATCATCATGGGACTTTTCCAACCACGTTGTGGTTGCATAAGAGAAAATCACGACAACTGAGTGATAGTTTCAAGTGTTCCTTACTGAAGCATCAGGCCCCAGCCAGGATGTGTTGTGTACACAGACCTCCCAGCGATTTCAGCAAGGGCTGGAAGAGCTGCGGGAGTGAGCAACAGGGTGACAGATGGCCACATGTGTTGCTTTTCCAGGTTAAATGTCAGCATGTAAATAGAACAATTAGGTATTTTTTTCAATGGGCTTCAAAATCAGAAGGCAGCAGATAAAAAGTTATCCTTTTTTAGCTCTCTAAACATTTGCTACTGCAGTGCGAAATGCAAGGTCTGTGCAGTCGATTTTTGACAATTGTGAGGGGTGATTTAGTTACAATTTCTTAAATATTTTGCTCCTATCTGAAAGGAAAGAAAATGCTTTGCTAGTAAAACTGCAATTGTGATAGCAGCAGGAATAACTGCATTTTAAGAGATTACTTCTATTATCATTATCATTAATTGCAGCAGTGCAATTGTTTTAGCAGAAATCCCTCTTCTTCAGAAATTCCGGCGGAGCAGCAGTGGCGTGGCCAGTGGCTGCTGCAGTTTGCCGTGTTTAGATGTTTGCCGTGCTTCGATTGCAGGCTAGCTGTGATGGAAAATGGCATATTTCCTATCAGCTCCGACCAATTCCTCACAGCTCCCTGTGACAGCCCTGCTTTAGATGCACATTAAACATTAACTGCTGACCTGGCGTGAGGCAGGTGCAAGAAACAAGGTGGAACAGCGATAGGATTTCTTCCTCTTATGCAAAATACGTGAATGTGGGGCTGTTTGTGTCACTGTGTGCAAACCTCAGGAGGCTGCTCCACAGATTAATTTACAAAGCCAGCCCCAAGTAATCTTAGACCTGTGTCTTCTCTGTGCCACAGACCAGCTCAGTGTGTGCTGTTATCAGAATATTGCCTCACAAGGCCGTACCACAAATAAGGACTGCTGACACTAAGGAGGATTAATGAGTTGTTGCCAAGTTAAAAATTAAGTAGCAGTTACAAATGACCTGAACTGTGGGTAGGTAGTGCCTCCGCAGTAGAATCATAGAATGGTTTGGTCATAAGGAACCTTAGAGATCACCTAAATCCAACACCTTCCACTAGACCTGGTCACTCGAAGCCCCACTCACTCTGGCCCTGAACACTTCCAGGGATGGGGCATAGGTAAGCATACCTGTAAGTAGGATTTTTAAAAAATCTGATGGTAAACATGAACGTACCTGTTGAGCATTTTGTGTTCCATTTCTATATAAAGGAATAGAACCAAGCTAGACTTGCAAGTGAAACAGCTGAAGAAGTGCATTTCCCTGCTAAAATGCTCACCTCGGCATAACTTTCGAGTTCAGGTGATTCTTTGCTGTCATGCTGCAGTAGCTGATCAGCTATTTCCACATAAAAGGAAAACCCTGCCCACTCTCTCCCTGGGCATCAAAGATGTCAGCAGAGCTAATGCCTGAATCAACAAATCCAGCTGTGCACGTCCCTAGAGCCTGCCTGTATCCATATTAGCGTGCTTTTAAGTGGAGGGCTTTTGAAAATGGGTCCATGATGTCAAAGCAGACTGGCAGAACAGCTCCAGCACTGCTGCAGGCCCGGGGAGGCCGGATTCAGCAGGTGACCTGTGTGGTTTCTTTGTAGCCAAATTAATCCTGCTGTGCACAGGGCTTGGATTCAGACATGAATAATTGAAGGTAGTAGCGCTGTTTCTCACTTGATCCTGCGAGTCTTGGTCTCTGATGCTGCCTATCAAAGGCAGCTGGGTGGTTACTGAGGCTGCAGGGAAATGCTGGAAGCCAGCAAATCTTTCCAGCAGTGTTTGCTGGTGGTGGGCACGGCTCTGTGCACACAGGAAGCCTGGGGGCTGCATCACACTGCTCTGTGGAGTCGAGTGCTTTGCTGAATCAGTGCCATATGACCCAGCAGAGCCTTATCAGAGACCGATCCTGTGGTGCCCAGCTGTCTCACTCTGCCCTGAGGATTGCATTGCTTTAAGACACGAAAAGGAGAAAGTGAGCTGTGGCCTCTCTGGAGTGAGGTGGCCCAGCTGAATTTGAGACAGCAAGGCAGATTCACTTGGGAGGGCTGGCTCTGGAGCCAGGCTCCTCGCCCGTGATGATTCCTTTGCTCCAGGGATTTCATCAGCTATCTGCCGGACAAGAACATCACCTGTAGCCCACAGAAACACTGGAACAGCTTTTATTGTCGAAAGTTTCAATAAATTGTTGATGCCCTAAGGTTTTTACTGCAACAATTAGGCAGCTACTTCCCCAGATAGACTTTTTCCACTGTCACTGTCATCACCATTAAGCTCCACCCCCCGTATTTCTGAAAAGAATGGTGAGCTAGTGACAGCTTATGCTATTCACCGTGTCAAATGAAAAATCAAATCTTCACCATGCATTTCTTTTTCCCCACAGGCTGACTTAAACTGCAACATCCAAGATGATACAGGAGCATTTTATGGAGTCACCAGTCAGTATGAGAGCTCGGAAAACATGACAATCACCTGTTCCACCAAAGTCTGCTCATTTGGAAAGCAAGTAGTAGAAAAAGTAGAGGTGGGTGTTGCGATGGGATATGTGCCTTTAATCATTTTTTACCTTTCCTACGCACAGACCTGTGTGGTGTCGTCAGGTCTCTGGTTGGTTTGCTGTACAGTGATATTGCTGATGGGGACTAAGCCGCAGACCCACATCTGTCATGTACAGAACAGTTTTTGTGGGGGAATTTTAGCCTAGAGCTGAAGGTCGAGCCTTTACAGATGTCCTGGTCACTGTTTATGTCCTTCTTAAACTAAGTATGTTTTTTACCCATGGTGACCATTTAAACAAAAAAAAAAAGGTTTTAATAATTTCCATTATTCCAAGCTTAGAGAAAGCCAAAAATCCTCATAAACCACCATCTGAGCGATTGGTAGCTGGAGAGCAGAAGTCCAAGGGTCACAGCCTTACCCTCCCTCAGCAATCTAAGTCAGTCTGGTTTTCTTGCAGCTATAGTCCTACATCTTTCTGTAGTTCATAAATTGCCTATTAGTCATGCAATAATATATCTATGTTTGTATGAGCACACTTAAGAGTAAATATATAAGCTTATTTTTACTGTTGCCTTTGCAGACAGGTGAATTAAAACTCCTGCAAAATCATCTCACCACAGTTCTCGGCTTAATTCATTTTTTACTCAGTTTGGGACTTTATAATCCTCATGTATTTAGTTTGTTAATTTGCAGGTTAGAGAACTAGTAGTGATATTTTAATTGTTGATAATTGAGATCCCTTACATTTTTAGCAAGGCATTGCATAGGTCAGGCAGGGAGTCAGCAAGCAGGCATGTCTGTGTGTCTGAGCCACTTTCTCTTTTTCCTGTCTACACAGAAAAAAAGAGAGAAAAACAGATTTACCAGTCACTTTTTTTCTGTCTCTGAATTATCACAACGGGTTTTATTTTTTTTAGACTGAGTATGCAAGGTTTGAGAATGGCCGGTTTGTGTACAGGATAAACCGCTCTCCGATGTGTGAATATATGATCAACTTCATACACAAGCTGAAGCATTTACCAGAGAAATACATGATGAACAGCGTCTTGGAAAACTTCACAATTTTATTGGTATGGACTGGCTTTTTATTTTTCCACTTCTAAGATACTCTCTGGCTTTGTATGGCTTGCTCAGCTTGAAATGTTGGGAAGCAGTTTCCAAATCCCTTAGTCACTGTTGCTTACCAGACAAACCATCCCACTGACTTCAGAATAATTCTCCTGGAATTGGGCGCTATAGACGCTCAGGATGAAAAGGCTCAGCTGGCTTGTGGGTGTGAACAAACATCTTTGTTATTTTCCACAAATTTCAGCTTACTTCTCTGTTTTTTCCATTCGAGTCTGGGGTTTGTAGAGAGCCTGAGGCAGTAACTTTGAACCATTGTGTTCATCTAACGTGTCCTTACCGGGGCTCGGTTACAAGTGCCGCAGAGGTTAGTGGTGATAATTAATTCTTGGCCAGGGAAAACAGGCAGCAAACGCCCAACAGGTGGCCTAAAGCACGGAGAATGGCCCACGTGGTGGCCTTTGGGCCACTGTCATCCAGTGACCCAGCTTGCTTTCCCTGTTGCTCTGTGGTGGCACCTCAGCCAGCTCTCAGAGCCATGCGCACTGCTGCCGGGGGATTGGGGCAGGACCGAGGTGACACGGGTCACTTCTTGTTTCAGCCCTGCTGTTTCCAGGGGTGTGATGTTCTGTCTGCCTCTTCTTTCCTCCACACAGGTGGTAACAAACAGGGATACACAAGAAACCCTCCTCTGCATGGCTTGTGTGTTCGAAGTGTCGAACAGCGAACATGGAGCACAGCATCACATCTACAGGCTTGTAAAGGACTGAGCAGTTATTTATATATACACTTCATTTCACTTCTTCATCAAAACGCAGACTGTAAACCTCAACACTAAGTGGCAGTGCCTCTGGCCCAACTTTCACCCACATTTTTCTAAATCCTGTTTTAGTGAAGTCATTTTTAATGTGTTCATATATAATTGTAGCTGTGAAATTCTGGTACAGTTGTAAAAATTATTTCTAAAACTAAGTGTTCTTCAAATTTGTAAACCGCAGTTCTTTGGGAAGACTGTATTTAAGAACCTAACGCCTCTGTCTGTGGAGGCCTATTTTTAATTCTGATAGAAAAATGTATGACAGAGCATTTGCCATGGGGAAAAACTGACAGCATTTATAAGAATTTATTTTGGGTTTTTTTCCAACATGAAATACTTGTTTTACAATGCAAGTGGAATTGAAATGAATCTTTAGCTATAACTGTAAATGAGTACACAAAGTTAATAATCTCTATAGAATTATCTTTGTAACTAATTAGGGTGGAAGATATGGACGAATGTAATTCACTAAATTATTTTTTAAAATGAAACGTTTTTCTGTTTGAAACCAAATGAAAAATATAGCCTTAAGAAATGCCTGATAGAAACAGACAGGTCCTAAAATTAGGCAAATTTTGTATTTTTTTCTCAATGCTAAAACTAATCTTCTAATCCATTAAACTTTCAAACAGGTATTGCAGAGAAAGAAAACATCACCCCTTACCCCTAACATATCTAGTGTATTTTAAAAGAGTATAAAGTTGTATTGTACTAATATGAAAATTTGATTATTTAATGATAAAGATGGCTCATTTTGCAATAAGTAGGTAAATACTGAAGATTTAGACTTGCATTATATGTAGTCTTGTGTGTGCGGTTATATTTTATATGGACAACTATGTTTTCTAATAAGTTGAGCAAAAAACTTTCAACTCTGAAATCAAGAGATGAACAGAAACAACTGACATTGCGACAGCATCGAGTTATTCGCAGACAGAGCAAAACACTGATGTGTTTGAAAGAAGAGTGTGTACACCTCTGAAAAGATCAGCAGCTTTAATATCTGTGAGACGCTAGAAAATCACAACCAACATCAGGCAAAGAAGATTGGAAAGTGGAGAATTTATATTTTTCTTTTTCTCCTTTTCCTCTTAACCATGGTGCTTTTACACCTCTCCCAGTTGCCTCCCCCGGTCTGGTAAACACCTTATTCAAAACACTCACCTACCACATGGGGTCTGCTGTCCTCTTGGATGTGGTAGTCTTCATCCTTCTGATAAATTCAGGGAAGACTCCAGGAAGTGAAGCACAGCTGGAGATACTTTAATACTGTAAGGCTTCGCACCACAGCCATGGGTGCGAGCGATTGCCTGGGGTCCACACTGGTGAGAGCAGCAGTCTCACCCCTCCCCTTCAGGACAGAGGGTGGTGCTCAGCCCCTCTCCTCCTGCTGCCCCTTGTTGCCCAAGCAGAAGTTGTTTGGGCAGGTGTTGGGCCGGCAGAGGCTTCTCAGGCAAAACATCTGTCTGAAAGGCTGACCAAGCACAAGCCACCTTAGGGATCAGTGATGAGTTATCAGCAAAGAGGGTTCTCTAGGAGAGTCTTTTGCAGTCCTGACTCAAAGTTCATTTTTAGCAGGCCCCTACCCCTTTTGATACATGTAGTATCGTATGTTTTCCTCATTACCAAAAGCCAATGTAACGCAAAACCAGCACAGTTCCCATGCACAATTTAAGCATAGAATTTACTCCCAGACCCAGTGCTGTAGTCTTCAAACAAGCAAGTCTAATTCTTTTCCTTTAATTATATTCCTGCATAGTGCTTTCTGTTAGAATTTCCCACTGTTGAAGTGTCTGGACTAGACTAGAGCCTTGGTGAGGTAGTGTATCAGACCAGGATCATCCCTAACACTAGCGAGGTCTCGGGTTCGAGGAGGGTGCAAACAACACTGTGGGGAAGAGAGACTGCTTTAATCCCTCAGCCTGATCTGACTCCATGAGATGGATGGTTTGGATGGTTGCTGTGATGTCTAGCTGTTACCTGCCTGTGGATATTAGGGCTGATGATCTTTCAGTGGATACTCTTCGAAGTGAACAGAGAAACGTGTCCATGGCAAGGTCTCTTTTAACGCTCATTTTGAACACTAACAATCACGTCAGGAAAAGCACTGCATTGTAACAGCCTAACGGTAGCCCTTTATTCTAAGCACTTGGTGTTACAAGTCAAAAACTACTTTTTGGTTTTTGTTCTAAAGTTGTCTTTTATTTAGGGTTTGAATTGTGGGTTTGGTGATTTTTTTATTTTTTATTTTTAATAACAAGCAAACTCTTTAAGGCATATAAAGTATGTAAGTCAATTTGCAAAACCAGGTACAGGTTTTTTTTTTTAGTAGGATCTGGCACACTACATATGCCATAACTATAGGGTATAAACAGTCACAATGTTTATTGGTGTTCACATATGTAATGTTAGGGAAACTACTTCCATCGTCTTTTCTTTACACTTCTGTAAATGATCCATACCCTGTATATGTTAATTCTTAAAAGCCTTAATCCTTCAACTGTTGAGTGTGGGGTGTGTAGTCCAACAGGCTGCCTGTAAACTGTGAGCTCTTTTGTAAGCTGGAAGTACTTATCTTGTAACTGTTACTTTTTTGTAGGAACCTTTTAATTGAGAGCTGCCAAAGCATTACAATATGCAGTGCCTTAGCATTATATTAGAAGTACCTTTTAGCCTCTTAACATTAAATTTTATACGTTGTTTTATTAATTGGTTCCATTTTTAAAATATCCGTATTTTTCCCCCGCAGAAACGCTTTTTGACTGCTTGGTCTAAACCAGCTGTCTGTACAAGTCAGTCCCATTGCAGTGAGATGCCTATACCAAAAGGAAAGGTTACAGATCCCTAGTTCTCCGTGAAAAGTGAATTGTATTAATGAATGCTGCCTTTTTAAATTTCATGACCAAATAATTAATTGTGACTCTTCTGCACTCTAGCATGAAAGTGCCTTTGGTTTGAAATTCCAGCTTAGAAAAGTGCTGCCATAATAATGACAATTTGTAGAGAGACCAAAAATATTTAGTTATCACCGTAATGCCTTTGGTTTATTGGAATAAGTTGAATCTACAGGCCTCCATTCACAAAAGAGCACCATTCATAGCAAAGGGATTTTGCTAATGATCAGCCTGCTGAAGAAAAATCTACTGTTTGCCATTTCTGACAGCATTGCAAACCAGCAATTGATTCATCTGTGATATAAAAATGAAAATATTCCCATTTATATTCTCTTCATCCGGTCACGCATCTGCATAATGAGAGATCCTATCCTACAGAATTTCAATGGACAAACATGGCTTCATCGATCTCCTCTAACAACATTTTGGTATCTGTGAAGATTTTTTGCTTAGGCAGAAGATTTTGTTTACAAAGCTGTGCATGCTGAAGGTCAGATGCATAAAACAAGAGGAACATGGAGAACTGAGCATAGCGAGGGTTAATGCAATCATGTGGGTTTAAGCATTGAAATGTTGAGTGTGAGCGTTGTGGATGAAGGTGCTGGTGATGAAACTCTGGCCAGCATGACTCAAAACACGGGGTTGTTTTGTTTTCCTCCCAGATGATGTCTTGGGGAATAAAACAAACAAACCAACAAAATTAGCTCCTCTTAATAATGTGTCTGTATTTGATACCTTCTGTGAACGGGGGCCATACTCTCCACCACAACTGAAAACAATGGGAAGAGGAGCAACATTTTAACAATTTTAGAACAAATATCAGCAAAACCAAAAGCTGTCAGAGGGATTATATAGTTGTGAATACAATGTTAAGTTGATTTTTAAAGTATTTGATGAAAACTAAGATTAACTTTTTATATAGAGAAATATTGTGACACTGTGTGGTAAATATTGTGATAATTCAAATTCCCTTTCTCTAAAATATTATTTTTGTTATTCCTTCAAGGTCTAAATCTCACTTACCTCTATAAGACAAGTAATCCTGTTGAACTCAATGCGACTGAAGTAGGGCAAAGACACTTTTGGCCTACAAGCAGAACATACTTTTTCACTTATTGCCAAACATTTTGACTGTGCTAGTCAATGTTTGTGATAAACTACACCTCTGTCTCATTCAAACAAGCGTAATGGTACCATTTGGGGCTGTTAAAAATTACTACTAACAAACGTAGTTTTACTTACTTGAATTCCAAACGGATTTTGCTTAGGTACTGCACCACTATTTTGAAGGAATCGCAGATCCAATGCCTGTTTCTCACTTTCCCTCTCCACTACAGCTACAGCTCAGCTTGGCAGTAGCTTGTCCCGTGGAGCCCCCACGGGATGGGCTATTGGGAATAATGAAGGGTGTACATTAATGTTGAATGTAAGTAACTGGCCAGTCCGAGGCAGATACGACATTTGACGTGCTAATCCATATCTATTTATTTTTCCACTGCGAGTCCCGGGGCATGCCTGCTGCCTGAAGCAGAGCCCCAGGGAGTTTCCTGGAGCCCTCAGTCAGTCACACTGAGAGCCCTGATGTCCCCCCTTTCCTTTTCCCGTGAGGATACACGTGCCTGGGCACAGGCGGATGTGAGGAGTAGAGCCCGGCTTTGTCCTTTGCTCAGGATGATCTCCTTTCCCCCTCTTATCTTTCATAACCAGATGTTTAGCTCCCCCCCCCCAAGAAAGATTGAGGCTGGATAAGTCAAAGTACAAGAAACACTCTGGACATCTTCATCTTTTAACTTTTCAGGTCATTCTTGCTGAGATCATGTAATTAGTTTTAGTGTGTAAATTAAATCTTAAATGCACTCAGTTGACTAAAAGGAGATGGATCCCTGTTACCTCCTTACAGAATATGTGTTTTTGTTTTTGTTTTGTTTTGTTTTATGGGCCTCTGATTCAGGCTCATGACTGCAGACAAAAAATACAATATGTGCCTGAAAAAAAAAAGACAAAAGAATTTTATAACATTGAAAACCTGAATAGCCTTTAATTCTTCAGTACATTTTATGTAAAACAGGTTGGGTTTTTGTTTTGTTTTGGGGTTTTTTTGCCATGTGCATTTGTTCACATTTGTAAATGACTTAATGGAATTCTCACTTTATGTTTATTTGTGTAATGTGTATAAAATGGGTTTGTGACTTAAGCATATTCATATATGGTCAGTGGTTACTTTAATATTGTACTGCTGCTGGTAACTTTTGATGTAGAACTTGCCTTTTGATGATAAAGTACCTCTAGGTTAGACAGTGAGGGAAGGCTCTTGGAAAAAACTGAATGTTCTCCAATGTTTTCTTAACATATTTGCAGAAGCTTTCAAAAGGAGTTTCAGTCAAACCTCTTGGCAGTACAGTATTCTTGTATTTGTTATTGTCTGTGTGTAGGTACTGGTACCTTTTTTTTTTGTTTAAAATGTTTTAAGTGTTGGCTTTAAAGTGAATTTATCTTTAGTATGATAGTAATATGAAAATTATAGGTTTTGTGTGCAGAGAATTTTTTTATAAAGTGCTTTGTAAAAAAAAAAAATGTATTCTAGCTTTCGCGGTACATATGTGTGATAACTTTAATATCCATGACAGTTAAGTGCAATTATTTCATCACTCTAAAAATGCTATTTTTGTGTCGGTTACTGCAGGTGTTTTCATGTCTTTGCAAAGTGACACATTTTGATGCCTTCTTGATAAAGTGGTAGAATTTTTGTAGCTTTCTAGAAACTTTGTATTCATACAGTATCAATTGAAAATAAAGAAAATGAAAGTGTTTTGTGCATTTGTCGCGATCTCTTACATCAATCTCTTCTTAATGTTGGGTGTAGCTTTCAAAACCCTTTTCCAAAATAGGACAAGGCCAGACTTGCAGCAATGCCTGTGTACCTTCCTAAAGGTGCAAGGGAGATCCAGCAGGATTCACAGAAGCCTGGAGGGGTGGCACTCGAGGCTGGCACACCTGGAAGCTGTGTTCAATGGGGAATCCATCATCCTAGTTCTTGCTTGTGTATCTTCCTAAAGAAACGGTGGTGGATTCTCATGAAACACCTTTTAAACCACACCATTCAATGGGAAAAACCACCCATCTCTCTTAATTCCAGGAGCAGGAATGACCTGTTCAAAATATTACAGAATAAAGGGTACAAATACATCATTAACTGAGCAGCTAGAACTGACTGAGGAGCACGGGAGTTATCTGAGGTTGTTTCTTGGGGACACTGGAAGAAGTGAGCACTGTGGGAACTGAGGTCCTAATAATGTGCCATGTTTTCAAGAGACTCGTTTCTTGTTTTTCTTAAACCGCCTGCCCCTCAGCTAACAGCTGTACCTGGTATGATGAGAGGATGAAACAGGATCAATTTGCCTCTTGCATTCATGAAGTGAAACCACCTAGCTAGGGGGGAAAA
>VYXD01004545.1:410816-422873 GCA_013397195.1 Hylia prasina
GCCCCCCCCCGCCCCCCCTGTGCAAGATGAATGGGGTGAGAACAAGGCACAGATATGGTCTGTTTTGACCCTGTTTTCTCCTCTTTGTTCCCATTAAGTATATGGCTTCAGCCCTTTGAAGTGTGTTGGCTGTTTCAGAAACAACCTGCTTCTTAATTAAGGTTTCTGCTTCTTAATTAATTTAGGTTAAACCCATAAATCTTCCACCTTTGGGAAAACGTCAGGCTGCATTTGGGGCTGGGAGTCCCCATGTAGTGTCCCCGTGAGCTGGTTTCGGTGGGAGCCACAGCCCCTCCCTGCCGGAGCGTGGGACCGGGCTGGTTTGCACGGGCAGGGAACAAAGAAGCCACACCAGACACTCCGTGCCATTTCATGGAGCACAGAATCCAAGGTGGTCCACGGACTTTTCTGTGGATTTTAATTCTTTTTTAAGATACAGCCTACAAGTCCAGGGGACGTTTCATGCTCACAAACCCGCGAGTAAAAGGAGGGCTCCGAGCTTAGCAATGTGCTAGCAGATGTCTGCAGTCCCCACACACAGCTCTAGCTGTTCATTCCAGCCCTGACCTTATGCAGCCTCACTATTGTTGTGTGGGGCCCCTTGAGCAGGAACAGCTGAACAATCTGTTACCCCAAAGAGAGGCAGCTTCGAAATGCTCATAAATAATTACCTGTCTTGTAGGGAGGTGTGACACTTAACTGGTTAATGGCTGTGAATTGACCTAGGATTGCTGATGTTCCCTCAGAGCTAGAGCTGTGCTGGGCACACTAGAAGGTGGTAAGGGCAGGAGGGAGTGGGTAGAGGCACTGTACTGGGAGTGAACGGAAAAGGAAAATTGTACAAACTCAGAGTGCAAGTGACTGTGAGAAAATGAGCAGCAGAGCATTGCTTTTCAAAGAAAATGCAAAGCTGAAGACAAGGACAGAACAGGGAAAAGGGAGGAAAAGGATCATTTAAAGACCACCACCATCAAAACACTGTCAGCTGGAAGAAGGCAGGAGAATCAGAGTAAAATAAAAGCTACAACAAAACAGACAAACATTCACTTAGGTAAATATAATTTGCTGCTTTTTGGTTTGAGGTTTGGGGTTTTTTCCCCTCCTGTATTACTTTTTATTACCCCTTTCTAGTTAGGGACATATCCTCTTTAAGCTTAAGAGAAAGGGCTGCTGGAGACTCCATTCTTGTGGGCTTCATTGGGGAGACTCAATAAAGCCCAGAAAAGCTCAGCAAGGCACCCTGTATCCTCCCTGACAGATGAAGAGCTGCACAAGAGAGAGAAAGAAAGAGCAAAATGAGCAATGGCCAGAAGAGCATCTGAAACCACCANGAAATCAATGGGGAAAAGACCAGGACTTGATAGAGGGGAAAAAAAGTACATCTGGCTCATCTTCTGCTTCCACGGGGGAGCAGTGGCTTTTGAATAAACCACACGTCCCTCCCACACTCCCCAATTCTCCTTTGGGTGGCAGATGTTCCACTGCTATTTTTAAAATGCCAGCAGAGCACATCCCCCCCCGCCCCCCCTCGCTCCCCCTGTGCAAGATGAATGGGGTGAGAACAAGGCACAGATATGGTCTGTTTTGACCCTGTTTTCTCCTCTTTGTTCCCATTAAGTATATGGCTTCAGCCCTTTGAAGTGTGTTGGCTGTTTCAGAAACAACCTGCTTCTTAATTAAGGTTTCTGCTTCTTAATTAATTTAGGTTAAACCCATAAATCTTCCACCTTTGGGAAAACGTCAGGCTGCATTTGGGGCTGGGAGTCCCCATGTAGTGTCCCCGTGAGCTGGTTTCGGTGGGAGCCACAGCCCCTCCCTGCCGGAGCGTGGGACCGGGCTGGTTTGCACGGGCAGGGAACAAAGAAGCCACACCAGACACTCCATGCCATTTCATGGAGCACAGAATCCAAGGTGGTCCACGGACTTTTCTGTGGATTTTAATTCTTTTTTAAGATACAGCCTACAAGTCCAGGGGACGTTTCATGCTCACAAACCCGCGAGTAAAAGGAGGGCTCGGAGCTTAGCAATGTGCTAGCAGATGTCTGCAGTCCCCACACACAGCTCTAGCTGTTCATTCCAGCCCTGACCTTATGCAGCCTCACTATTGTTGTGTGGGGCCCCTTGAGCAGGAACAGCTGAACAATCTGTTATCCCAAAGAGAGGCAGCTTCGAAATGCTCATAAATAATTACCTGTCTTGTAGGGAGGTGTGACACTTAACTGGTTAATGGCTGTGAATTGTCCTAGGATTGCTGATGTTCCCTCAGAGCTAGAGCTGTGCTGGGCACACTAGAAGGTGGTAAGGGCAGGAGGGAGTGGGTAGAGGCACTGTACTGGGAGTGAACGGAAAAGGAAAATTGTACAAACTCAGAGTGCAAGTGACTGTGAGAAAATGAGCAGCAGAGCATTGCTTTTCAAAGAAAATGCAAAGCTGAAGACAAGGACAGAACAGGGAAAAGGGAGGAAAAGGATCATTTAAAGACCACCACCATCAAAACACTGTCAGCTGGAAGAAGGCAGGAGAATCAGAGTAAAATAAAAGCTACAACAAAACAGACAAACATTCACTTAGGTAAATATAATTTGCTGCTTTTTGGTTTGAGGTTTGGGGTTTTTTCCCCTCCTGTATTACTTTTTATTACCCCTTTCTAGTTAGGGACATATCCTCTTTAAGCTTAAGAGAAAGGGCTGCTGGAGACTCCATTCTTGTGGGCTTCATTGGGGAGACTCAATAAAGCCCAGAAAAGCTCAGCAAGGCACCCTGTGTCCTCCCTGACAGATGAAGAGCTGCACGAGAGAGAGAAAGAAAGAGCAAAATGAGCAATGGCCAGAAGAGCATCTGAAACAACCAGGTGAGCAAACACACTTGAGTGCAAGTGACTGGTCCCAGTTTACCTCTCACTGGGGACTTCTCAAGCCACCTTCTCTCCACAGGTGTGTGGCTTTGGTTGCATGCACAGGAGTCCATTATAGGCTTAGGCTGATGAATTTCAAAAATACTGATTTCCATGCCCCTCAGTTCTTGGAGCTGAGAGCATAAACCTGTAATCTTGATGTTATCAAATGGGAGCAGAAAGCCAAAAAACATTTTTTTTTTTCATAAATCTGCTTTTAAACCTGTTTATCAGCTTCAAGAGATGTCCACACACAGTTTTAGAGCCCTTGGGATCATAGCTGTCTCCTAGCTCTGTTCAAGGCAGTGTCCCACTATGGATGGTGGTGGGTGCCATCAGAGAAAAAGGTTCAGGAGCTGTGATTAATATGTCTAAGTCCCTTTTCATTCCTCTTACTCGTGCAGGTCAATGAGAGGATTAGTCCTTGCCTTGAAATGCACCTTAGTGCTCTGCCTTCTGCAGACAGGCTATGGCAGCAGCTTTCAAACCTACCCTCTGTTGGAACAGAGCACTGAGCTGCATGAGCAGCTGACTTTGCCAGGGGCTTGACAAACGACAAACTGATTTCTTTTCCTACCCCAAGCAGTTAAGTTTATTAGCCATATTTAAAGGTACTTCTCCATTTTTTTTTTCTGCTGGCAGGGACCAAAGAATAAGGGGTTTTTTTTCCCAAGACTTCTAAAAATTCCTTTCAGCTTAAGTCATATGCTCTCTGCGCTGATACCAGATATTTATATTTTTTTTCCAAGATACTTGTCTTTTCTTATCCTTTCACCTGTGATGTTGAACTTAATGAGCAAAGGTTCCTACTTGGCAAAATGGACAAGAACAGCATCCAGGTTACAACCACTTCCTTTTTGACACAGATTTATGTTATTTGGAGGAGATGAAGGGGGAATGGAATTTTCTTATTGTTTGGCCCTTCCATTAGGTTTAACAGGAACCCATGTGAAAAATTCAGGCAGTGCACACACATCACAGCATGCCACAACACAGAGAATCTGATGGCTTCTTTTTGAAATATCTGCATTGATTTTACTACAACTATATGATATTTTTGATTAACATCAAAAAGGTTTAAGCTAAGCTTTATCGCCAGAACACCACGACGGGTGGAAACTCGACGGTGCAGTTCACCTCCAGAGTTAAGGAGACAGAACACCAGTCTCAGCAGGGATCACTCTGCCTATCTCCTGCAGTGATCTCTGCGTGGAGGGAGGAGGTGGTGAGTAATACCTGGGAGGTGCCCAGGGATGGGCTCTGGGTAAGCACAGAGGAAAGGGGAGATGGGGGGCAGGAACGAGCAAACTCCAAACTTCCTCCAGACTCTTGTTTTCCTGGCCTGCTTTCACACGTTTCCCAGATGACAAAGGACACAGTGTCCTGTGAGCAGGAATTACATGAAAGGGGTGTCTTGAGACCTTAGACAGCCCTCCCTCATTTTTGCAGAATCCTTCTTTGCAAGTGGGCCCTTCTCTGAAAGGCTATTCCTTGATCACCAGGCTCCACAATTCCTCTTCACTGCAGTGCATGCAGAGCACTCAGACAGAGCTATGGCATCAGCTGAGCATTTTTTTCATCCCATGCAAACAAAACATCATCCCATTAAGAACATCAGTGCTGGAAGTGGTACAAAGGTAACAGGAGCTCTCAGAGAGCAGGGCCAACGGCTCCAGAGCCACTGAGAGGACACACACAGATGGTCAGAAAGGCTCTCCATGTGTCCTGCTCCAGGCCAGCCTGATTTCTCAGCTGGGGAGGAGGTGGAAGGAGAACCCTCTACCCTTGCAACCAGGGGATAAGTGCAAGCACAATGGAGCAAATTAGCTTGAAGTACTGGAATAGTAATGGAAAGGAAGAGTTACCCATGATCTGAAGATGAAGCAGATGAAGCAGGAGATAGGATAAAGACCATTCCAGAGAGCTGCAGAGGAGAAGGATTTTCCATGACTTCTGGTCAGACACATAAAAAGGGAGAGCCAAAGTCAGTATTGGTCAGCTAGAGGCAGCTGGAAATGTATCTGAGAAAGGGGAATGAACCCAGAGGGCCTGCCTGAGGAAAGAGTATCGGGTGCTCTTTACTATGAATGAATATGTATATGGCCAATACAGTGGCAGGGAACCACTGAGTGGTGGAAGGGGAGAAGAACATCAGATAACACCTGAAATAGCAAGAGAACAGGTGCAGGGCTCTCTGCCTTTGAGTAGATGGATCGTTGCAGGTGACCACTGCCAACATCAGAAGTTTCTGTACAAATTTGGCTTTCTATGTGGATGCAGCAGCAGACAGATTTACAGATAAGAAAGATCTGGGAGGGAGTGGAGAATTCAAGATGGGGGCTGCCCAAAGGCTTCCTGTGAAGGGAGGTGGATGGGTACGTGCAGATAGCCGTGCCCAGTTTGGACCTGTGAAGTGTCTGTCAGCTCCAGCAACCAGCCCTTCCTGCCTTGGGAGAGTGTGTGATGGCTGCTCCTGCCTGCAGTAGAGGGGAACAGGGGACTGGTGAGGCTGACAGCCCTCCAGACACACACTCAGGGCTGAGGAAACAAGACGTCACCTGAAGCTCATGCTCGGCCGCCCGCTGGCAGGACAGACCAGTATTTCTGCATAAGGGATGGTCACAATTACAGGGGAGATCTCTGGGCTTTTGTCACCCTCAGAGTGCCCAAATAACAGGCAGTGGGGGGTGGGGGCACCCAGTTTCTTTGACAAATAGAAATAGAGGAATTCTGTATCATATTTAAGCTTTTTTGTTCAAAGGTGAAACAGGAAGATGCCGTTCAGCCATTAGAGAAGTACCCAAGGAGAAGCTGGAGCTCTGGACTCAAAGCACATGCCACTCATCTCTGGTGAAAACTAGGAAACAGCCCTGGTGTTGAGAGAGTGCACAACCCCACACAAGGGAAAATGTACGAAATATACAGGAAAATATAGCATAGGAAACACTAGGCGTAGAGAGGTCTTGGCAAGAGCCAAAGGAGTAAAAACTTCTCTGCCAGCAAGTGAATGAAAAAGTTTGAAAGTCAGACCAAGAAAGAAGACAAAATGTCTTTAAAAGAAACATCCATTCTTCCGTCCTTCCATTTCAATATTGTATCAATCCCTGTAACAACTGGATTTATCTCTTCCATGTGATAACCAAGTCAAGGTTTGTGCTTATGTGAAGTACCAGTTTGTGATCCAAACATCCGACAAAAGTCCCCAGGAGGCCCCACATTTTCTCCTCAGCCCTTCCACTGAGGAGGCCCAGATATATGGGGATGTCCAAGACAAGGATGTGGCCCCAGACAGCAGCTGTGACCTGAAGGATTCTGGTGTGTGGGGTGCAGCACGGGGTGGCAGTGAGGCTCATCAGGCCCTGCTGTGCTCATTTCATGACTGCAGAGCAGCTCAATCCATTTACCTGCAAGCACCAGGTATAACCAGGTTAGATAAGAGCATTACCAGCATGTGCAACCTTTGGACTTTGGCTTGAGGCTTCTGCTTTCCCTTCTGGAGAGAACATGTCGTATTTCACTGTCTGCTTTATTTCTTTCTCCTTTATTGCAGCTGTGCTCAGTACCCCACTCAGATTGATTTTCCTGGAGGCACAAACAAGCAGATAGGATCCAGAGGAGGTTTAAATAAAGGGAATCATTGTAAATGGTCTTTGAATTAATAAATATATATAAAGATAAAGATGAAGCATAGAGATATATATAGGACTAGAGATAGAGAGATATATAGATTGTACAAACAAATCATGACCCATGTGTTCAGTGTGTCCTCAATGCTAGGATATCCTGGAAAGCAATAGGCTTTCCCGGACACACTTGTGATCCCAGCTGAGATACAGGAAATGTGCCACAATATCAAGTCATTGAAGGATGGATCCCAGGATAATAAAGCATGCCCAATAGGAAGAGTTTACCCTAAAAAAAAGAACACCTAAAAGGCAGTCCACCTCAGCTAACTAAATTCAGGCTGACAGAATATGCACTTCCACTGTAGCCACTACTAATTAGCAGAAGAGAAAAGAACTACTAATTTAGAGGTGCTTGTGACCTGTAGGCAGAGGCAGTCACTGATTTTTAAGAGATTCTTAAGTTCCCACCTTTCCTCCCCCCTCCCATATTCCTGCCAGCCACTGACCCTCCTTTGATCTGCTGTAAACCTGGAAGTTTGTCTCCCTTCTCTCTGGATCTGTGTTCAGAAAGAAGAGCTGCACATTCATCATGAATAACTATGCACAGCAACCCCTTCTGGGTCTCCTTTGGAGAGGGACTTCTTCCTTCCTGCCTACTTAAGAGAATTTCAAGTAGGACTCTCAATAAAGGGATTTGGTGAGATTTTTCAGAAGATTTTTTTGACTTCTCAGTCTTCTCTGGTGCACAGTTGGAATACATAAAGTAGAAATTCATCCATCTACATTAATTAGGCCCCAAGATTGGAATGATTTGATTCACCTGAACAAAAAATACAAAAATGCCTGCTTTTGCTCCTCTTTCTTGCTGTCATCTGGCTCAGAAACACAGCTTGGTACTTGAGAACAGCTTGTATCTGCTACCCCCTGTATATGTATTTTTAGGAGGCTACCAATATAAGTAAATGCAATACACTCTCTTACCCATTCTCTTGCAAAGCTCTCCTCTGCACCATCAGCATCCTCCCTTTCAGTAACTTACAGTTGCTAAATGAATTAAACATTTAGCCCTGCTAAAAAGAAGGAAAACTGTACCAGTTACCATAACATCTTGACTTCTTGACTTCTGCTAATTCTATCTCAGGTCAATTGCTTATTTCTCTGTATTTCTGCCAGTACAGTAAGCCATGAACTCTTTTGGCTTTGGTCCGAATTCTCTGTCACCTGGCCTGTGTGATACCCTGTGCACATAAAATGACAGAGGCTCTGCCTCTCCTGGAGACCTCCATGAATAAAAAGAAATTTAAAGTGCCAGTTTACCTCCAGCTTTACTCCCAGCTACTGGTGAAGGTTTGTCACTGGAGGAGACTGATGTCAATTTGAGTCAGACTGCCCTTGTACCCCTCCACAACCAAGGCCAAATGCCACAGATACTTACCCTGCAAGAGATGCTCAGTGGCTTTGCCAGCCTGGGAATGCAGCTGTACTTGGGATGGTTTAAAAGCTGAACCAGGCACTTCAATTGAATTACACAGTTCAAGGGAAACCAGCACTACTAAGCATATAGAAACCATCTGAGTCTCCACAGAAAAGTTATTACTCAAAAGGTTTTTGTGCCTACCGAATAATCTGATCTCTGCTTAGTGCAAAAGGCTTTTCCTTTCTCTTTGAACTGCATTTCAATGTGTCCTTGCATAAAGAGCATAATGGATTACATGCCCATGGCAAGGGCTGTTTGAAGCACTGTCCTTTATTCCTAGAGCCACTTCCAGGGAAGGTGAAACTGCAGTGTAGAGCATCTCTGGTTTTATCACAGACCCCCTCTGCTGCATCACTTTGTGCTCAGGGGATGGCACTTGGGTGGACAGGATTTAGCCCAAAACAGCCCGGTGGATGTCCCCTCTCTCAGCCAGGCAGGTGGGAGCTGTTCCTCACTGGAAGACAGGCATGACAGAGCCTGTCACCTGAAGGCAGAGCACAGCATTTTAGGACAACTGTGAGGCACAAGTCCAAAGACTTATTCCTTCACCTCGCAGAGGTGTGCCAAAATAAACACCAAAGAGACAGATCCTGCTGGTGGTGTCAATGCTGCAGAAATATTCCTGTCCAAGTTAAACCACAGAAGCTTATGGAGACTTAGGAAAACAATCCCACCGTCGGGGGAAGAGGGGCATTTGAAAGTGATTATCAGGCCTGCATTTTCAGTGGTTGCTGACTCACCCTGGGCTTACCTTGTGCAGCCCAAAGATGGCCTCACAAGCAAAATATAAAGTGCCATTTGGGCTCTTTTTGGGGTGCCATCCAGGAAGGGCCCCTAATGTGCACATCTTCCAAATTCCTGACTGATAGATGAAGGAATCTTTCCAGGCCCAATGTTTCCAGGCCACTCACAACAGGGTGGCAGCAGCATGGGCAGCCTGTGCAAGGGGTCAAGCTCTTACCAGCATCTCTCAGTCACCAGCAGGAGATCTCTCTCTGCCACTCCACCCTGAGGCCCAGGGAAGCATCACTATTTTTCCCAGCTCTGCCTTTACTGAATAACTCAGCCAATAGCATCAGATGAAGCAGTGATTTTCTGATGTTTGGCCAAGCTGTTAACATTGTCATCCTAGCACATTTTAACAAGTACAGGCAGGTCTGGGCATTAGTCATATTTCTACAAACATGGTGGTGGTTTTTTTCCTCTTTCTCTTTTCTAACTTAGCCATATTACTGGGCTTCAAAGCTGTCAGTGGAAACAGATGTGTGAGTGTTACAAAATTACACTGCTACATGAGGGGTTTTTTATGGCTTTGTACAAGTTGCATGTCAAAAGACACTTCAGGCCAGAGGGCCAAGTGAGAGAAGTTAGCATAAGCATAAGCAATTACAGTCTGTGAAACGAGCACCCAGTCTTACCTAGATTAAAAAAAATAAAGACAGAATAAAATAAATACTAAAATAAAACTTTCTTCCCTGACTTAATTTCAGTTCCATGTATACACACACTATTCTACAGTCTCCAAATGGGTGCTAGTGGGGTTGGTGGTACGTCTGAAGGCACAGAACTTCAGTACTTTATCACATCCTCACTGCTCAACAGGTGGCCCTGGTACCTTTTAACTGTTTCCTGAAGAAGGCCTGTGTGGGATGTGAATCCTTCAGGAGCAGGTATTTATTTTCCTGGGGCTCCTCTGAGCAGCAGCCCAGCCTGCAAACCCCAGCAANTCCCGCCTGCTCCTTCACGGGCTGCGGAGACCGCGACAGCCGGGCCCCGGAGCGACAGATTGCAGAGCATCCGGCCGGGCCGGGGCCGCGCCGCTGCCGCGCCCGAGCTCGGAGAGACGCGGCCAGCGCGGCTGCTCGGCGGGAGAGCAGATTGCGGAGCACCGGCCCCGGCCCCTTTGTGTGGGACAGCGCCGTGGCTGGGCCCTCCAAACATATGCAGAGCAGGGTGACATATGGCAATTGGTGACTTCCCGGCGCAGATGCCGAGGGGCTTTGTTGGGGAGCGGAGCGCGGCGCGGGTGCCAGCAGCGGCTCCGGGAGCCCGGCGCTCCCCGAGTGCTGCGGGCGGTGCCGGGCGCGTTTGGTGCTCCCGAAGCTCTGCCCACGAGCCAGAGCCCGGGGCACGCTGAGAAATGGGTTGCATTCAACAACGAGACCGAGCTGGACTCCTGTTTCAACCCCTTTGCATTCGGGTTTCTATTCACACACATATGTAATACCACAGCCTGAAACAAACTACTCCTAAAACTGTTTGCTTTTCCATTCAAAGCTTTGTTTTCAGTAGTTTCTCGCTATTAATGATATAAACAGAAAACTAGACAGTGATAAATAGTGACATGTATATTATTTTTTCAACCCTTTTAAGCAAAAGTTTAAACTGAGGTTAAAAAGGGCAAAACAAAACGACGATTTCCTGGCCATGGGACTGAGACAAAATGGAAAAGAGGTTCCATCAGCTTGCTCGTGCGGGGAAAACATGAGGGAAGATTTTGAAATCCCAGCATAGGTCGCAGCTGTGGTCACCTGTGCAGAGCCGTGAGACAGACAAGCACACATTGGGAACTGCAGCACCGGGCTGGGGATCTGCTCTTATCTCTGCCACTGGCCACCTGTGCCACCACAGAAATACCTTCAGCCCAACATGCCTCAGAAACTCCTCCCGGTGCTCTGTTTGCAAAGTGCAGTGTTTGTGCTGCTGGCTGTGGGGCAGACCCCGACCTTACAGCACTGAATCCTTTCACGTGGGCCACAGGAGCTTCATCGAACAGGAACAGCATCCTCCAAGCCGAGAACAAAATATTTGCATCCTATTCCCTGTCGCTGGCACTATCAGCCTTTGCTCACTTGTCATTTTATGTGTTTCCATGGAGAAGAGGAATCCAAGCCCACGTACATTTAAAATGCTTTGTATACAGACACACGGTCAGGAGCCAAGCAACCAAAGCCAGAGGAAAACTAAGCACTGCCTTGTGCTGTGGGTCGGGAACTGATGCAGACTCTTGCCCTCCACAGCTTTCTGCTTGAGCAGAGCCCAAGATGCAGAACAGGGATGTGGAGGTGGCAGCCACCACCACCCCTAAGAGAGCAGCTTGAGAGCTGCCCAGCTGACAGCAGTTTTCTCTGCTTTCTGCTCCTTTTGCTTTTTAAGAGCTAGTCAAGCAAACACATCGCTCTGAACCCGGGCTGTGGAGTAGCCGGGCTCCAAGTCAAGGGACACAAAGCAAGGTGCTACCCCCGTGTTGTAGAAGGAAGCAAAGAAACCATGAGGCTGCCCAGAGGGCTGAGCTCTGCTGACTCCAGGATCCATCCCCAAACTAATTTGCCACTGTGGCCCTTGGTGGGTCTCTGAGTTGCTGCATTTGCCCACAGAAGTTGAAGCACTTGCGGTAGGTCTGGTTAGCTCTGACTGCTTCATATGTGCTGGGCAAGCTCCAGCCATCTGTGCAGGAACAGTCCAACCCTGCCCAGGCTGCCCCAGACCCTCTGGACCTGCACTGTGTGCTGGTGCTCACATTTGCAGGGCTCAGCCAATACCTCTGGCTGCCTNGTCTGAAGGCACAGAACTTCAGTACTTTATCACATCCTCACTGCTCAACAGGTGGCCCTGGTACCTTTTAACTGTTTCCTGAAGAAGGCCTGTGTGGGATGTGAATCCTTCAGGAGCAGGTATTTATTTTCCTGGGGCTCCTCTGAGCAGCAGCCCAGCCTGCAAACCCCAGCAAGGCTGTGCCACTCAGAGGCTTGCTGGAGAGGAGTTCACAGTGCAGACACTTTGTACGCCTCCTAGGCTTGAATTGAAGGGTTTCTGAAGGGAGACTCGCAGCGAGCCCTATTTTGGGGCAAAATATTGCGCCACTACTTCACCTCACCTATATCGGCTGTTTGCGCAGGATGCGCTTCAGGTAACTGAAGGAAGTATCCCATTTCTTCCCGTTGCGGGAGCCCGGGTGACTCGCCGCCGGGGCGGCGCTGGCGGTGATGCAGCGAGCTCCAGCAGAGCTCCTGGCGGCAGCGGCGGGGCCCGCTCGGGGCGCGGTCCGTGCGCTCTGAGCG
>VYXD01004545.1:423172-450022 GCA_013397195.1 Hylia prasina
ACATGCCTCAGAAACTCCTCCCGGTGCTCTGTTTGCAAAGTGCAGTGTTTGTGCTGCTGGCTGTGGGGCAGACCCCGACCTTACAGCACTGAATCCTTTCACGTGGGCCACAGGAGCTTCATCGAACAGGAACAGCATCCTCCAAGCCGAGAACAAAATATTTGCATCCTATTCCCTGTCGCTGGCACTATCAGCCTTTGCTCACTTGTCATTTTATGTGTTTCCATGGAGAAGAGGAATCCAAGCCCACGTACATTTAAAATGCTTTGTATACAGACACACGGTCAGGAGCCAAGCAACCAAAGCCAGAGGAAAACTAAGCACTGCCTTGTGCTGTGGGTCGGGAACTGATGCAGACTCTTGCCCTCCACAGCTTTCTGCTTGAGCAGAGCCCAAGATGCAGAACAGGGATGTGGAGGTGGCAGCCACCACCACCCCTAAGAGAGCAGCTTGAGAGCTGCCCAGCTGACAGCAGTTTTCTCTGCTTTCTGCTCCTTTTGCTTTTTAAGAGCTAGTCAAGCAAACACATCGCTCTGAACCCGGGCTGTGGAGTAGCCAGGCTCCAAGTCAAGGGACACAAAGCAAGGTGCTACCCCCGTGTTGAAGGAAGCAAAGAAACCATGAGGCTGCCCAGAGGGCTGAACTCTGCTGACTCCAGGATCCATCCCCAAACTAATTTGCCACTGTGGCCCTTGGTGGGTCTCTGAGTTGCTGCATTTGCCCACAGAAGTTGAAGCACTTGCGGTAGGTCTGGTTAGCTCTGACTGCTTCATGTGCTGGGCAAGCTCCAGCCATCTGTGCAGGAACAGTCCAACCCTGCCCAGGCTGCCCCAGACCCTCTGGACCTGCACTGTGTGCTGGTGCTCACATTTGCAGGGCTCAGCCAATACCTCTGGCTGCCTGGTTCATCCCTCAAAACTGCTGTTTCACCCCCTCCTTCGTAGCAAAATCCCAGACAAACAGCCTCACTCCTCGAACTCGGCCTGGAAAACGGTCGCGTGGGGAACAAGACGATATATTCGGGGGAAACTAGACTTCCAGTGATCTCTGCGACGCTGAGAACAACCTGACAGCCAAAGAGTGTACGGAGGAAGAGCTTTACCTGGAGACTGGCTCCCTCTGCAGCCGGATCGTCAGCATCCCGAACGTGGCATGTCATTTTAGACATTTGTTTCACTCCTACTCAGAGCCGGAAAACCTTCTGGGAATGAATGGGCTAAGCATGGGAAATCTGTGCTCTCCATCAGGTTATTGGCGCGTCGTATGCTTTACAACATCACAGGGATGATGGATAAAGTACCCCAGTGAAAAAGCAGACGGACTTTCAAGTCAAAATCACGTCACATCAAAATCTCCTGACCAGGTGATAAAAAAAGCAGTAATTTCTGAGTTTCCTGGAATAACGGAGAGCAGAGCTTGGATCTAACAAACGGACCGTGCAAACCCTCTGCAGCGCTTCCCAGTTGTTCAAAACTTTCCCGCTGGACGCTTCTCCAGGGCGGGAACGACACAGCGGAGCACGGCTGAGCGCAGCTCCCGCATCTCCCGCAGTTCCCGCAGCTCCCGCGGCTCCCGCAGCTCCGCGGCCCCGCAGTGACCCCGCGCGGGGACAGTCCCTGCACACCTGCGCTGCCCGCGACCGACGAGGTCCACGGGGAAATGTGGAAATTCCCACTAGACACATCTCTAACAGGCATGCTCTCGCTGGCATCAAGGGAGAGCACGAGGCAGGAGTTAAACCAGGGAAATCCCAGAGTTTATGTGATACGGGAAATCAGATTAGATTATCGCTGAGGGCTTAAAGGTGTGAATCAGCTGGCGGGTGAACAGCTCCTGCATCTCCCCTCACGAGAGTGACACCCTCCCTGCGCGGCCCGCAGACCTGTTTTGGGGGGCTCACGCTCTTTATCACAGTACAGCCTCTGACCACCCTGCTCAGTCCTCATCCACCCGGCACGAACTGCAGGCTGAGGAGAGGAGTTAAATCCCCTCCGTGAGCGGCAGCGCTTCCTCCGCCAGGTCAGCGGGCGGGACGCTTGTCCCCGCGTCCTTTCTGCCCCCAAAGCCATCACATCCAGTCGGCTCGTTTGTGCTGAGCAGAAGCTGCAGCCGCCGTGGGACGGGGCCAGCGGGAGGCCTTTGCCGAGCCAGCGAGCCCAGAGCACCGGGGAGGAACTCTGCGCTGCTGCATCTGCCCTGCATCCGTGCACAGCGGAGCTCAGAGCTGCCGGCACTGCCGGGGCGGGCTCTGCCTTTACCACAGCTTCACTGGAAACAGATGAGTGAAGTACTGTCAGCTTCACCCTGCCAGAAACCATCTCATGCTCCCCAAAACACAGGTGATAGGATTTTTCAAAAGAAAAAATTCAAGGAAAACTCTGCTGTTATCTTTTGGCGCTTCCAGACCACTGTACCCCAGAATGGAAACCACCCCATTTTACATCTATAACCATATGACCTTTGCACACCCCACACAGCGTCCCTAAGGCCTGGCTCTTAGGCCAGTGCTAAATATTGAGCCATATCATAAAACTGTGGGAATTGTCAGCACTGAATAGAGTGTACATTTATGGAGACAAATAACCCCATGCAGGCAGACACAAATAACCCCTTTTCTTTGCTGGGCAGCAGCCAGTTCATTGGCAAGTGCCTCTTCCATCCTCAAGACTCAGTGTTGAGAGCCCAAAAAACCACCAGCCCAGAGCAATAGTCAGAGTACAGTGTGTCAGTGCAAGCAGGACAGCTAGAGCACTTAAAAGGAGATGCCACATTTACTTGGCTGTGTGAAGAGGTCAGGGCTCATCTATTCATGAAATAAAGAGCATGTTTTTCTCTGTTTACTCTCTTCAGGATTTGTGTCTGGATGTTTCAACAGGCACTCATGGCAGCTGGATGGATGGATAGTTATTATACATAGAAAACTTCAGCTAGCTAAGAGTCACCAGAAATGGTTTGGAATGTTCAAAACACTGCCCACAAAGCAAAAAGGCTGCATCGTGTCCCCACAAAAGTTAAAAAAAAAACCTGCCTGGTCGCATAAATTGCTCATTTGCTGTAGAAAAATAAAATCCAAACTGGTATGATACAAAGCCTAGTTCTGAACACATCACCTCTTTATCTGCTGCCAACTATCAATATTGTAAATTGGCTTTAGCCATCACACCTCTCATCTGTGTTTCATCTGTAGACACACTTATTAAAGCCAGGTGAAAAAAGCCAGGCCCTTTCAGTGCCTCCCACTGAAGTAAAAGCTCATTAGCAACACTGTGACAGCAGCAGTTTGCACAGACCACCTTTTCCAGGTACAGAGCAAGGCTGGGGGAAGGCTAAAGAACAAGCTGAGTTTTGACACCAAGCTGCAAATTGGCACCAGCACACCCAAAGTCTCCTGTCTGAGCTCAGCAGCTGAAAAGTGCAAATGGACAGCAAGAGGATTCCAGTATAGGCTTCCTATGTTGCAACCACTTGCCAGAAGATCCCATTCTCCTACAGTCCACCTTCAAAGGACAGTTGGAAGGAGGTCTGACCATCTGGAGAGATTGTTCATAATGTTCTGTGACATCAAAAAGTAAAGGAAACAGCTTGGCAAAATACAAGCCTGCTATCATGCTAATTCCCACTTGTTTGCCCTTTTGTGGAGCTGCACGTGAGCTTCCAAAAAACGTTGGGATAAAGCAGCAGGTTTAGCTCCTCCAGCCAGGCCAATCCTAGCTACAGGTGGCCAGCTGGGAATTCTCAGCCACCTGGCTTCAGGGCTTGCTTTGCTCTGGGGACAATCCCATCTGCTGGCTTTGGAGCAGCCTCCTCCTGCCGCACTGGCCTGGCCTCCAGCGCACGCAGGACACGCACCTGGGCTGGCAGCACCTTTGCCACCCTCCAGACAGCTCCACCAAGCAACACAAAACAGGAGACTTTTGCATCACAAACCTAAGTGCATTGTGGTCCAGACTGAAAGGCAGAAGCTTAAACATGTATGTTTGTAAGCATTTTTAATTCTAGTGTTGTGAAAAATTGTTCTACCACTTTAACGCTTTTGCAGGAGTTCCATGGAACGGTGGTATCATCATCTCAGGTAAGGGCCTTGCCTTGCGGATGGCAGAATTCAAACCAGCCTCTACTAAAAGGAAGCATTCTGTTCACTGAGTTGTAGATTTATGTCCTTCCCTGCTCACAGGGGAGCATAGGATTACATTTCTGTTAACAAGGATCTGAACCTGTCAATACTCTGGAGTGCATCTGTGAAAGAGAATTACGCCCAGAAACTGCAGCGACCAAGGTTTTCAGGTTACTTTTTACTTTCATTTTTTCCTTCTTCTTTATTATTCCAGCCTCATTCTTTGAAGTTTATCTATCCTCTGTTGCTTGTGAATATTTTGAAGGGATTCTGCAAACAATTTATTTTCATGCAGAGAGAGCAGCTGACCACCTTCAGCAGGGAATGTACACTTACTCTTCTAAATATATCAGTAACTTGTTTACTATCTTAATACAGAAAGAGGTTCAAATTAAATCATTCAGTTTGAGCTTCAAATGTGCATCATGGCTCTGCTGTTCTCAAGAGTGGGATAAATCCTGACATGGACACAAACATCCAAAAAAATCTCACTTTTGAGTTTGAAGTTTGCTATTTTAATTTCAGGTGTTTTGATTTGAACTTTGATGTTCTTCAGAATAAAATGAACTGCTGGCTGAAAAACACTCTAAGCCAAAGCAGAAGACTAAACCATCCCCTGAATAAACTTCATGAGTGAATCCTAAGTGTGTTTTCAGGAACTGTTCCACTGGTTGTAGCCATGCCCTTCAGTGTACCACAAGTAAGAATGATCACGGGGAATAGAGAAAAGATTCAGCAAGTATGACTTCAGACTGAGACCCGAGATGCAAATTTATACTTCCAAATCAGTTTCCTGCCAGGACCTACTAAATCAAAATAGAGCTAACAGAGTGGAGCTGTGGTTAACAGGAAAGACACTCAGCACTTGAATGAAAAATGCAAAAAAAGCTTCAAAAGAAAAAGGAGGGAACAGTAGGGCGCCAATCTCTTGCCTTTCCCCAGGGCTTCTTTGCATCTCCTGATTTTATTGACACTATCATCTCGTTCTGTATTCTTAAAGCTCAGCTGTGGTGTGAGGCAGGTTCTGCAGCAATGCCAATTCAGTGAGCTAAACTAAGCACTTCTTGCAGGATTGGCCTGGGGCCACTGATTTCAATGGGAGCTGCTGGGTGCCCAGCATGACTGACAGTTAGGCTCTTTGTGGATCAAAAATCAGAATAATTTTGTTCCATCTGGCATTTTTCATGATCCCCACTGTGCCCAATATTGCAGTCACAACACCTCGCTTTTTAAAAAGCACCACTCAGCCAAAGGCATAAAATGTAACAAGCACTTGAACAAGTGAAATAGTGGCAGCAACAAAATTCTTGCATATTACCATTAGAGTAATGGGACATAGTAAGTGGTTGGAAACCCCTTAAACAAACCTGCTTTGTCAGGGAGGGAATGCTTTAACTGCTCTTTGAGGTGCTTCATTCTTAACCCCCAAATCACTGCTAACTAGAAAATGTAGATGGGTGCCAAGTTGAAAAAATCTTTTCTAGGTCTTTTCTAGGTCTCACAGTAAGGATTCACTGCAGGGCAAAAAATTAATCTCTGAAGAGGACCTAAAGAAAGTAGAAAATAGCAGAGGTAGTTTGGGTGGCAGAGAACATAGCCTGATAGATGGAAGAAAAAGCATAAGACAATGAGAAAATAGCCTGATTTGAAGGAAGTCAAGTTTTAGACCAGAAACATAAGAATTGCTGGACTTCAGCAATTCAGTACAGCAGAGTACGTGTAATCATCCTGCCTCAGCAGGGCTGAATGGAAGAGCAAGAAAACAGAAGTTTATATGCTTTCTCCCTGACCAACCCTTTCTAAGACACACAGGGTAGTAATCTCAGAACCAGAGATGATGACAAGTGTGTTTAGTAGCTTTGGGTGGAGTTTGCTTTTGTGAATAGTTCCAGTCTGAATCCAGGTAAACTTTTGGCATTGACAGCAACCTCTGGCAGGAGTGCTCACAAGTGTACCTACATTGTTTTTGAAACAGCATGTCTTAATTTCTCCCAGGTTTGCCATGTATTTCTTGAAATATGAGAAATCCTAAATGATGTTTTTCTACTCACATTCATCATCTACTCCATTCATGATTTTTATGCTATTTGACCTCACACCCATTCAACTGTTTTTTTCCTAAGGTAAAAACTTCATGTGATCTTCACAGAAATGGGGCCATACCTTTTACTACTCTATCTGCCTGTATCTTTTCTAGCTCTTCTACCTCTTTCTTTGGAGGTGTGTGTAATCATGTCAATAACACCGCAGTAATTGTAAAGGAACCTCAGTTTATTTCTTCACATTCCTTTGAATGCTTCTGAAAAACAATTCCTTGAAACCAAATAGTAGAAGAGGCAATAAATCCCTGCACTTTTATGTTTCTGGAAGTGTTTTCAGAAGCACAATGACCTCCTCCCCATCCCACATACAAAACAGGAGCCTAGGATGAGCTTCAGGCCCCAGAATGTACAAACAAAAGCATGGATGTCAACCCAGAAACAGTCTTATTATGGGCTGCCTTATGGCATATGAACACTGCACAATGGAGGGAGCACTGTGAAGTGCACATTGCCCAAACCCTGCTCTCTCTGAGGTGTGAGGTTAGAGTTTTTATTAGCTCTGAATTACTTGACGCAAACAACAAGCCCTATCAAGGTCGTTGTGTGGCTTTAAAAGGAGCAACTTGGAGGTATTTCCAAGCTACAGGGAAAATACTGAAAATTCAAAAATAGACAAAAGTGGGAAGAGTCTGGAAAAGGGAAAATGATCTCCAGATGGAGAACAGGGGAATGCCAAAAGTCTTGAAGATGTTTTATTTTAATCCCAATTCCCTAAGCATTGCATGTTGCTTACAACACAAAATTACTTGTATTGTTTGTATGTTACTGCTTGATTTCTAAAGCGATGAAACAAGCTGTGGAAGCCACAGCAGGGTTCCCTTTTAGACATTAAATCAATGCACTACATCTGTTGAAATCCTGGAGAGCCCAAGGCAGCGGAGCCAAATTCCGGAGTCTGTCCTCAGCAGGAGCCGTGTGGTAAACGTCTGCATTTGGGTTCCAAGTTTGGCCTGTTAGCTGTCATCCTCTGAAAACTCTTTGGAGGCTCTTCAGTCAAAGTGCTGGGAGGGGGGAGCTCTTCCCTCCCACCTCCAGCAGCTTTTGTGATACAGCTGAGGCTGTGAAGAGCCCTGGACCATGCAGGGGGGGACAGTGATGGGGGCTGGACTGAGCCCCGTGGTCACTTCATGGCTTGGTGAAGGAACAGTCAAAGAGGGTGTTTTAATGTTTTGCTGGAGAAAGATTTTCCCACCTTTTTCTCCGTGCTGAAAGACGGGAAGTTCTCTGAGCTAACCAAATTGCAGCAGACTTCAATGGAGTCAGGAAGCCATGAAAAACTCCCAACACTCATACAGATATGCCTAATGTTCAAAAATTTTTAAAAAACCAACCCAATAAAATCCCCAAAATGAAGAATTTACTGTACTGAGCTCTCCAAATGCCTGAGGTCTGTCTGTCCTCCCACAGCTTATGCACACAGGAATCAATCAAGATGGGAACAGAAACACAGAACACCATGGAAACCCTGCAGAATGCTGTGCCCAGTCCTGTGTGACTCTGAGGCTGCTTCCACCATTGCCCACTCTGACACATCAGCAGCACACTTCAGCCTGTCCATTCCCTTAGGTGCAATTAGATCCTCAGGTTTGGGCCTCTTGCTAGAGCACCCTGTCCCTTCTGCAAACTGTCTGGGTGAGCACACAGAGAAGGGTTAAAAGGACATTCCTGGCTCCTAACCCCGAGATGCTGCAAGTTTTCAGTGGGCAGCATCCTCTGACATGCTGGAGCCTGCCTATGTCCCTCAGTGTCTTTGTTTCCAGGAGGGAAATCATTCCTCCTTGTCAAGTGTGGGTGTTGAAAGAATCTATGTCCAGTCATTGCTGCGTTCTGGGAATGAACGGGAAACCACGTCAGAAGGAGCCCTTGCTTAATGACTGTGGTGCAGTGCAGTTTTTTTCTGAGGTGGAGGTGACAGTAGCATGAAGCAATGAATACGACATGCACACTCCTGCACTCTGAGCCCCCACTTCAAAACGACTGCGTGGATTGTCAGACATCTCACACAGCATTGCACTCTCTTACTCTGACCTGAAATCCTAAATCTGACCTGAAATGTCAAACGGGATGCATTGTTCTTCTTTTTTCACAGCAGTTGCCTGCTGGTTTGGATGCTCACTCTCCTGGTTTGCCAGGCACCCGGCAGAGTGGCCTCTGCAAATTCCCACCTGCAGGGACACAGCACAACCAGACTGCTCAGGTGCATCTGCCTTGGGATTTTGGCTTCCCTGCACAGCTCTGCACAGCTGACCTGCTCACCAGCCAGGAGACTGCAGAGGTGCCGTACCCAGAGCTCCCAAAAACTTTACATGCCTGAGGTATTGCAGAGAAGAACATGGCTCATAGTTAAATCTAACTTAATATTAGGTGTTGGAACAGGGTTGTACCACCCAGGAGTTTTACTGGTTGGGTCCAAGTGTTACCGGCAGTAGATTTCATCTCAAGAAGCAGTGAAATTGAAAATCACTTGGGCTGTTAATTAGCTAAATTAATAATTAGCTAAATACAGGCTGTTACATATTTTGTACACAATAGAAGCATATTACAGTTTTCTTAAGAAAGTATAAACTTTTGGAAAAGCATCCCAGCATTTATGACTTTACCTCATTGCAAATGATAAATTAAAAATAGTTCACATTTTCTAATAGAGATGCTGTAATTAAAAAAAAAATGTATATACTGGGCTCTGATGATCTATTTAAATCTCTTAGCACTGGTGGTCCCACTCTCTTCCCTAACCTGCCCTATCCAGGTGTCCAGGAACAGCTGCCTCACAGGCATCCCTAGCTATGACATCCTGCTGTGGACATCAGCAGATAATGAGAGCAGCAAACCCCAATCCCTCCTCTGATGAGGTACAATGTCAGAGCAAACACATAGGAAATATTCTTTCCTTTAGGATAATTAAGTCTTTTATGACAAATTTTACGTTCTTTTTTTCTTTCTAAGAAAGGAGATGTTATTTTTACACAAGTTTCACTTAGCAAGGTCCAATTTCTATTTAAAAAGCCCTCAACAAACAAAACAGAAAAGGGGGTTTATATGAATGTGCAGCAGTAACAGCCACAATGAAATTGTATCTGCCTTAAGGTACAGCCTGAACAATTGCTCCAATGGCAATTATGAGCCAGCCCTCAAAGAACATGTTTATTAGACTTTTCTCTGGTGACACCAAACCAAACAACTTACACCCGGTGTTTTCACCTTGGTGCCTTGAATACCAAGAGAAGGGTGGGTGGTTTTTTGGCAGAGCAGATTGGCAAATCTGTCATGCAAATATTTTGCCTGCTTAGTCACTGCAGCTCCTATTCTAGTGAAGCATCTTGAAACTGATCCCCATGTCTTGGTGGGTGGAGAGAAGAAGGGGTTGGAAATAGAAAAAGATTAGATCGGTTACCAGAAGTAGGAATTAGTAATGTTTATAAAGTGCTTTCAGATGAGAAGTACATGAGTATTAAATAATTGAAACCCTCGAAGTGGGGCAGATCACGGGATAGCAGCAGGGATTTTTGTTGTCCGTGTGTCTGACTATTGAGCTTGTTTTGCTTGTGTCTGACCATTTGTGAGACAGTCATGAAAAACCACCCTACAGAGTAACCAACAAAAACAGTGAATAAGAACGGTTGATAAGGCTGAGAGTTCTGCCTCATGTCCAAGGTTGTTTCAGGTCAAAGATACTGTTAAATTCACAGGAAATAAACACTTGTGCACCAGGGGATGAAATTCTGACCTCACACTGATGTCAGTTCCTAAAAACTCCATCAGCCTTGAAGTGCATCACTGTAAACCTCACTGGAATGTCACTACAGAAATTACCTTCACTGCAGCATGAGCCACAGAGGAACAAAGCCAGGGCAGCACCAGCAGTCCCCAGAGTTACTTCAGACACCTGTAAAACATCAGAAATACCTAGAGCCACAATTTACAAATCCTCCAGCAGAGACAGCTCTGAGCAATGAACAATGTGCACTTGTGGAGAAATATTGTTGCAGAAATGAGTACAAAATTAGTGTGGGTGCAGAGAATACGACAGGCTTGTGAGCCAGGGTTTCTACTGAGGCATTTCCTGCAGCAGCTCCCTGTTGTACTGGGTTCAAACTGCCTCAGACACAAGGAGACAGAGGATGGAAAACTGGCAAAAGCTCTATAAACAAAGGATAAAGATCAGCAGGGAAGTGTTAGAGGAGGTGAGAGTCTAATGCAGCACAGCAGGGACTGCTAGTGCCTGTCTCAGTTAGAAAATCTAAATAAAATTAATAGAAGTACAAAGCAGGGAAAGGGCCAGTAAAAGGATCCCTGGCCACGTGGAGTACTACTCTGAATAGTTACCACAAAATTTCCTCAGTTCTGTGTTTCTCCACAACAACATATGGAACATGAGAGGTTAATTTTGTGTGACAGTGAGTCCACTGTCAAGTGTTACACACTGCCACAAAACAGGATGGATTTGAAAGCAGATGAAAGTCTGTGTGCACAAAGGAAATTATCTACACCATAGATAATGACTGTGAGAGAAAAAATCCACTATCTGGGATAGGTACCAGAGTATAAATCTTTAACTGCAGACAGAAAGTCACTTGATACATCTTTGCAGATATCAATTCCTGTCCTTTTCCGAGTTAAGATGCTAAACAGAGTTTCTTAGAAAGATGTGTTTGATTTGAAGAAGGAGTAAGAAATTCTAGAAAACCTCACCTGTTCTGTAACAAAATAAAGATTTTTTTTCTGATGCTTCTCCATTTAACATTTCCAAGAAACATTGTATCATCACTTTGCTATGCTCAGCTTTTACACAGTGATACTGTATGAAGGAGAAATCCTCAGAATTCTTTTGACTCTTATAACATGGGACTGACTCCATAGGGACGTGAAGCTTGGAGCTACATAAAAATTATTGTCCACATACTAGAGGTCAGAGAGGCTAAGGAGAATGAGTGATATCTGATTAGGAGGGTAAAATCACTTCCTTTAACCATCATGAGCTCTAAGAAGCACAGAGTTTACTTTCAACACATAGAAAACACCTACAGATGCTGAAGAGAAAACCATAAAAATTGGCTTTGTGTCAAAACATTTGACCAAATCCTTAACTTTAAATATGTAATTCACAAATTTCAAGAGTCCACTTTGATTTACAGGTGACATATTGTAAAGTAAGAATCAGCTTACCATCAAAGCAGTCTGCAACTGAGCTGACCATTCTCAGAGCAAAACACAAGGAAAACTAAATGAGAAATGGATTTGCTTCACTTCTTTCATGAATGAATTCTCTCTTGCAATCATATTCACCACCCTTAATTTCTTTTCCTGTTTATACATTCTATTTCAGTTCACTTCATTACCAGTAAAATTTATGCAAATCTTTCTGCTGTCAGTGTGTGTCTGATGGAGCTGAGGGAACCTGCAGCTGTTTCCTGAGTGTGGGAGGGGTTCTGGTTCTGGGATCTGGACGAGCTGGGCTCCCCTGCCCTAATGACTGTCTTGACCTTCCCTTGTCACCTGCAGCCTGTTACCCATCTTTGCAATGTCTCAGAATGAACTTCTTGGGTGAAAAGGTAAGAGTTTGGATCAAAACGTGCAGACTGTGCACTTTAAGTTAACCCCTGTGGTAGCTCACGGCTGTTGCCCGATGCCAGAAGATGATGCGGTTCCTGCTCAAGGTTTATTTTCAATAACGTGAAGATACACTGAAGACAAAACACAGCTTTCAGCTTCCATAGCTTTCTCCAGGCTGGGTTACAGGGGAAAACTCTACCATAGCAGAGAGCCTCCCGAGCCAACAGGATCCCTGTGGGGGCCCTGTGAGGAGACTGCGTTCGGAGCTCTCCCGGCACCGGCAGGAGCTGTTCTTGTCGCCTCTTCCCTTGGCTATCCCTCCGCCTTTCTCGGCCTTGAACAAGAAATCAAGGAACCAGCATTCTGAAGTTTGGGCACTCTGCTAGGAAAAGCTGCTCCTGTTGCATCGGGAAACTACTTTTCCTGCTGCTTCTGTGCAGCCTGTGAGTGCTGTAAAGGCTCATCCCGACAGGGACCGACACCTGCGGGGCCCGGGCCGAGCGGGCAGAGCGCACCCTTGGGTGCACCGCAGGGTGCGGGTGCGCAGGAGGTTTTCCTGTTCCCACCCTGTTTCCAAGGGCATTCATTGCCCGGTTTTTCCCCTCGGGTGGAAGCAGAGGAGGCGAGCCCAGAAGCCAGCGGCGCCCGCAGTGCCCGGCAGGGGCCGACAGAGACCGCGCAGCCCAGGCCGCTCCGGCCGCGGGGTCGCGACGCTGCTGTCGCTGCTGTCGCTGCTGTCGCGACTGGCGGGCACTGACAGCTCCACCAGCGCATCACAGCCGGCAGCAGGGCTGGCACCCGCCAGGGCACGCAGCGCCAGGTCATAGGATAGGCTGGGTGAGAAGGGACATCATCCAGATCCTGTCCCCCGGCCGTGGGCAGGGACACCTTCCACTACCTCAGGCTGCTCGGACGGAACCCCATCCAAGCTGGCCTTGGACACTTCCAGGGATGGGGCAGCCACAGCTTCTGTGGGCAACCTGTGCCAGGGCCTCAGCACCCTCACCGGGAAGAATTTCTTCCCAAAATCCAATCCAGCCCTACAGAGTCCTGAGGACAGAAGTGACCGTGAGGAATCACAAGTGTACAGAGTTGGTGACTCTACAGGAACCAGGCAGGGGGCTGCAGGCAGGAGACACAAACTCTGCCAGGAATCTGAAATCAGAGGTGCAGTCGTCCAGCCATCAGCAGTATCAAAGGACAGTGAATGAGTTAAAGCTTTGTGGGGCACTGCTCCTGGGAAGGCAGTTCCCACACGCATCTGTAAGGATTGTATTTCACCAAATTAGCAAAAATCGCTCTGAGTAGAGGGTCAAAGCAACCTGTTGGCTGACAGTGTTAGAAGGGGCTGGAGGACAGCAGCAACCAGAGCTGCTGGCTCCTGCCCTGGGAGGGAGCCATGCCAGTGCCACCCACACTTGTGTGGTGCTGGGAGCCTGCCCTATGCCTGGCTGGGACACAACAGGAAAATTAGGGGGAGTGAGAAGCACTGGAGTCGTCCCAGTGTAGTTTGTATTATACCATTGAAAGCATTTCATGTCCTTTGAAACACAAGCCTCAGAAGTGATGTATTAATTCCACAGCAACAGGAGGACTGTGGATCCAAGCACCCCCAGATCTGCAGTGACCACACGGAGCTTTGGAGCAGGCTTGGTGAGAGGTCAGTACCCTCTGGGAGCCACGGAGTGACACCATCCTCTCCACTTGTTCTGACACCTGAAATGGAGCAGATCATGCCTATTTTTAACTCACACTAAGCCAATGTGAAAAAACATCCATAGGACAACAGAAGCTGCAAGGCAGGCTGAAGAAAAAGCTAAACACTACAGAGCAGAGCAAGGTGGGATGAAGGTGCCAGGTGAAACAGAGTGGGAGGGAAGATGGGGGAAATCCTCCCCCAATACCTGTTAGGAAGAAGATCCTATTACTTTGGGCCTAAATCTTAGCCCAACCAGTGCCAGCAGCTGTTCAAATTAGAAGGATGAAGGAAAATTAATGATGGAAGAGACTTGCAGAAAAATTACTTCAACACAAAACAGTGGTAGCAGAGGTACTGATGGAAAATGAAATAAGGAAACCAGTTTTCCACGAGGAGGGACTGATGAATTACATTGCCACATTTTGTCACCACAAATATACTTGGGCAAAACTAACTGGAAAGATCAAATAATTAATGCAAAAACAGGTAAACAACAGTGCATACAACCGCTCAGCAGAAGATCATAGTCCAAATTCCCAAGCAGCAATATCCCTTTCTCTCCCTTTTTTCTTTTTACTTTTTCTTGGTGGACCCTTCACTTTTCTCCTACGATTATACCAAAATCCCAGAGACAGCCTCACACTGTGCTGAGCAGACTGTTCATTCCCTGGATGGCCACCTCTTTCACGCACAAAGCTCTCCTGGGCTCTGCCACACTGCTTTTCCCGGAGCCAAGCCTGGCCTCAGCCTGCCTGCAGGAGCTGGGAGCAGCCCCGAGCGGAGCAGGGCGCTGAGCACAGGCAGGGAAGGGCAGCAGAGGGAGTTCCTGAGAACAGAAGGACGAGGCTGAACAGCAAACAGCTCCGTGCCCCGCTGCTGCTCCCTGCCGCCGCGTCCCTAGAGAGGATTCCAGCAGCTTAAGGAAATTAAAGGGACTCAGGATCGCAGCGCTCTGACTGGCCACAGGTCTGCAGGTTTGCACTGTACAGAATAAATGAGATCCTGCTGAGTGCTGGGGATCAGCAAAGTCTTGGCTCAGGGCTACGACTGCCTGAATCGCTTCAGCATTCTCCAAGCCACTGGGAAATGGGAGTGTTCACCAGCCCAAACACACCACAGTGGCAGGATCTGCTCTTGGTCTGCTCAATGGATAATGCTGCAATCATGGGCAGGATCTCTCCAAGAATTCACCCTTCAAATCAGTGGGGATCTTCTGCCTCAAGGAGTGAAACACTGGTGAAGAGGAAATGACTGAGGAGCTTCCTGGGTTTGAGATTTGCTTCTTGCCTCCACTGTTTCCTTTGGTCCTATGGAAACAGTCACTAAATCTGCATCTGTAGCCAGTAAATCAGCCAGAACTCCCCTTGACCTTGGTGGGAGGCTCGCACGATTAAAGCCAGAAGAGGAGAGACAACAATGAAAAATCACATACAAGAGCCTTTCTTTTCTTCTCTTTCTTTTTTTTTTTTTTAAGAAAAGAAAAGTATTTCTAGCAACGAGAAATCTTTTCTGTTCCTAAGGGCAAACTTTGAAAGTGAAGTAACTGTTACACGCATCTATCCTATTATTTGTTAGCAGGTTTCACACAGGTAACTTGCTCAAATCACTTTGAAAACATTTCCTTTAATATAGGAACACAGGAGATAGATTAAAAGCATGCAAGTCTCCTGCTGAATGCCAGAGGCTCTGGAACATTGAACTCAGCACTTTGTAAAATTATCTCCCTTCAAACAAACTTTCTACTGTACTGATTGAAAAGGAGAAGGGAGGTGGGAGCCAAATAATGCTAGAGAGAATTCAAGTCAATTTTCTGCCTACACAGCCTGACAGGATCCTGGCCTTGGCCATGACCTTTCAGGAGCTCTGCTTACCTGGAGGCTCCCAAGCCCCCATTTGGAAACCATAATTGGCCCTATTAGCAAATAAAGAAAACTAAATCTAACAGAAAGTTCAAGAATTGAGCAAATCCTGCACTCAAGTTTCATTTCAATCCTTGGATTAAAAGTTTTTGTCCAAATCCACTCTAATTAAAGATGGTGAGAGCTTTGTGGATATCCAGATATTTCTACCACACCAACCAGCTGCTCCACTTTCCAGGATTTAGTCTACAGTACTTTAAGACCCTCACTGTCAAACACCCTGATCTAGGATTTCAGCTTCCTTGCAGCTTCCAGCCAAAAGGCTTCATATCACTGATTTGGGCTGCAGGATGAGTAAGCAGGTATTCTAATAAGGGAAAGATGAGACTGGAACCTGTCCTAGGCTATGAGGATTGGAGGATTGTGCCACATAGCTCTGAGCACCTCCAGCTTTCCTTGAAGCCTGTGGCAGCAACCCAGGATCAAATCTTCACTTATTCGGAATGTAATTCTCCTGGAATTTTCAATAAGGTCTATTTTTTACTCCTGACACTACTTCTGTGCTACTAATGTCAGCTTCTCTGCCAAATACGTGTGGCTTCTCTCTTTTTGTCCTCCTTTTCAAAAAAACCCAGACCCCACAGTGAAGGCTTCAGTCCAGTTTTCCCTTTCTTTTTTTTTTTTTTTTTTTTTTTTTAATTGATTGGCTTGCTTTGTTGGTTTTGTGTAGCACCTTCCCCAGGCCCCAGGAGGAGAGTTTTAGTGGAGCTGGATCGTGCACAGCAGGGACTGAACAGTGTGTTCTGAGCCTGGACACCCAAAGCACAGAGCTCCAAAGCCATAAACCACTTGACAAGCCTGAGGTTGTGCCTCTGAGCAGAACACTGAACACTGACAAGTTCCTCAGGAAAAACAGGCCTCGAGCTGTCAAGAGTGCTAAAACTCCAAGGTGGAGAAAAATCACTTAACTTTTCTGCTCAAACGTTAAGAAATGCTGCCAAAACCAATGACTGATGCTGGTACAAGGAGGACAGAAATGAAACAGAGTAATGAAAAGCTGAAAAGAATAGAGGACTTGTCATAACAATGAGGGATTTAAGTTCTGAGGACAAGTATTTTTTAATCTCAGTTTATACAGTGCCTCTTACTTAAAAGCAACCAGCTGATCAAGTTTTGGAGTGAAAATTGCATTTTCTCATGATAAATGAAATTAAGTTTCCTTGCTAAAACAAAGAATATGGGAATCAAAAGTTGCCATGAGTTACAACAAAAAACTGTAGGCAGTACATCTTCAAAAAGATGCCTTGAACCAAAGCTTAGGCTGATGTAAGCCATCACAGCTTTAAAAAGTTAATTGACTTTAAGCTACTAAAAATCTGATTTATGATGAATATTCCTAGCCGAAGTAACAGACTCATTTGTTTTCTGCATATAAAACACACCCAAATTAACTTTATTTATTATTTTATGTACTCATTAGTGACACATAAGTCTCAAGTCCACAGTGAATGTAAAATGTATATGGGCCATTACAACAGCAGCCTTTGCAGATGGCACATATTAAATCATTAAAAAATCACTGCTCTTCAGTTATTAATGGCCAGGAAACACCATAAATGTGGCCTTCTGGTGCTACTTTTCCCACTGAAGAGTCAGCTTTTGACAGCTGATTTTATAAGCACTGAGGAGAAATGCGTGCAAGGCATCCAGCGCAATCTGCTGCCAGCAGAGCCTGCACCCACCTCAGCAGCCCCACAGCACTCCCTGGGAATTGTCTGTAAAGCAAAGGCTGAAGCTGGAGGCTCTTCACAACAACAAGGGAATCACAATGCAGAGACCACCGCGGCTCAAGGAGCTGGTGATGGATGGAGCATCATTCTTTCCCCAGTGACAAGTGAATGAGGTGGACACAACCCACTTTTAACACCATCGTCAGCTCCTAAGATCAGCTGAAAAGACCCTTGTGCAAAAAAGCCCAGCACTGCACAGAAAGGCAGGCACAGTGATAATCTGCCTCTTCACTTGCTGCATGTAATACCTGCATGGTTTTGTGAGGATTTGCCATTGCAGATGCTCAGGCTCTCGATCTGGTCCCCATTTCTGCCGAGATCATTCACTATATTCTACAGTGCTGTGCCAAGTCTTGTTCCCGTCAATGTTGCTGTCACTTTCTTTAAAACAAAGCTCTAGAAAGTGTCAGATTTCCTTTTTTCTAGACTGACTTTCTTGGCAGCCCCTGAATTTCTCTTTTCTTATTTTCCTTGCACTGCGTTTGATGTAATTTCTCCCTCACTTCCACTGCAATTTCATACTTACACCTTAGCTAGGGTTCACACTGTCTTATATAAGTTGAAGCAAAAGGATAAAGGAAAATATTTTTTATTACAAATAACAATGCAACAAGTTCTAAACAATTCAGGTGTCTCCTACATTGGTCATATTCAGGCCTGTGCTGGGCCATCCCGAGGGAAACTCGTAATTTCCTGAGATCTCACCATTTTCTTGGGGCTCTCAGGAAAGCTGTGCTTCAAAGAATAACATATCTTATTTTCACTGCTGCATGCACCCAACTCCAGGGTTTTTCCCATATGACTTAGGCTCCTTTCTCATGCTGCATATTACCACTCATGTTTTTTCACCAGCTTGAGCTGCCCCTCATTTTATTTTCTGCCATTCAGGACATGTTTGCTCAAGGTAAAGAAAGGCATCATAGAAATCTTGATTTCTAAAGAGACTTCTGGCCTCTGGACCTAATCCTGTTGCTACTGTCCATGTCAGAAGGGGGTCAGTGAATATACACTGTTTATATCCATTTCATACTCTCTTTAAGTCCTTTTACATTATGTTTTGTTGAAATAATTTTTAAAGCATACTTATTTATTCACCCATAGATTCTATTTACTCACTCAAACTTCTCATAAAGGCTTGATTCAAGGGTAGCACGATGATCTACCAAGAATACAAAAGAAAAGTGTTTTGAAAGGGGTCAAAGATACAAATGTCTTGAAGAAATAATACAAAAGTTCAGAAGAAAGGCTTTGAGAATGTTTTCTTCAAAGAGTTAGATCACAAATGGACAGAATGAGGCTGGAGAATATAATAACCACACAGTCTTAATTCAGTAAGGATTTCATTATAACAGAAAAGTAAATTATACCTCTTACCTATGGATTCATAGCTATGAAAGCTGAAATCAACTATTGATCATAGAAGCAGAACAGGTAAACCAGATTGCCTGCTCAGTATACTTATAGGACAGACTTCAAATTCGTGGCAATACTGGCAATACTGAAAGTTCTGTTCATTCAAACACTGAGAATTCATCTGTTCTCATTATAACCTGCCAAAACATCGTACTGCAATAATATGTCCTGCTTGTACCATAACTCACTTCAGGGTGGTTTCAGAGCTTTTAGAAAGATCCCTGTGAGATATTTCTCTGGAGAAAAGCATGGCACTAATCTAAACACAAGAGAGGTCCCCACATGATATAGAAAGAGGGCCCCATTTGCACACAAAGCTTTTGATTCTTACAGATTTCCTGGTGAACATGTTTGTGGGGTGATAGGAGCATGCACATTTCATAGTCACAGACAGGAGCACACGTCACTGACTGTTCACCAGCTCAAATAATATATAATTAAACCCAAACCCTCTCTTTGTACCTGCAGGAATTGCCTCACAGAATGCAGTGCACAGAGCCTGCCTGTGGGCACACGCGGGCTGGACACGTGTGCCAGGACCTAATGCCAAGGCTGATCTCTTCCTTCGTGGCACTGGTGTGTTGAGGAACCACATTACTCACTCTGCCAGCACGGAAACAGATGTTTGCTCATGCCTAACTGAGGGTTCCAACCCTCAGCACTCCGGGGCCAGCTCCCACCAAAGCCTAAAGCCACGAGTGAAGAGCTTTGTCATTGATCCCAGCAGACAGAGAGCAGCTCCTCTACCCAGCCTCTACAGAAAATAATCAGCAGGAGAACTTTTCACTAACCATCACCCCCATTAGGGCCAGAAAGCTCCAGTCCCTTCCACAAATGTAAAAATGACCTGAAAAAAGAGTTCATCTGAGTATTTTTATGGGAAACTCTGTATCCTCTGTGCTACTGAGAACACAGTGTTTCCTTACTCAGAAGACAAATATCCAAAGGATATTCACAAGTTGGTGTGGGGAGAATGCACAAGAGTTTTTGGAGTAGTTAAAAGCCTTCATGATGTATCTCAAGAAGGTAATGAATGACCTAGTTCATATCTTTTGAGCTTCATGGTCAAAACTAAAGAAAGAAGCACTCAAAAAGTGAGACACTTGAACATGTTCTCAAGGGATTAGAGAACTCTTTAATGTAAAAACAAGCTACAAGTGCTAAATAATTAAAATTACCATATTTGCACTGAGTATTTCAGAATTGTAGAATGTTTGGGGTTTGAAAGGACCTTATAGACCATCTAATTCCAACACTTCTGATATGAGTAGGGACACCCTCCTCTAGACCAGGTTCCTGACATCTTCATCCAACCTGGCCATGAACACTTCCAGGAATGATGCAGCCACAGCTGTGCCAGTGCCACAGCACTCTCATAGTGCAGAACCTCTTCCATACACCTAAATTGACTCTCAGTTTAAAGCCATGACCTTGTAAAAGCTCCGTTTCCAGCTCTCTTATAGCCCTTTAGCTGTGGAAGGCGCCATAAAGTCTCCCTGGAGTCTTCTCCAGGCTGAACAGCCCCAGCTCTCCCAGCCTGTCTCCACAGAAGAGGTGCTCCAGCCCTCTGAACATCATCACCACCCTCCTCTGGGCTTGCTCCAGCAGGTTCACATCCTTATGTGGGAGATCTCAGAGCTGGATGCAGCGTTCCACCTGGGATCTCAGCAGAGCAGAGGGGCAGGATCCCCTCCCTCCACCTGCTGGCCAGGCTGCTGCAGATGTAGCCCAGATTGTTTGGCTTTCTGGGCTGCAAGTGCACATGGCTGGCTCATGGTGAGCTTCTCATCCACCAGCATCTCCAAGTCAGGGCTGCTCTCCTCCCAGCCTATATTTTTCCTTGGGATTGCCCTGCAGCACCCGGTACGTGGCCTTGTTGAACTTCATGAGGTTTGACTCAAGCTGTCAAGGGAAGGGATGAAAGGGATGCCTGAGCCCAACCCTCAAGCTGTCAAGGTCTCTTTGGATGAAATCCCTTCCCTCCAGCATGCTGACTCCACCACACAGGTGGGTGTTGTGAGCAAACCCGCTGAGAGTGCACACGGTCCCACCACCCATGTTGCCCAGGAAGATGTAAAATGAGATACCTGTCCCATTACTGACCCTTGGGGAGGGCCATGAGGGGGCCGTGTGGGACAGTCAGATGCTTGCAGAGGCCCAGGTAGAAGATGTCAGTCACTATTCTGGCACAATTTGCCCCTAGGGGCAAAGTATGTGGATTATGCTTCCCTGTTCTCCGTCAGTGGCAACTTCACTGGACTAGCCACAACTTCTCAAATCTGATGGACAGTGGAATGACAATCTCATCTGCCAGTTCCCTTGGGACCTGTGTCTACATCCCATCAGGTCCTGTGGACTTATCCACCTCCAGGTTCCTTAGATGGTCTTAAAACTGGTCTCCTGCAGTGGGAGGTTCTACATTATCCCAGTCCCTTTGCCTTCTGCAGCTCGGGGGGGTGGCTGGAGCCCTTGCTGGTGAACATCAAGGCAGAAGTGTCATTGGATGCCTCAGCCTTCTCCATGTCCCAGGTAACCACATGTCCTTTCTCTTATGGAGATGACCCACATTTCCCCAGTCTTCCTTTTATCACCAACGTACCAATACAAGCTCTCTTGTTGTCCTTGATGTCCCTGGTCATCTTCAATTCTATCAGGGCTTTGGCTTTTTTAATCTGATCCCTGGATGCTTGGACAGCCTCTCTGCATTCTTCACAAACAACATGTCCTTGTCTCTGCCCTCTGTAGGCTTCCCTTGGCATTTGAGTTTATCCAGGAGCTCCTTGTTCATTTGAGAAAGTGTCCTGGTATTTTTCACTGACTTTTAATTTGTTGGAATGCATCACACCCGAGCTTTGAGGAGGCAATCCTTAAATATTAACCAGCCTTTTTGGGCCCATCTTGCTTTCAGGGCTTTATCTCATGGGACTTTACCAAGAAGACCCCTGAAGAGGCCAAATTCTACTCTCCTGAAGTCCAGGATTTTGAACTTGCTGCACACTCTCCTTGCTGCATTCCACCATTTCGTGATGACTGCAGCCAAGGCTCCAGTACTCAAACCAAGACAATCTATTAGAGTAATAATAAACCATTTTCAAATACACTTAATACTTTTTGGAAAAGGAAGGTTATAGCCATCATTTGAGTCTGACCTTTCTTGCATTTTCCCTCAAACCTTAATGGTGCAGCTCTGCTGACTTACTTAGGATCAAAGCTTTGTGTATCTGTTATGCACATGAGAAGGAAAAAAGTTTTCTACTCCGTTCAACTATTTCTGTTTTTCAACTTTTCCTTTATCAAAAGAAAAATCTGAAACGGAAGGTGTGAAAGGGCAAGGATTCTTTTCTGTCCTAAGAGTATATATAACAAAGAAACAAACCCAAATTGCTAAGGATTCAAAGATGAGAAGCTGGAAATCTTTACTCGTAGCGCTGACCTCTGCTGTGCCCCCACCCTGCTGCATGACATTGGCTGAGCCTTCAAGGCAGGGATAGTCTCCTCCCATGCATTTACATCACGTCTAGCACATCAAGACTGCCAGGCTGCACTTTAATATAAATATACCTCTTGACAATTTTCTTTAATGGCAGTCTATAGATCTACCTGCCCTTTGAAACAGCTGCAGAGGGATTTACCCATGCAGCCCCCACTGATTTCACTGGAGATAGTTTCCTTCTGACATACCTGTTTGTACTCTGGGTGTGTGCACATGAAAAAAGAAGGAGCTGGATGAAGAAGTCAAAGCAATATAGCCCAGTATCAGCTGCCATTATGCAAACAGGCCACACTGCAATCTTCCCAAATGGATCTCATGAGGATGGAGGTACCACCCCCCATGTGAGGTAAGGCACGACTCCAGATTTCCAGATATGTCACCTGTACTGGTTGCACAGGTGGCATTCAGAAGCAGGACAGCCCCCATCAGCTCCTAGGAGCTGAAGGAAGTGGGTCAAGAGGTCACCGAGCTTATTGCTTACAGAAGCTCTCCAGCAGTTCATTACACTTCTTACAAGTCATATTTAACAAAAGTGCCAGTTCCTTCATTGTCTCCAACAGAACTTCTGAAAGTAAAAAGCACTCTCCTGTCTAAAGCTGCTCAGATACAAACTGAAAAACTTTCTTCCAAGTCAAAGCCTAGAACTACAAACTGGAGTAGTTTTGACTGGAGCCTGCACCCCGCTGCTAAGACAGGGGCAGTTTTTCAAGTGTTTCATCCCGTGCATGGTAACTAGGGATGATTTGGTTATTCACACCATGATTTGGTTATTCAGCTTTACATCATCAGGAAAAACTGGGTACAAAAGAGAAAAGCACCCGTGAGAGAGTGACCTGTAAGTTCCAGCAGCCCCTTCCCTGTTCATCAACCTGTAAAGATCAGCAGCCACTGCAGAAGTGTGTAACGCTCCCAGTCAGATTCTGTCCTGAGACTTCATCCATGTTTGCTGGGGCAAACTGTGAGAAAGCAACAAATAAAAGGGACTGAGAGCTAAACCTCAAAAAATGAGATTAACAGGAACAGAGGAAGAGGAGCTGGGAAAGCAGTGTTGCTGCTCAGCATCACAACAAAGAGCAGCTTCTCCAGACAGTGATGGCTCAAAAGATTACCAGTTCCAGCCTGCCTTTGCTCATCCACATAGGCTGTATTCTTTTGAACTGTAACCTCAGGAAAAATAGGTAAATTGTCCTGAGAGTGATCTAAAAAGTAAAAGCAGCTTCACTGTGGAAAAAAAGGAAAAGCACTCTGAATGCGAATCTGTACACTTTGTCCATTTAGATGCATTTGAAAGAAATTAATTCTGTGTCTCAAATGGAGTGTTCTAAGAGTTCCTCTTCATTCCTGCTATATGAATATTGGAAGCAGGAAATACATTTGTATTTATCTGGTTTAGTTTCAAAGAATTAAAGATAAGGTCTTGCATCCTTTTATTTACTAAAAATATCAGGGCCGCAATTTCATTCTGATAGTTCAGCTCAAATGAAAAAAAACAAAAAAACAAACAAAACAAAAACAACAACAACAAAAAAACCCCAACAAAACAGACACCTTGCTCTTATTACAAAAGACTTGGTAATTTATTTGCACACTTCAATGAAAAGGAAGGAATAGAAAGAATTACATGTGAAATGCCAAAATACATCTGATTTTTCATCACTTGGCCTTGTAATTCTTCTGCAGTGGATAAAATAAACCAGTCTATACTTGGACTTGAACTTTTCAATACAGCCTAAAATATTAAGCTCATAAATCTCCTTTTGGGGCTTAGGCAGCTCTTAAGAGTATCATCAGCTTTGAATTTTTGCGATTTATAATAGAAACCAAAAAAATACAGGCCATGAAGTAAGTTCTGGATGGCATTCTGTCAAGGAAGTTGGTGCTTCCGAAAAAGACTGTGCTGTCAGCTGTGCATTGATAAGGCAGCACAGAAACAGGCTCTGCATCACAGGAGACCACAGTTATTACATTTTAAATTTTAATTATGTCATATTCTTGTTGCAGAAGTTATAGAAGACCTCGTGCATGACTGCTCTGTGGGGAAGGGAGTGAAGAGAGGAGCAGCTGTCCTTCCTTCCCAGTTTGATATTCCGAAGACACTGTTGAGTGCTGCTGGTTTGCAGGCACACTCAGCTGCAGGAGGGTTGCCTGCACCAGGGAGGAGAGGTTTGAAGAAGCCCGTATGCCACTGCCTCCTCCCATTGCTTCCCCAGAGGTAAATACTGCCTGCTGAGCTTGCACTTTCCTTCTATCACCATCTGTAGCTGTCCAACTAATGCATTCCTCCTCATCTCCCTTTCTCATGGAGTGATTTAAAGAAGGAGAGGAGGAGAGGATGGAGTTCAGTGACTAATGGTGCCAGAGTGAAGGAACCTGATCTGCTTCGTGACACTGCCACTGCCTTGCTGTACAACCCTAGGCAAGACACTCGATTCCTCTATGCCAGAGCATTCTTACCTTCAACATTAGGTAAGACCACCACCTTTATCTTCAGGATGCTTTAAGATCCTGGGAGGAAAGGCAAAAGGTTGCCTGCATTCAGTTGCCTTTTGGGATTCAGCATAGCAGGGCCCAAACCTTGCTTCAGATACAGCACTTCAAAGTTTTGAAGATTTGCCATCAATTTTCCTGAGTTTGCAGACAGACTAAACTCAAATTCCTGAGGGTTAAACTTGAGATGCAGCAACGTGAATTTTGAATGCCATCTTTTTAACCATGGATCACATACACACACATCTAATAGGGATATCCTACCAAAATCAAGTGTTTGCCTTTTTAATCTTACTTGTACTCTTACTGCTTCCAACCAAACTTCCAACGTCTTCATCCTCTCTCTGGCAATGCTGCCTTGGGGGCTTCAGTGGGGAGGCAGAGCCAGCTTTCCATACGCAGAGATATGGTCAAGGAAAGATGGAATGATCATCTTCTAATTTCATTGCACAAAGCCAGGCTTGGATACCGGATAGATACAGGCAGTCAGACGAGTTGGAGCAGCTTGACCTGTGGGGAGCACAAGATGCCTCTTCACATCACAACCTGCTCTTCCTGTACTGCTCTTTGCCAAAAGAAAATAGGTACAGACATTCTCATAGGAAACACATGTAAAACAAGATCAAAACTAAATAGGAAAGACAAGGAACCACCAGTAAAGGAGTTGGCCAGTTTCTCACTGCCTCATTAATCCCTTTGTCGCACCTGATTCTTCAGAAGACAAGAAGGAATGGTCTGTTTTTCCAACTTTCTACCAGCCCAATGAAAGCCACAAAGTGTCTTCTCCTACTCTCCTGAAGGGTTTTTTTTTGTTGTTGTTTTTTTTAAAAATCTTGAACCTCCCAGAGTCAAAGCTGAATCATAGTGTCCTGTTTCACATCCCCTTCCTGTTCAACACCCTGTTATTCTGGGGCAGTGTGAACTGTCAGGGGTGTCTCAGAGTCCTGACCACCCCCTTTGTTAGGGTCATTTTGTACTTTTACAGGACTGCCACTGCTGGACCTTCCTCTGACCTGTAGTGGATGATGCTTTTAGGCATAACCAACCCACCGACACAAAACCTGCACACCTTGGGCATAACCTGCCATCAGCAAGCAGTGTGTTCCTCTGCACAAAGCACAGCGACCCAGCACGTGACACATCCTGAGAGCAAAGCACCTTGCCCTTGGAACTGGCAGTGCCAGGCTTTGCCGTTGGACAGGAATACACAGCTTTAACGTGAGGTGGCTGTGGTCAGGAAGCAAATCCAGCCTGTTACCATCGCCCCTATCTGGTGCCCTTATTACAACACGCAGTGGCCAGCTCGGTTTGGAATCCTTTAACCTGCAGCAATACAGGAAAGGGACGTCGGCCGCAGGAGCACGATCCCTGTGATCTTCAGCTGCGGGAATGCTGGCAGTCGGTGGTCCCTCAGCCCACTTCCTCACTGGACGGGAGGCTGCACGTAACAAACCACCGCAGTAATTAGCTGAATTACGCAGCCAGAGCAGGGGCAGGCTTTCTTTCCCAGGACTGGTCCTTCCGTGGAAATACAGGAGAAGCTCGCACAGGCACTGCCCCACACCGAGCCTGTTACTTTAGGGGTAAAGAGGACACGAGGCTACATAATTGCTCCCTCGCTGTTCGGTGCGCCCCAGCTCCGCTGTTTGTGACAGCAGAATGACAGGAGTTGGGCCACAGTGCCATGGCTCCGTTCTGTTCCAGTGACTGGAACACAAACCTGACCCAGGCAAAAGCCCTCCCCACACGGCACACCGATTTAATTTGCCCTAAAACTCCCTCGGAAGGTACAGATCAGCCTTCAGGTTTGAGAGAGCTTTCTTTGCCCATTATGGCACTTTTTTAATCGCTTAGAAAAGCCTAGGTCCGTGAACCCCGCGATGCAATCAGTGAAAATCGGTACCACAGCCCTGCGTTTTATCACCATTTTTCACATCTTCTCATTTTAATCCGCACTCCGAGGCAGATCCCGTTCCCATCAAAGTACACGGCAAGCTCCCATTAAAATCTGGCTCAGCTAGTATTTTAATAACACTTAGACATTCCCGTCCTTTGCATATTTCATCTGCGAAGTGCTTCACAAACATGAATTTCCTAATTACAGGCGGATGATTTACTAAAACTGGAAATTCCTCACTAGTTCTGGCTTTCCCTTTGAAGCTCCAGGATTCGCTCTCGTCCCTCGGCACTTCGGAAGGTCCCCGACGCCGCTCGCTCGCTCGTTGGCGGCACAGGCAGGGCACGGAGAGGGAGGACGCGGACGCGACGGCCACCTGCCCCGGCGGGCGGATCCCTGCGGGCCGTGAGCGGCGGGGACCGCGATTCCCGGCGGGGCGCGGG
>VYXD01004546.1:0-20159 GCA_013397195.1 Hylia prasina
CCTGCCAGAGCTGCCAAGCTGAGCACAGGAGTGAGGGCCTTTTAGGCACAGCCTCTTCCCTTTGGAGACCTCTCTGAGCTCCCCAAGTCCTTCTGATCTCTGCCCCATCCTTGGCTAGTCCACCCCACTCCCTGCCCCAGGAGCCGCTGCTGGGCAGGTGTTACCAGCAGTGCCTTTGGGACCTGGGAACCTTGAGGCTGAAGCCTTCCAGCAGGAGCCCCAGCTCCCAGATGTACTCAGTACATCTGTACATCTCCCCATAACTGTTGCTTGCTAAATAGACCAGTCCCAGCACTGCTGTGTTTCATCCCAGCATTTATTTAGCCTTATTTTTTGTGCTGTAGCCTTGTTTGATGTGGCTGCTTCAGTGAGGCCCTGTGGTCCCTCCACCTTCCCCAGGGCACCTTGCTGTGGTGCTGCTGACTCCAGGCTTGTGTCATATGTCCCTTCTAGAGAGTGATTTTATTCAGCAACCTCCCTGTGGAGGACAGCAGAGCTGCAGAGATGAGCCCAGGTGTCAGCAGAGAGCCTGGGTGACCTGAGGCAGGACAGGGAGCTGATGCAGGCCAAAACTGCCCCAGGCTCACCCATTCCAGGCAGCACCGTGGTGTCAGGGCTACCAAACTGAAGTGTGGGAGCCCCTGTGTGCCTCCCTGTGGGGTGAGGACAGGCCAGGGGGGTGTGAATGGGGAGGGAAGAGCTCCCAGGTGTTGTGGATGAGCTGTGGTAGGGCCAGGGCAGCACTGCTGCCACAGCCCAGCCTTCCTGCCTGCACTGCAGGTGAAGGGCTGTAGGAGGGACCTCCACACAAAGCCTGGGCTTTTCCTACTGCTCTTCCCAGATGCAGCAGGATGTCAGAGAAGGAACCCAAGCATGGAGGATTTCCAGTGAAGACAGCTCTGGGAGGAGTTGGACATGTTCTTCCACTCCACAGAACAAGGAAAACCAGGGGCCACAGTGACAGGTGAGGAGTTTCCAGTCTGCCAGTCCCCAGTGACTGCCCTCCCTGGCATGCAGGGACCCAGTGGTGTGTGCCAGATCGTGGGGGTCAATGTCCTGCTTCTGGCCAAAATGGGGCAAATTTTTGCCCAGCCAGGACAGGGCATGGCCAGGACCTCACACCGTTTTCCAGGGCCAGGGGCAGAAGTCCCCTCTGGGTGACATGCACACCAGCCTGGTCAGGTATTGCCAAGCTCCATGGGGTGGATAGTTGTGTGTGAATTGTCCCACTCCCTTGTAAATTCTATTATTGATAGTGTTGCTGTTACTGTTCATTTTCTTGTTTCATTGCTGTTTCCAGTATATTGTTCTTGTCTCAACCCCCAATCTTTACCTTTTGTGCCTCCAGTTCTCCTCTCAAGCCCACCAGAGAAGGGAGGGGAAAGGGAGAGGGGAGTGAGGAGCAGTGGTTGCAGTGTTCCAGTGGGAACACCAGATTGGGGAATACCATTCCCAAACAACAACAGTGGTTTCAACATGAACATTCTTCCATCTCAGCCCCTCATGTTCTGCAGCCATAATCTCCAGCACCAGCCTCCAAAGCAAGAGGCAGCTCTGAGGCATTTGCAGTATTCACCCTGCTCCAGACATGGAAAATGTATAAACAGGCTCAGAAGGACCTCCTCATTGTACTGAAACTCCTGTCAGCTTCTCACGCTCTCTGCCATGGTCAGCAATTCCTCTTGCAACACACAGGAGTTTTCCAGGTTTCTTCCATTAGCTAAGGCTTATGTGCCTTGATGCATCCCCCCAAGTTGTTGGCACATGGCATTGTTCCTTCCTGTCCTCCTCCTAGCTTTGATGTGCCAGTTTTCTCCATCCTGTGGCTCTGAGCACCCTCTCTGACCCCACACTGCCTTTGGAGTGACTTTCCCTTTGTGCCACATTTGTCTGCCCACGGTGTCGTTTTGCAGGTGCCGGGCACGGGACCCCTTTGGCCTTGCATGACCTTCAAGGTCTCTTCCAACCCAAACCATTCTGTGGTTCTCTGAGGCTGTGGCCTTTCCCTGCCCTCTGAGGACACCATGCCCAGAACCTGGAACCACCCACTCTGTGACATCAGCCCCAGGGCTCCAGGTGCCAGCAGCTGCTGCAGGCACTCGGGTCAGAGGCTGCACTGCAAGAGACAAGCTTTTGTCTCTTCCAGCTGACAGATGCCGCTGGCAGTGATGAATCTGCTCTACCTCTTCATCCTGCTGGCTGTGTACGGGCCTGCACATGGCACCTGGGACACCTGCAGGTACTGCCCGGGCTCTGGGAGGGCGCTTGTCCCCCAGTGCCACGCCCCAAGCCGCGCTGGGAGCCTCCTTGGCAGCGGGAGCAGCTGCTGGGCGGGGCAGTGATGGCTCTGTGCTTGCAGAGGGACCTGCGGGCTCCGGCCCATGGCGCCTGACTACGACTCCCTGGCTGCTGACTACAGAGTCGTGGCTGGCATGGGCGCCCTGCCGGGGGCCTGGCCCTGGATCGTCAGCATCCAGGACCCCAGGAAAATAGGCACGGGCCACACGTGTGGAGGGTCCCTCATCAGCCCACAGTGGGTCCTCACAGCAGCCCACTGCTTCCTCCAGGCCAGGTAAGGAGGAGCAGGGAGTGAGGGTATCCCCACCGCACAAGCAGTTGCCCAGCCTGCGGCACCACGTGCTGCTCCCCTCCCTCTCCTTGCAGCGTGCCTGGTGCCTCGGCACTGAGAGCCCAGTGGGACGCTGCTCAGAAGGCTGGGCTCGTGCCACTGCTGCCCAGCAGCCTCCAGTGTGGCATTCCTGGAGCCTGAGGCATGCCAGGGCAGTCACACTCCTCACTGCTCTGCTTTCCTCTCTGCCTTGGGAAGCAGAAGGCAGGGAAGTGCTGAGCTGCCACGGTGATGCATTTATCAGGACTACCTAAAAACAGGGACCAGACACAGTTAAGGGAATAAGAAGTGGTTATGTTTATTGAAAGGCTTGAGGTGCATTTTGGGCAGATGAAGCCCCCAGGGGCTACATCCGTCTACCCAAAAATGGACCATGGGCCATGGGTTTTCACACTTTGATAAGTTTGGTCCATTTGCACATTGGGGGTTCATCTCCCAATTACAGCTTCAGGTAATGAAGTCATTTACCCCCAGTTTGCTCCCCCAACTCACTTTTGTTTACATCTCTGGGGGCCTGAGGCAGTGAGGTGTCCTTGATTCCCAGGCCTGGAGAGGAATTGTTGTGTCTGGTCAGAATGGGAAAGCAGCAGCTCACACTGTGTGTGGAGTTTAGAGTTTGGAGCAGGATTACAAGTACATGAAAAATAGAAAATGGATCGTATGGAGTTTACAGTTATGCACTAAAGAACTGCAGGAGTACAAATACATGAAAAACATAAAAGCTCAAACCCTAAGGCGTCAACAGCACAGGGCTGTGCTCCCTCTCACCCGTGTGCCTTGCAGGAATGTCACCATGTGGCGCGTGCTGATCGGGGCCACCCACCTGACTGAGCTGGGCCCCGGGGCGCAGGTGCGGCACGTCAAGCGGCTGCTGGCTCACCAGCAGTACACGGCGGACTCGCAGCAGAACGACATCGCCCTGCTGGAGCTGGACGAGCCCGTGGAGTGCAGCGACTACGTGCAGCTGGCCTGCGTGCCCAACGCCTCGCTCACGGTGTCGGAGCTGAAAGCCTGCTACATCGCTGGCTGGGGTTCTGCCAGCGCAAAGGGTCAGTGCCCAAAACCGGCCCCCGGGGGCGGAGCCGGGCACGGCGGAGAAGTGGGATCCCGACGGCAGAGACCGAAGTCGGGCTGTGGGGTGTATGCCTCTGGAGAGATGGGCCTGGCTGTGGGAAATGGATTTGTAGAGAATTCTCAAAGCCTGACAGAAGGCTCGCATCATATGTGAGCATCGTATTTGTATGCAGACTTTGAGATAAAGTATGCTGGCTTTAAAAGGCCGTGGAATAGGATAGACATTGTTGAGAGAGTAGAAACAAGTTTCAGATGATGACCTTGCAAATAGACTAGATATTTTGGAGAAATAGAACGATGAAAGATGTATTGTAGTAGGACCCACAAGGGGTATTTTTAGATGATTAGCTTAAAACCATTAGCAGCATTGTGTAGCAAAAGCAGATAGGCTAAAAAAAGGCTTAAAATGTGTTGTAATTAGGAAATAGTTTGACTTCTGATTGTGATGGTGTGAATTGTAACATCTGTACTGTCTCACCCTTCACATGAGACTGAAAGTGGAATAAAAGTCTTTAAAACTCCTCTTAGGAGCCTCTCTGGGCCAGAAAAAGGGATAATGTGACACCTGGGCTGCTCCCCAAAGGCAGGCAGAAAGGACACAGCGCTTCAACAGCTGCTCCAGAGGCAAAGCCAAGCCCTAGGGAAGGGCTTCATCCCCGGACAGGGGAGTGGAACTGGGAGGGAGCTGCTGGGTGCTCATTCCTTGCTGTGCTCCCAGCTCAGGGTCCGAGTGACGTCCTGCAGGAAGCCAAGGTCCGTCTCCTGGATATCCAGCTGGTCAACAGCAGCCGCTGGTACGCCGGGACCATCCACACCCACAACCTGTGTGCTGGCTACCCTCGGGGTGGCATGGACACCTGCCAGGTAGGAGTGCTGGGCCCAGCCAGCCCCCGCTGTAAAGGTGCCCCCCAGCACACTGTGCTTTGCCTGGCAAAGCGCTTTTCCACCCCTGGGTCCCCTCCACTGCTGGAGTTCCCTTGCCAAGTGCCCGTGTTCCCCATGCCTGCCCCTCTGCCCAGAAAGCCCATCCAGTGCTCTGAGCAGCCCAGAGGTGCAGATTCTGGATCATCCGTGCTCTGCCCATCCAGGATCACTGTGCAGATACAAGAGGAGGCCTTCACAGACACCTGCCCTGTTCCCAGCTAAGGTTCTGGAGACTCCAGCACCTGAGCAGAGCCTTTTTGTGACAGGGCCTGCCAGAGAGAAGCAAGCCTCTAGTGCTGACAGCAGCACCCAACAGCACCCTAATCCTCTTTCCTCTGCTGCAGGGCGACAGTGGGGGGCCCCTGGTGTGCAAAGATAACAGTGCCAGCTACTTCTGGCTTGTTGGAGTGACCAGCTGGGGAAAAGGCTGTGCCAGAGCAAAACGGCCGGGAGTCTACACCTCCACTCAGCACTTCTACAACTGGATCCTGCTCCAGATGGGCCTGTGCCCGGCTGTAACAGCCACTCCAGCACCAGAGTCACCCTGCAGCTCAACCCCTTTTGAGCAGCCAGAGCCAACACCAACAGAGTCAGGCTGCTCTACTCCCACTGCATATCCACAGAAAACTGAAACCGTGGCAGAGCCAACCTTCAGCTCAGCTGCCTTTGAGCAGCCAGAGCCAACACCAACAGAGTCAGGCTGCTCTACACCCACTGCTCATCACCCAACTGTGACAGCCACGCCAGAAACAGAGCCAGCCTTGACCTCAGCCCCCTCTGAGCAGCCAGTGCCAACAAAACCTCTCTTGCCTACTCCACATCCGTACCAGATACTGGTGCGATTCTTAACTCAGGTGCACCAGATGCTGCAGGACCTCATGGGAAAAAGGACATGAGCAGCAGGCTCAACAGGATCCAGTGCAGACTGCAGTGGGCCATGACCATTTCATATTGGGGCACTGCCTGCTGATCCAAAAGCAGCCTCAGGGTCAAAGGTGTCCTCTGTCCTGCTCATCTTCCTCCTCTGCATGCACACAAATGCTGACATTGATTTAGTTGTGGAAATAAAGTTGCCTGTTGCCACTATTAGCATGTGTTTGCAGTCCTGTTCAGTCTCCTGTGCAAGGCAAGGAGTCCCAAGCCAGGTATCAGCAAAACAAAGCCATGATGGGACAAGGGAACACAGGTCACAGGGGAATACAGCTCTTGAGGACAGCAGTTGGGAACTGGTTTGTGCTGATCAGTGGGACCCCTGGATGTGGGACTTGAAACTGGACTCTCTCATGACTCAGCAAACACCATTCTAGAAAGACTCAAGGCTGATGATTGGCCAGACACAGGCTGAGGAGGAGTTCCACAGCCAGGAGCAAGGAGTTCTGAGCAGTGGGAAGACAGAAGAGTGTTGTGCCACCCTCCATATTGTGATACATGAACTGTCTGCAGCTCGCCTGCAGACGCTGCTGGCACTCAGACTGACTCCACATCTGTCAAACACACAAGGAAGATTTTAGCAAGGTGCCTCATGTTCCCCTGCACTGAGCATCTTTCTGCTAAGGCTGGAGAGCAAACACTGGGTTACCTTCCAGGTAAAGTTAAAACAGATCAGAATCTCCTCAGCGTCCTTAAGTGTTTTCAGGGTCGTCTTCTCCTCATTGTGCATCTGAGGCTGTACATGCAAGGCTGAGATTTCTGTCACCCTGAGAAGAGAAGGTCCATGAGCCATTCCAAAAGCACTGCACATATCTGTCCAAGAGCCAAGCAGCTCCCCAGAGCAGAGAAAGTCGGGCAAGAAAGGGGCAGGCAAGTCACAGTGGGGGATGGATATGCAAGGCAAGGCAAGAGATGGGAGGGGTGGGCAAGGCAAGGGAGGTTAAGGCAAAGATAGGCAAAGGAATTGTATGCAAGGCAGGCAAGGCAGGGGTAGGGAAGGCAAGAGAAATTTTTATGTGGAAACAGAAGAAAACAGTTGCTGGGTTTCACTTCACATTGAAGATTTCAACAACACTGTGCAAAAGAGCTACAAGCTTTCCTTTCAATGTTCTGTCACATTCTTTTGTCACCCAGAATTTTCTTAGCCTTCTGATGTTTCATATTGGAGTCAGAGTTTCTCACTTTCCCATGCCTTTTAACATAAACAAAGAATTGTTTTTTGTAAATATGGCTAGTGTTTGCATTCTTTCAAATGGGAGGAGAGTGTGATTGATAGTCTGATTGACCAATGTGGTTGAGAGGTGGGAATTTCACCTTCTAATCCATTGTCACTTTGATAAAAGTATATATTTGGAAATTAATAAACAAAGGGGTTTTTTTCGGTTCAGCGCTGCATCTCAAAAGATTCCAGGTCTCTGTGTGATCATTGCGTGTCTGACTGCGTCATTCTTTCAATCATACACAGTCTCTGAACCAAAATTAACTGTATCAAGTGTAAATACTGGTCACAAAATGTACCCTCTCAATGAGCTATTGCTGTCTCCACCTTTAACTCATCCTGCAAAAAGCAGGACACCCCATGGCGTTGTGCACCCTCCTGCTCAGATGCATGAACCATCACATCCTTTCACTCTTGCAGAGCCCAGATTCAATACCACAAGTTAATACCACGAGCAATTGCTTCCATAACAAAGGTCCTGGAACAGAAAGTAACCACTGGCCTTCNTTTTCGGTTCAGCGCTGCATCTCAAAAGATTCCAGGTCTCTGTGTGATCATTGCGTGTCTGACTGCGTCATTCTTTCAATCATACACAGTCTCTGAACCAAAATTAACTGTATCAAGTGTAAATACTGGTCACAAAATGTACCCTCTCAATGAGCTATTGCTGTCTCCACCTTTAACTCATCCTGCAAAAAGCAGGACACCCCATGGCGTTGTGCACCCTCCTGCTCAGATGCATGAACCATCACATCCTTTCACTCTTGCAGAGCCCAGATTCAATACCACAAGTTAATACCACGAGCAATTGCTTCCATAACAAAGGTCCTGGAACAGAAAGTAACCACTGGCCTTCATTTTCCCCTTGCAGCTGACAAACTGCAGCACACATCAGCCTCACAGAGTTCATTACAAAATTAAGAACATTCAGCACGTGGTCCCACAGAAAATGTTCTGTAAGAAAGGGGCTGTGCTGGAATGCACTTTTGCTTTTGCAGCCTATAAACTGCACAGCCAACAAACGACTCACTTTTGTTCCCAGCTCTTTGCAGGATCACAGCCTCCAATAGCCAGAATCCAAAACTGAATCCCTTCATTAACTACTCCCATACAAATGGTGCCAGGAGAGAAAAGCTCTTGGCTTTTTCCTGGGCACTGTCAGCGCCCATCAAAACAACCACACGGTGGGGGTGTGGACTTGCAAGAGAAGGAAACTCACCCCGAGGGCAGAGCCAAGTGGAAAACGTCCCTGCCCTCAAAGTAACTGTGTCAGACACAAGGATTTCACTGATCTTCTCCCTCCAAGTGAAAACACTTATTTGCACCACACTGAAACACCAACACAAACCCCTCTGCACTAATGAACTTTTTCATTCTCAAAGAGTCTGGCCACAAACTTGAAAACACCCACGTGAAACACAGCCCACAAAAGTTCCAGCTGGGAAAGCTGCTGGGAAAGCTTCAGCTGCACCCACAGAACTGCCCCACATAACCCGGTGTCTGCACTGCCCTCATCATCAGCCTCCAGTCTCACCAACCCAAACGGAATGGCCCTAAGAAATGTCTCTTTTCTGAGACACATCTGGAGCTGCTCTGCTGTCAACACACACATGCACATTTGAGTAAAGAATGCTTGAGACCCAAGGGGGGTGTAATTTTATTTATACTAATTTTGGCAGTTCTGGAGAGTAGGGAGAGTCATCATCATTTAAGACTTCATGCTGTCATCTAAATACTCCATTACAAATACAGTTGATAAATGAAAATACAGATTTTAGCACATATATATTGTTGAAATTCACGTTGAGAACAGATAAACAACAACAAGCAGCACATCTTATCCCTGCATAAAACAGCATTTTCCAGTTTCACACTGTAGACAGATCAAAAGAAACAGTGAGTTCTGCAAGCCAAGCTATTCCTAGCTTGGATACATCACTTTACCATCAAGGAATTGCCAAACTATACAGTCACTGCCACCCTCTTTAAATTTGTCTGAATTTTGTCCATGTAACAAGAGCAGAATTTGATCCTTCTGTTGGAGAGTTCTTTGCTGGTGCTCTGGGGATGAGCACTCTGTATGCTGAGCTACTGAGCACTGCTTACAAAACACAAGGGTGTGTTTATTACCAACCAGGAAAGAAAAAGCCTCTCTCACAGATAGAGGTGGGTTGAGGTTAATAGCAATAAATATCCAATCCAGCAAATTACTGAGAATTGTATATAAATGGAGATGGCAAATGTAACAAAATGAAAATTAGCAACATCAAAGACAACCATTCATTAGTAAAACTCTGAGCTGTGTAATGATGGAGCATTATTTAGCACTTTGCTTTTATTTATTTACTTAGGATGTCTCCAAACTGAAATTTCATTTAGTTGCAGTATAAAACATGCCATGAAGCTGAGCTGCTGATCTCAAGTTTCCTTCACAGTGAGTGGTGATATGGTCATTAAAATCCAGCATGTGATCCACCAAATCAAAGGCTGAGGTCTAATTCTGGACAGGATAAATGATCCTGATATTTCTGAGAGCTCACCTGGGTGAAATAACCCAAATGGTTTGAGCACACTGCTTCCTCTACCTGAATGTTCATGGATGAGACACTGGGAGCAGAGTTCCACAGCCACTGGGAAAAGAAGGATGCACCAGGAATGCCTCTTTCCAAAGCACTCACAGAGAGAACTGCACTGGCACTGAGCAGTGTCACATATTCCTCTTGTGTCCTGCTGTTCTGTGCATCAGGAGCAGTCCAGGAGCTGAGCTGCACAAATCCAGGTTCCAGCTGCTGTTACACCCTTCTTGGTTCCACCTGTGTGACTAAGGATCTGATCCCTGCTTTGTGAAAAAGCATCTGCGCACATGGGGTAGATTTGCAATGAGCATGCTGATAAACACCATCAGGGCAGGAATCTCTTTGGCACGACAGGGGGGCCTTACTGCCCCTCAAGGTCCTGTTATGCTACCTAAATTAGATCTCTACAGAACAATTACACAAAAAGGATCACCATTCCTGAAAGTAGCAAAGCCAAGTTGTGACTTTACTGTGAAGCAACTCTTCCAGGGCAGCAGTCTCAAATGCAGTTTATCAACAACTCCTCTTTCTTCAGCTCTTAAAAGAAGTGATCAGAGTTCATTTTTCAAAGTTTAGCAGGAAAATTATCTTCCAATTTCACCTCTAGAGCACCCATACCTGGACAATCCTTCTGTAACTCCAGCTGGCTGGTAGACTGAGTCAGAGCCTTGGCAGTTATTTTTGAGGCTTTCAGCTGCATCCTGTTATCACTGTCTTCACCATCAGAGATGAGACTTATTTCTTGAATTTTCAAGAGATCTCCAGTACTGAAAGTCTTCTCTGTGTTACTGGAACTCATTCTCAGGGCTCTTGGTGGAAGGCCTTCCTTCCTCGAGCTGATCTTCTGAAGTTTAGCCGGGAGCTTGTTCTTCTCTCCTGGAATATCAGCACAGTCAAGTGGACAAACCTGTTCTCTTCTGGTTTTCTTATCAATGGGACTATTCAAGAGAGATGACTGGGACAGGTTTTCTTCTTGCTCTTTAACACTGTAGGGAGGAGTGGGGACTTCAAACGTGGCGTGAAACTGAGAATAATCAACACGGAAGAATCCATCCTCCAGAGACATCACTGGCAGGAACCTGTGACCCCAAAGGACTTCATCTTCTGTGTATGAGGTCCTGGCCTGGCACGTCATTCCTGTGGAGATGGGCAAGGGCATTCCAACATGAGCAAGCAGACTGGCACATGGGACAAAAAATGGGACTGAGAAAAATCAATTGCAGCCAGCAAGCCAACAATTTTATAGGTGATAAAATGGGGCAATTGTTCCTAGAATGGAGTGCCTCTAATTGATTAACTAGATTTTTATGCAAATATTGCACACTTGCAACCAAGCAAGCAAAATGTAAAATCAAAACAGTATTAGCTTTTGTGCTGGTTTCAGCTGGGGCAGAATTAATTTTCTTCACCGTGTTTAGTACTGGAAGCCTCTAATTAGGTCATCCCAAAGCTTCCCTTTTCCAGGCTGAACAATCCCAATTCAGCCTTGAGAGAGTAAGTTTAACTGGTTCTTGGGAGAAAGAACTATTGCTTGGCAGAGGCTTGCAGAATCCTTTGCAAGGATCAGGTGTTGGGGGAGACAACACCAAATCAAAAATGTCATCTTGCATTTCTTCTGTAGGCTGTGTTACTTTTTCTCCAAACAGTATGTCAAGACAAAAGCTGTGCAGAGACACTAAAAATCCTTTATGCTCAGACACAGGAGGCATTGTAAACTCATTTTGTTCCATTTAGTGCAAAAGACATCATTGGTGGTATTTACATGTGTGAACTCACAGCTAAAATGTGTTCTAACCAAGCTGGCAAATCTGTTACCATCTCACCACAACAGCACTCACAATTATTTATACAAATACCCCAGGTGAGCAGAACTTTAACACTTTCTGTCATGGTAGTCTCCAGAGGCAGAATCAGCAGTCAATAAGCCCAAATTCTGATTTGCTCTCTGGTTACTGCCACACGGATTGTCACGTGTAAAATGTCTCCCTTTAAATATCCAGACAGGTAATTGCATTAAGGGAGGTTATGAATGCATGCTTATCTAAAAGAAATGGTTCAGTTGCAGGGTAAGATGAGGCCTCTGCAGGGATCTAAAGATCCCCTCCTCAGTGTGCAAGAGCATTCTGCCCCTGAGGAATGTGTATCTGTTTAGGGCCAGCGAGTGGAGAGCAATCAGAGATGACTGCCCCAAAGGAACACCACTTTTGTGACATGTTCTGCCTGGGGCCAGAGTGGTTTTAGCCCCATGAAGGTGTATCAAGCTCTGAGGGTTCACCAGCGACCTCCCAGAAATGCCTGAAGAATAATTAGCAAGAGGGTTGATCAGAGGTGTTTTGAAAAAGCAAAAAGGTTTAATTAAAGAAGAAAACAGCAAACTATGCAGAACAAAAGAGTAAAAGCTGTGCAGGGAGGTCCCTGGCACCTGCTCAGACACTCCCAAAAGCCCCGAGAATCTCTGTGCTCTCTGTTAAGTATTCAATGACCTAGGAGAGCTTTTTGGCTTGCTGCCCAATAGAAAACAGCCACACTCCTTGAGGAACAGCTCAAAGGTCCAACTGGTGCCTTTGTCCTGGCACTGGGCCAACTATGGTGAGCAAAACCTGGAAGTTTCTGGTTCTTCTTCCTTAAAAGTTCCAGGAGTGAAACTGAAACTCTTTTCCTAATATGGGAACACCTGCTTGGGTGCACTGCAACACTTCTCCAAGGCAGCAATGAGGCAGCTGCTAATCTTGTGGAAAGGACAAGAAAGCTCTCTGATTAATCAAAGTTTAACAAATTCTCAGAAGAAGAAGAAGATCAGAATGCTGATGACTGTACTGAATGACTGGGACTTGAGCAGTACTCATGGATTGTTGATGAAGAGCTCCTGGAACCCATTTTCATGGGATTCATTAAATCAAAGACTCAAAAGAATTGAGTCCTCAAAACAAAAGGCCACAAAATCAGCTGTCATCTGGGTAACACCATACTAAATTTATAAAAGAAACAAAACCCTTCTCATATTTGTCAATAACCACATATGCCTACAAACTTTGTGACTATGATGTCTGTATTTGTGCTGTAAAAGTGGATTTCTTGTTCTGAATTCAATTCAGTGCAAGCTAGGCTGAAAGGAATTTTGCAGCACTGGTAACTTTTAAAGTTCAACTTTCTTTCAGAGTGGTGCTCCTTAAAACAGAGGCCTCATAAGAGTGTTGAACTGTTCCACAAAGAGTGGCAGGCTGTGTCTTGTGCTGGCCACTTTGGGAATTGGCATTGCAGAGCCCTGTGGGGAAGGGAGGTCTCTATTGGCTGGTGAGAGCCACTGAAGCTCTGCAGCATATGGCAGGATATGCTGGAGCATCCAAGACTAACAGCTGCCTTGCTAAAAATATCAGCACTGAAAACAAAGACTAAAAATCAGACTATGCAGATTATTCTAAGTCTTACCGGTCGTCTCAACGATTCCTTCGAGGATGACAACTATTTCAAATTGTTCACTCCTCAGTGATCTTTGTGAGAGGCAGAAAAAGGGGCTCTCTGAGTTAATTTCATGACAGATGGTTAAAGGGGAAACTAAAAACAGCTGGTCGGCTCCAGTTCCAAATCCAACATCCAGTTCACACTGGTCCAGTGGCAGAAATTCTCCCTCCGGTGTCTGTCTGGACTAGAGATAAAAAGTTGATTTAGTGATCACTGTGTGAGGCAAACCATGGAATCAATGCAATCAAGTTTAAACCTGCCTTTTCCATGACATTATCAGCTGCATGGATTAGGGCTGGGGGCTTCATAAGGGATGGAAGTAATGCTAAATACTCTGAGCCTGCTGGGCAAGACCAATTTTGACTTTTCTTATTACGCCAGTAGATCTCATCACCACCTACAAACTTTACTGTGATATATAGATATAGATATATAGATATTTATACACTTGGACAAAAGTGTCACGTGCCACACACTACATGCCTTGTAATAGATGCTCAACATGAATATCCTGTGGCAAAAGCTCCTGTTAACGAGACCAAAATCTGCAAGCTGAGCACATTTCATTCTGCTGCTTGAATTCACATTCCATTATTCTTGTGTGTTACTAACTTTTGTTTGGCAGGCACTGTGATGTACTGACTCAAAGGTAAACACCACAGTAAATGTACAGTGCATCTGGTAAGTGGCATTTTCACAAACCCACCTGAATTGATGATGATGATGCTGTCATCCCTTGCATGTAACACCTACTGCATATTGACCTTAACAATTAACTTGTTGTTAAGCCAAGTGCCTCACTGTTCTTCCCATCATTTTCATGGGTCCAGTAAAAATACTGATATGGTAGCTTCCCTCCACTCCATAGGGTTCCCTCCAAATTTTCCTGGTATTCAAAGTCTAAAACTCACATCAGCTGGCCAGGCAGCTCCTCACCTGATTGCTTTGAAGGTCTCTGGTGGAAATGGCCCTCCAAAATTAAAAGCTGATTGCATAGCTGGTATAAATCCTATTTAAAATCTTTTCTGCTTATTGTTTGATTGAAAAGCACTTAACTCTTTAAGAATATGACTACTGATTATAAAGAAATAAATATTATTATTATAAGTTATACTATCATAAATCAATCAATAAATAGTTTTAATTGTTTTGCATTTGTATTGACAAATGCACTGGTTCCACTGCTTGGGAACATTGTTCATTGAGAGCAAACCAAAGGCAGCAGTTTTGCCACCAACTTAGATCTGACTGGTGTTCTTTTAAGAAAGTTTCTGTCTCTAAAGAAAATCCCCAAGCAAATAGTCTATCTTCATATTGTCTCCCCTCTTCACATTACCTTAAAAATGCTGCCTTTCTAAAGCTGGTGTTTACTGGAGATTCAATAAGCAGCTGGGCAGCAGCTGGAGTGCAGCTCATTATTAAATGCAATCCATGATTTCAGCTGTGTGCTACGTGTTTGTTCTGCTGCTGAGGAAGAAACATTCTTCCTGTCTAAGTAAAAAAGCACCTCCCTGCACAGGAGGACAAGAGTCAATTTCTCCTTTACTGAGGAAAACTGAGGAAATATCAGCTGACTGCGTGTGAAAGCATTTTCACAAATTATTTATGATTTGAGACATAAAAGTGCTATGAGATAAAAGCAACCAACACTACTGCTACACACCAGTCATGACAGTGTCTGTCACATGCAAAGGTGGCATCAGCCTACTGCAAAAACATCTTTTCTCTTTTCCTGAGGCAAGCTGCAGAGCTAAACGTGCAGACTGTGGCACTGCTGTTGTTGCCTGGCTGCTGTTCTTACAGTGGGTGCACAAATGGATTGCCCAGGTATGACCTTTGCTCCAAGGTAACAAATCTGTATGAACCAACATCTACATCTCAAACTGTCCCAAAGCTTCATCAAATACATTTACCTAGACAAAAAATGTGCATTTTTTGCACAAACTGTTGCCTGACTGACTAAAGAACTGTTTGATCTACACACCATTTTTCTTTGTGGAAGAGTCTTCAATCAAATCCATGCAATAGTAAACAAATCCAGCGAGGATGATTAGAGGTAACAGATCTGGGAGAAAGCAGAAGGTTGTGTTGGAGATATTCAGTATCTTACACACAGGATTGACTTATGCAGGGCATGGAGGATTTTTAAAAGAAACTTGCTTGTTGAATAAAAATAAGTTAACCTGAATGTAGAGAGCTTCATAGATTCAGCCTCCTAGCCAGTGACCTTTGTTTTACATATACAGCTTTACTCAAAGGATCACAAAACAAGACAGAGGACTATAAAATGTCAGGAATAAGCCTGGAGGGAACACGTGATTATTTTGACCATCCACATAACACAAAGACAAGTAAATTTTGCAGATTAATACATGTTGAACAAGGGCACAGTCACTTAGAAATGCCCTAGCTTGCAGTTTAAATGTGGTCAGAGATGGAAAATCTAAAGGCCTCAAAGAGTTTCTCCAAAGGTTAATTGCTTCATAGCTAAGGGGGGAAAAAGAAAGGGAAAAAAGAAATACTCTAGTGTCTTTAACTTTCTGCCACTGGATCTTTGTTTCAGTTTTCATTACAAGGCAGACTTCCACTGCATCACCACTTAGTCTGTTTTAGTGTTTCAACAAATACACCATGCTCTTCAAATCTTCACTCCTATCCTTTATTCATTAGCTTTGCTTTTCTAAGCCCTGGTTATGTATAAACATGCATATCTCCTTTAACTGGACATGAGGCAGTTTTATTATTATTAACCCTCTGTCACTTCACTCATTAGAGAACTCACATAATTATGTTTTGATATCCAGGTGGGCTAATTAAGCTCTGGAGCAGAAAAAGTGGGATTCAAAAGATGCAGCACCCTCAAGCTTAATATTGCAGCACATTGTAGAGAAATGTATAAATCTAGAAAATGCTAAACTGGTGCATGCTCATTGCTCCTCTCCCACACTCAGACTATCAGCTTACAAAGAGTATTATTATATTTTATATTACTGAAATAATATGATCTTGTGACTTTGATGTCATTGTTGAAGATTTGTGTGGAGTTCTTTGGTCATGATGCTGTGCCTGGAGCTCTCCCATAGATAATTCCTAGGATCTCTGCTACTTCTTATTTTAGTCTATTTGCCCCATGCTGTAAATGTGACCTGTGTGAGCTGGGCTGGTTCAGACCAGAGAAGAGAGGGCATAGAGGGGGATCTAACAGAAACATTCCAAAGCCTGAGAGGAGCATGAGCAAGAAGACAGAGCCAGGCTTTTCACGAGAGTCAACAGGTATAAACTGAAACAGGGGAAGTTTGGATTGGATTGAAGAAAAACATTTTCCTCATGAGGACAGTTAAGCAGTGGAAAAGCTTGCCCAGCAAGGCTGTGCAGTTTTTTTTCTTAGAGGTTTCCAAAACTATATTGGAAAAAGCCCAGAGTAACCTGATCTGATCTCCTGGCTCACCATACTTGCAGCAGAAGGTTGGACCACAAACTTCCTGAAGTTCCTTCCAATCTGAACAATTCTGTGACATTAAGAAATGTAGTGTTTTGCACTTTCTGCCCTACTTATCAGCCTATTGAAATCATAATATAATGGATCTTCTTACTTATTTCCAATGCCTGTCACCTGCCATCTGCAAACTTTCTGTTACAATTTTGTTTGCTTTCAGCTTATTCAAAGCTGTTAGAAAGTCCAGCCTGAAAAACAGGTGCCTGCTGGTTCTGACCCAAAGCTCATTGCCTCTGTGGCTATCGTGCTTCACAACTGCATTTTTAAAACTATTGTTAGCACATGCTGAAAACAGGCTATGATGAATTTACATTCCTCAGCTTTCCAAATGTCCTATACTAGCTGAAACGCTGTATAAATGACTTTACACACCAACATCATCATGTTTATCAATGACATATGTAGTCATATCAACAGAATGTACAAATATGTACTGTGATTGAGTTTTATAAAATATACTGATTGCCACACTGGTGGCTGCTGCCCTAGGCACACTAGAAAGGTGCAGGAATCTAAGGCAGAAAAATACAGTTCACTGTGACATTAAAAAGTCCACGACCTGAAACTGCACATTTTCAGCAGCTAGTTCCAAATAGGGTTTTTTTCTATTTCTTGCCCCAGGATTTTGCTTTTTCCAGCTTCTGTAGCACTCAATGTAAACTAGAAAGACTTGGGTTTCTGGAAAAGTTTTTGCTGCAACACACACAATTAGTCTTGTAACTGTTTTCCAAACTCTCCACAGCTCAGTCCAAAAAGAGCCTCAGATTTTGCATGACACCACTTTGCCATGCTGCTGCACAGGACCCAAAGAAAAGCCAGCCCAGTGTGGCAGCACCATTGCAGTCTACTGAATGTATCAGGGCACGTATCACACTGTCAGTAAATGCTATTCAAACTTAGATTAGTGCACTTTACAAAGGTAAATCCTTGGAGCTCCATTGGTCTGAGCAAAACACCACATGCTAAATATATCTCCTAGCTCAAGAACAAAAATGTGATGTGTTTCTTCACGTTCCTTCACTGTGACACCAGCACAAAAGAAAATTCTGGCTCCCTGATCAGGTGCAGGAGTGTAGCAAGATCAGGTGTTAGCAGCACTGCAGGGGCACAGAGGCCAGAGCTGAAAACACAAAAAGGATTTGCTGAGGACACCAGGCAATCCTGGCACGTTCACCATAAGTTTACAGGACACACAAAGCTACTTCAAAGCAGCTGATGGAAATTCAAGGGCGATCTGAAGAGGCAGCACTGGCTCCTAGAATGTTTATCCAGTTCAGGGACAAGGATTTACAGACAGAGATGGGAACTAATACCACGCCTTTCAATGAGGACTGAGGGGGCATCTACTGCACATTCACTTTAAAATCTTCTTCTCTTCATAGCTTGTGTTTGTCAAAGGTCACAAAGCAACGTGAAGATAACACATGGGCATGATGATCATACAAAAAAAAAAATAAATCAAAGAATTGCTCACTGATTCACTGCCTGGCCTACAAAACAGCTGTCCTAAGACACAATGGTCATGCAGGTCCACCAAATGTCCTTCAGTCTTCTGTCCCAGCTATCTGCATACCTGCATTGTGTAGCAATAGAATTGTCAGCAGAAAGGACATCAGGTTGTGTATTTGGTGTCTTATTTCAAAAGAAAATGAGCATAGTCCTCTATGTAAAAAACACAATGTGACCCCACACTTATTCCACCTAGACCTGCATTCCATTTTGAATGATAGAATTAAATACTTTAGAGGAGATTTCTGCTAGAAAGCAACAAAAACAGTGGTTCAGCTGGCTTTCCAATTCCTACAAAAATTGCTCCAGTGCAGCTCCTCACAGCTTGTTCCCATATACATATACACACACACAACTTCTTTTTAAATCTTAGCAGATTCTCCATTTTAAGTGGTATTCTGTAGCAAGAAAAATTAACAGCCCAGTCTAGCATTCAGCACAGAACAGAAGGAAAGCAGCCTTTCATATTTACCACTGCCCCATCACCTATTGCTTCATGTTTGCTTATTATTAAAAAGGCCAAAGAGAATTACCAGAGTACAGAACTTTTACAACAGGCAAATATGATATCCTGAAATGAATGTCATCACTGGGATCCAGCTTCTCACAGCTGATGACAGAGCTCCTCACCAAGCCTGCTCCCCTGACAAGTCATAGCTGCTGTGAGATGCTACATTGCTTAGTCTTTTTTGGCGTTTCTCTTCCATTCTACTCCAGCCCAATTTATCTACTAGACTTTTGTGACTGCCAAACTCTTCTGTCCTGATAGTTTTGTTTTCGTTTTTGTTATTATCTCCTTTGAATTCCAATTTTCTTGCATTCTGAATTATATTGGCCATTGTCAGTGATTAATAAACAGACACTGGTGACAACCAAAGGGTGTTTCCACTAAAGCATCTCTACAATCCCTCTGAAATGCTGTGAGGTCACTAGCTGGAACACTGGGATAAAGGGCTGCAAATTAAAGCTCACCGAGTTTCCCCAAGAGGAAGAGCAGGTCAAGGTTGATCTTTATCTTAGTTTAATACCACCACAAATCTGTTCTTTATTCCCACCCATCCTTTGCTAAGCAGCATGCCTCAGGACCCCTCCTTGCAGCTGTCCTGCATCCTGACACATCCATCCATCCTGACCAAACCGGGTTTCTGCCAGCCTCACACCGCACTGAAATGCCCCTGGGAGGTCCCTGATGAGACCCTGAGCCTGCTTGGCTCTTTCACGGCTCCACCAAAATCTTCCACAGTCCTTCTCGCCGCCCCAGCACAGCCCGGCACCCGCACGCCGAGGGACAGCGCGGCTGCCCCGGGGCAGGGCAGAGCCGCCAGCAGGCGACAGCAGCAGGGCCGCACAGGGGAAGCCGCACGGTACCTGCCCTCTGTGCCCACCCCCCCATGTCACCCACCGCCACCCGCGTGCCCCGTGCCACCCGGTGTCGCGGCAGGCCTCACCTTGATCAGCTTGCAGCGGATCTGGGCGGACACCATGTGGCTGTTGCGGAGGTTGCCCACACGGAACATGAGGCAGAGCTTGGCGTCCCGCTGCGAGATGACCGCGGCACGGCTGAACATGAGGGTCTCGGCTCGCTTCTTGGGCTGGGACATCTTGATGAACATGCAGCCGATGAGGAACGCGTCCACAACGGAGCCCAGCAGCGACTGGAAGAGGAACAGCACGATGCCCTCGGGGCAGCGCTCCGTAATGTAGCGGGGCCCNGTAATGTAGCGGTGCCCGTAGCCGATGGTGGCCTCGGTCTCGACGAAGAAGAGGAAGGCGGAGGGGAAGTTGTACACGTTGGCCACGCACGGGCTGTAGGTGTCACCGTGCGCCTGGTGCAGGTCCCCGCGCAGGTAGGCGATGCCCCACCACATCGAGGCCATCACCAGCCAGGCCACCGTGTAGGTCAGCAGGAAGATGAGCAGGTTCCAGCGCCACTTGAGGTCCACCAGCGTGGTGAAGAAGTCGGAGAGGTAGCGGCTGCTCTCGCCGCCCAGGTTCCCGTGCTGCACGTTGCAGCGCCCGTTCTTGTCCACGAAGCGCTGCCGCTCTCTGCGGGCGCTGCAGCGAGCGAGGCCCACGGCCTGGTACTCGTCCCCAAACTTCCTGCGCACGGCTGACATGCCGCCGGCCGCCGCGGGGCTCCGGGGCACGCCGGGGACGCNTGGGGCGGGGAGAGAGGGGCTGGAGAGCCGGGCTGGGCTGGGGATAGCCGGACTGGGGTGGAGTGAGCCGGGGGCTGAGGCCGGGAGAGCGGGGGTCGGTCTGCAGCGGGGATGGAGCGGGGAATAGCCGGGCTGGGGCGGGTCCAGCCCCGGGGGTGTCTGGGCGAGCCCCGCGGGTTCC
>VYXD01004546.1:23466-54345 GCA_013397195.1 Hylia prasina
GCGCGGCTCTGTGGGGCCCGAGAGCGGCTCTGTGGGGCCGGAGCGCGGCTCTCTGGGGCCCGAGCGCGGCTCTGTGGGGCCCGAGAGCGGCTCTGTGGGGCCCGGGCGCGGCTCTGTGGGGCCCGAGAGCGGCTCTGTGGGGCCCGGGCGCGGCTCTGTGGGGCCCGGGCGCGGCTCTGTGCGGCCCGGGCGCGGCTCTGTGCGGCCCGAGAGCGGCTCTGTGGGGCCCGGGCGCGGCTCTGTGGGGCCCGAGAGCGGCTCTGGGGCCGGAGCGCGGCTGTGGGGCCGGAGCGCCGCGCCGGGAGCTGTCCAGCCCCGCGGTGCCCAGCAGGGAACGACGTGCGGTTCTGTCTCTGCTTTGGTCAGCCACCAGAGCAGTGTCGTTTTCCCTGCTAGAGTAGGTTCGGTACCCCGCTGGAGAGCTTCGCTCAGGTTTAGACAGGAGGAGAAATCCCGTGTGGCCATCAGCTGTCACCTATGGCCCCATTAGCATATGGATGTATCTTCTGACCGAATCGCTAGGGCGATGGAAAATGTTGAACTGCAGTCGCTTTCTGAAAGCAGCTACAGCTTTGAGTGGTACAATCTGGATTACAGAAGCTTTATGTTGTGTTAGGCTGTGAACCACAATAGGTTTATTCTGTGAGTTAATGGGGATCTGCCAAGTCGTGTTACGCTTCTGTTTTATCTCCTACTTTGACCCTATGGCGAGCATCAGTTCAGTTTATTTAGCCCTTTCCAAATATTAACAGCCCTTTTTCTACACAAGAAAGGTGCTTCAGGCGTTCAGTCTTGGGAGCAGCTGGGCAAGGATGTGTGCGAAAAATGAACTAAGGTTTAGGCAGATATTTTTAAAGAGGAAAAGTGTATTTGACCCCATTGGTCCTACAGTGATGAGAGGACAGATTCATGATTTTGAGACCCATCTTGCAAAATATCACATGCTGGGGCTGATTTAATACCTCTGAGAGCCAGCCCTGGGTATGGAATGCTTTTCATTCTTTGGAGTGTTCATTCCAGGCAGTTCTGTGTAATGGGATTTTTACAGAGCATGGAAGATGCCTCTAGGGGAAGCCTCCATTTTGATTGCTGTGCCTCACTCAGCTAATTCAGATGCTCCTGAGTTTGCTGTCAGGTTTTTAAGATGCTGAAATGTGTGTTTGCCAGATTCCTGTGTGTTTTTTCACTAAGAATCTGGAAAATAACTTGGCTTTTCATGGCGTTTAGTGCTAAATAGGTTTGGCTATAAGAAGCACCCAAAGGTGAAGCATGCAACTAAAATTCTCTTTCTTCATAATTTGAGAAGATTTAAATATGTGTCAAATGAACTGCCATAGTCAAGGAACCAAAGCACCAGTTGAATGAATTGCCCATGTATTTCTTTCAGCATAAAGTGTGTGTTTGTGAGTGAAATGTTTATTTCTTCTAACCAACAGATAATAAGAGTGCTTAAATAAAGGTATAGAATATATAATGCACTGGAATACAACCCACAGATTAGAGTGAAATTTCAACAGTCAGTTCATTTACTTAGAGAACTCCAGTTATATGTTTTGATGCCCAGATGGATTAATTAATTGTAGTGGTAGAAAATACATGGTGTAAAACACAGGTGACTGTTGAGCTTAGTATTTCACTATGTTGTAGAGAAACCCCAGGAATGTAGAAAATTCTAAATAAGTAAATGCTGATTTGCCATGCACTATTATGGTATTTTCAGGCAGCTAGTCAAGCAAGTTTGAATTGGAAGACCATCAAACTTGTTTCATACAAGCAAAATATCTCCAAATAGAAACACAAAGAGCATAATTTTTTTTTTTATATTCAGCAGAGTTGGAGTATGTGTGCTGTTATGGAAGTTTGTTTTTATGCAAATATTAGTCCAGTGAATTTCATAAGCATGAACAAGATTGTAAGTGCCCTGAAACACAATGTTTCATCTTGGACTGGCAATTATATGCATAGATTCAGTTTTGCTTTTTTTTTTTTAATTAAAAAATATTGCTCTGGAGTAAGTTGCTCTCAGTGACAAGAGAAATCTGCAAGAGAAATATCTAAAGCACTTTCTGAGCAGTGGAAGTAGCTTTATTTTTTATAACATCCTTAATGACCCATGTTGGTAGAGTGACAGTGCTGCCAGCTTTAAGGAGCTGCATGTAACTGTAGCATGGGATTCCTCAGGATCCCAGGAGGTGTACATTTCTTTGAGATGTGCTTTTAGGAAGCCCCAGAACATCTTGTGATGTGGCATCTTCCTGCATGTTCTGTTTCTGCATGTGATATTTTCCAGTGCTATTAAACATCCCTTCTGCTATTCCAGACTGTTAAAACTATCTGTCTTGACAGATACTCTTGTTAGCCTCAGCTTTATCCAGGATGCAATATGGTTATTGCATAACCAAGTATTTTTCATTTTGTTACTTGCATAGCAGAATAACTGCAGAACTCTGCTCGATTCAGGTTAAACTGAAAAATTGAAAAATTGCTATTTTTACATGCCTGACATTTTTCTTGCATGCTTGAGCTTAGGTATTATGTTTGCTCATTTCAGGACTGCCTCTGAATCACAGTCCAGAAAGAAGAACCAATCTTGTTGGTTTAAGTTGAGCATTTGTCTCTAAGAATAAGAAGAAAGCCATGCCAGTGCTTTCAGAAGACTCAGGTAACTCAACTGCATGCTTTCATCAGAACAGGGACTGAAATCTTACCACAGGTGTTTCACACATAAAATTAATTCACAAGGGAGTAAAATGTAATAGACTTAAGATAATTCAAGTGGAGTTTCTTAGCAGTTACCTACAAGAAGGAAGGTGGAGTGTAAAAGGTGAAAGTTAATAAAGTTTGTCAGGAAACAGTTTCCTAAGAACCCTAGAGCACCTGAATATATTCTGCTAGACCTGTGTGTATTCTGCTAGACCTGAGTATATTCTGCTAGACCTGAGTGTATTCTGCTAGACCTGAGTATATTCTGCTAGACCTGAGTGTATTCTGCTAGACCTGAGTATATTCTGCTAGACCTGAGTGTATTCTGCTAGACCTGAGTATATTCTGCTAGACCTGAGTGTATTCTGCTAGACCTGAGTATATTCTGCTAGACCTGAGTGTATTCTGCTAGACCTGAGTATATTCTGCTAGACCTGAGTGTATTCTGCTAGACCTGAGTATATTCTGCTAGACCTGAGTGTATTCTGCTAGACCTGAGTATATTCTGCTAGACCTGAGTGTATTCTGCTAGACCTGAGTATATTCTGCTAGACCTGAGTGTATTCTGCTAGACCTGAGTGTATTCTGATAGACCTGAGTATATTCTGACAGACCTGAATATATTCTGATAGACCTCAGTATATTCTGCTAGACCTGTGTGTATTCTGATAGAGCTGAGTATATTCTGATAGACCTGAATGTATTCTGCTAGACCTGAGTGTATTCTGATAGACCTGAGTATATTCTGCTAGACCTGAGTATATTCTGCTAGACCTGAATGTATTCTGATAGACCTGAGTGTATTCTGATAGACCTGAATATATTCTGATAGACCTGTGTGTATTCTGATAGACCTGAGTATATTCTGATACACCTGAGTGTATTCTGATAGACCTGTGTATATTCTGATAGACCTGAGTGTATTCTGATAGGCTCCTGTAGGCAGAGTTGGATCTCTCAGTGTAACAGTGCCTTCTACACGTGTTTATTAAAGATCAGCCCATGTATCTGCTGCTTGCTGTGTCACTTCTTAATATATTCTGAACAGGGATTGGTAAACTTTGTTAATATTCTTCCTTTTAACTTAAAATAAGTGACTTTACCAGCCTCTCCAGTATGCTGCCCAAGGGGAAGTCACAGATACTAAACAGGAGTGAGTTTGAGTCTTCTGGATCAAAATCCTCTCTAAGGTTCATGGAGGGAATAGGCTCAGGAATAGATTTGAACCTCCTCCCCTTTTTTAGTCTTTTTTTATTTTCATGTTCTGTTTTGGTCTTGTCTTCCCCTGCATGGTTCACCAGGAAAAACCTGGCGTTTGTCTGGCCCTGTGTAGTGCAAAATTGGGATATTGGTGATTTAAACACTTTTTAGCAAACGAGCCACAAGCTTTGATTCCACCACAATGGAAATGTACACCTGTCCTTCCTTCCTGTGGTCAGAGCTGGCTTCTTACGTGTGCCTCAGAGGTAGAAGGGGCAGGATAACACTTGTAAGGAAAGTTGCTGGGGAAGGAGAGCTGCTGCCTGTGCAGCAGAGGAGGTCATTCAGTCATTTTGAGAGTCTGCTGTGGCACTAAAACCACAAAGTTTGTGAGAGGGAGACAAAAGGTTCTGGAAACAAAGTGTAGTAAACGTGAAGTGGGAAATGTGAAAGATATTTTTTTCAGATATATATATTGCTTTGTTAGCTTTTGCCTTATTGTGCTGCTGTGTTTGCCATTTATGGAGTGTTGCAAAATGAGTGATGGATAAAAACAAGATAAACACAAGTCTCTCTGCACACTTGATGATCACCAGTGTGGTGCCCAAGTAAATGTAATGACTGTTAAGTTTGCAGTAGCAGGTCCTGTGAGAAATGCTGTGTACAATTTTTTGTTCTGTCCTGAATCTAAATTTAGGCTTGCATGAAACTTTGGCCCTTTTGACATCTCAGCTAAGACCTGATTCAAATCATAAAGAGGAAATGGGATTCCTTAGGGATGTCTTCAGTGAAAGGAGTCTCAGCTACCTGATGAAGGTAAAAGTTTATTTATGTACATTCTCTTACAGTTTACTTTTTCTCTGTTCCCTTGATTTATCAACCATTTACTTTGCCAATCTTTTTTTTTAAGAATTCTGTACCCACCAAAGCATATGTGTGTTTAAGAACAAACATTAATAATATTTGACAATTAGCATATTTTGCTCAGAAATAATTTTTTCTGCTGTTCTTGCTGGAATGAAGATACAGTGCCCCATAGCTAAAAAAATAGTGTGAAATGGCTTCTATTTTTCCCCTTATTCTCCTAAAGTCTTTACAGATTTTCTGTCTGAAACTACCACGAGCAAAAAGAAAACTAAAAGGCTCCTAAATAAAACAAAAATAAACCTAAGAGAGATTATTTTTCTGACACATCTCAGATAAATTATGTTCCTTAAATGTAAAAATATTCCAGTGTAGGTATATTTAGAAAGTTTTGTATCTCTCTGTAGAAATATCCCTGAATAATCTTTTTTCAGATTCATGAAAAGCTCCGTCATTATGAAAGACAGAGTCCAACTCCTGTTTTACATAGTGCAGCAGGATTAGTTGAAGATGTGAGTAAAAATTCTTGTCTCATAATTTGCCTGTTATTTATGCCTGCTTTTCTAACAGATCAAAGCTTTGCAATTGTACTATATGTGAACATATTTCTCATCTTGCCCAGCTGTCTTTGTAATCTGCTGGCCATGGTTACTCAAGGAAATGAGAGCTCAAAAATACCAAGTTATTAATTGTCTAGTGAAGATGGACACTTTCAAGTAGAAGGAAAGGATATTATTAATGGCCTTCCTAAGGGAGAGGCTGCAAAAAGCATTCAGTCCTTTCTTGTCAATAGGTTGTCCCAGCTGAGCATTCAGCCTCATATTCAGGCTTAAAACCCTGAAACCCAGACAGCTTTGCTGTTGACACAGCGTGGTTTGGGTTGGAGGGACCTTGAAAGGTGGTCTCATGTAACCACCACAGGCAGGCTCACCTTTCCCTAGCTCAGATTGCTCACAGCCCTGTGTATCTTGATTTTGAGCATTCCCAATGGTGAGGCATCCCAAACTTCTCTTGGCAGCCTTGTATCCAGCACCTCACCATGCAGATGTTTTAGCATCTCACCACCTTCATCAGAGAAAAAAATTCTTCTTTATATCCAATCTAAATCTCTCTTCCAATTTAAAACTGGTGCCCTATGTCCTGTCACTACAAGCCTTAGTAAAGAGCTTTTCTCTGTCTTTAAGGCTCCTTTATGTGCTGAATGACAGCGTAAAGTCCCCCCAAGCCCTCTCTTCTCCAAGCTGAGCAACCCCAAGTGTCTCATCCTTTCCTCATAGGAGGGGTGTCCCAGCCCTGTGAGCATTTTCGTGATCCTGTGGCTGCACTAGGACAGGTGTGTGCCCTGGGGGCTCTGGAGCTGGGCACTGCTCTAGGTGAGGGGTCCCATGAGAGCAGGGGGAGGGAGAGGATCCCCTGCCCTGCCCTGCTGCCCCTGCTTCTCTTTGTGCAGGCTGGGCTAGAGCTGTCTCTCTGGACTGCAGCCCCCACATTGCCATCATGGATCTGATATTTCATCTGCCAGGATCCTCAGGTCATTCTCCTGAGGGCTGCTCTCAATCACTTCATCCCCCAGTCTGTTCACAGAGCAGAGGTGTGGCTTAGATTTGTGTGTGACAGATGCCACGTGCCTGTGCAGTGGAATTTGCTCTGCATTTGCTGGCTCTTTACATGCACCTGTTTCTACCATAGTGCAGGGAGGGGCAGTGGAAGGTTTGGGAGCTGGAATATCTCCCTTTTCAAAGTCAGGAGGCCCCAGTGCCCCACCTTAACGTGCAGCACGCCCCCTCTGCCTGTTCCACACACACTGTACCACCTCCACAAAAGTTTTGGTGTTGCTACCTGTCAAGTCATACAAATTTTCCATCTAAAGAACAGCAGAGAAGTTTTGTATAGAACTATATGAGTTCCCTGTTTAGAACCCTTAACAGAGTAAGGAAATCTCTTTTGCCTCAACCCATTTTCCCTTCCTCCTCCCTCCCTTGATTTATCTCTCCTTCCACCCACTCAGCCTAGTGCAGAAGTGCCTCCATTATTTCTCTAATCTTTTGTTCAAAAGCCCTGAGACTCCAGGGCATATTTTAGTGGCCAGGTTTTGCAAGGGAACAAGGGAAGTTATGTTGTGTGGTCCACACAGGTAATACTAGATAATTGCAGAAAGGTTTAAAGTCTTTTATCCAATAATACATGCACAAGAGTGCTGTTTCAGGTCTCATTTACATATTCCATATAGAATTTAAAATTTCAGAACTCACTCCTGAAATTATATTGTTGGAATAACTCTTAAAATGTATGTTTAGGGATTGTGATTCTGATTCCTAATGCTGTCTTCTATACTATCTAATAAAAATAGCTGAAGAAACTTTGGTTTCTTTCAGGTTTCATGCACCATGGACTGGGATCAGTTTTGATCTGTGCAGACTGCTTTGATGGATGTTAGATGTTAGGAAACACCAAACAGAAATGTAAATACATGATCTTGTTTGGCAGACTCCTTTAATTTTGAGGTTGTACATTTTTATTTTAAAGGTAATAGAAGAGTTGCAGACAGCACCAGTGAATAATGAAGAAAAAGAGCTGCTTCAGCTGTTGTCAACACCACATCTCAGGGTAAAAACCACATTGGGGACCTTAATGAAATGCCTTTGCAGAATTGTAATAGAACATTTTGTAACAGAGAAGTTATACAGAAGCCTCCCTAGGAGAAAGGGAAAACCTCCTCCAAACTTCTATTCCACTGGGATTTCCTGCACAGACTTTAGGATGGGAAGGAAATTGAAGAGAGACAGCTTTCCTGCATAATGCACCGTTCTGTCTTCATTCCTCCCTTCCTTCCTGTTTTCTGAGGGACACAAAAAGAAAAGAAGAAAAGGATACCTTCTTGCTTTTCATAGTCCTCTTAAGGGTTTTTTTAGGCTGAGCTTTGTTGTTGCCTGGATTTATTTTAAATATTGACAAATACCAGTATATAGCTTACATGATGGGTAAGGTAATTGCTAAATCTTTTTTGGAGGATTTGTGGTGAGGGTAGAAAGGGAGAGGCTTAATTTTGCTGTAATACTGGAAACATGAGAATGGGAAGTGTAGCATTACTCCATTACCATTTAACTGCTGTTTTTTATTTCCTTTATGCAGGCAATGCTTGTAGTACATGACACTGTAGCACAGAAGAACTTTGACCCAGCTCTTCCACCTCTACCTGATAATTTTGATGATGATTTTGATGAGGAATCGGTGAAAATTGTTCGGCTAGTGAAAAATAAAGAACCTTTGGTACATATTAGATCACCCATCTCTAGTCATAGAACTTTATAGTCCCAGAGTGTTCTTGTGAGTATGGAGGAGATACTTGAAGATGTCATCAAATAGCCTTCAGAAACTTGGAGTGTCCTGAAGCTTGTAAAGTAACATAAAAAACAATTTGGTAAATGATAAAAGCATTTTCACAATTTTGCATTTAGGTGGGCATAGTTTATAATGTCAGTTAGCACAGGAAACACAGTGAGACTGTGTATGCTGAAGCAATTATGCTGATGATATGTATTAATTCTTTCCACACTTAAGGTATTCACTTGCATGAAAGTCAGTGATGTATGGTAAGAGTATGTTTGATACCTGTATGTAAACATTCTATTGTCAAGGTCCTAATTTTATACAAATGGAAATGGAAGAATTGATTTCCTAAGGAAAATCAGTTATTTTGGGAAAGAAATCTGCTTTTTGTGTATCACAGTAGTAGAAGGGAGCAGTGACTGAATTCCTGATTAAAGCAGAGTTAGGAGGAGGAAAAACAAATCTTAATTACTTGGCTTTTGGGGTTTTTTTACATCTAAAAGTACTGGCTGTATTATATAAAGACTCAGAAGAGGAAGAGAAACAATTTGTTACAATAATGCACAATATTTTTGTACAATAGCAAGAGAAAGAATTTGTACAATAATGTTTTGCACACTTGAGTGACTTTGATGACCACAGTAATGCAGGAAGTGTAAGCACTTAGCAAAGTCAGCAGAAGGAAGGTGAGTGCACCTTCCCATAATCACTTGGCATGGGCAAAACTTGCATAATGCTGGAAATCATCAAGGAGAAAGGGGAAATCATAGAACAAATTAATTCCAGTTTAAAAGACATAATAGCATACACATTATTTCACTGGCTGCTGAATTCAGGGCCAATTTCTTACATTTTTTGGGGGGGATATGTTTTATTTCAGGGAGCCACCATCAGGAGAGATGAACATACAGGAGCTGTGATTGTAGCAAGGATCATGAGAGGTGGTGCAGCTGATCGCAGTGGTATGATTGCACTAGTGCATTTCTGAAGTTGCATTTCTGAAGTTTCCTAAACATTCTCTTAGCATTTCATCAGTAATCTGTTAATCTAGTTACATATGCTTCTTATTAAAATGGCCATTGGGAAAAAATGAAAACAGAGATGGAAGAAGTGTGTTTGAGCTTTAGAAGAAAGCAAAGAGTGTTTTTTGCTTTTAATCTAGTAGCTTGGTTTGTGCAGTGTATCATGTGTTGTTTCCTGTTGGCTTTACTGAAAAATTCTTTCAAGTCAGTTAACAGTAACTGTATATATGACAAGTAAAACATTTCTTATTGAACTGGATAAACAAACCTAAATCTTGTAGAGCCTCATGGCTTGTTAAAAAAAATTAGTCTATACTTTGTGTGAGTGTGATGTATTGATCTGTCAGTTGACAGACATGTCATTGTGTCTCCTGACTTCATAAGATTTGGTCACACTCAAGAAATTATTTCAGTTTTGCATACTTTATCCTGATGCAAACAGTGTTTTTCCAGAGTACCTTGCCACAAGCTGCCTGCTGTGTGCTGCTCTCCTGTGAAAGTGCCATAAGGAGTAAAGGCAGGAGGCTCTGAGGCACATTCCCACCAAAGACACTTGGCTTTGGTACTAAACCCATCAGTCTGGATGAGAGAGGAGAGGAAGTACATGTTAATAACTTGGGCTGGACATCAGAGGAGTAGTGCTTTCCAGTTTCTAGACCCATTTTGATTTTCTTACCATCTTTTCAGGTCTTGTCCATGTTGGAGATGAACTAAGAGAAGTCAATGGTATTACTGTGCTTCACAAACGACCAGAAGAAATAAGTCAGATTTTGGTCTGCACTGATTTTCATTTCAAGATCTTTTCTGTTTGGTGATCTAATAATTACAGTAGATGATGACATTTAACCATGAGTTTAAAATATAGAGCTAAAAGATGCAATCCCTGCTTGTCTTTGCATTAAGAGTTTTTCTTCTCCCAGTGGATTAGTCTTCTCCTTTTGACTTCAGAAACTTCTGCGAACTGGATTGGTACCAAGTAAGATACAAATACAAAGTTAACATGTTGCTCTGTCAAGAACTTCCCTTTAATGCTTTGTTTATGACAAGCAAACTGCAAATTATAAATACACTCCTAGAAGGTGATTCATAATGTGGTGTATTAGGAGGCTGAAGAGAGTCTTGCCCGTGTGTTCAGTAGAGCTGTCAGCCTGTTCTTTACCAGCAGATTCCTGGTGACCTGAGCAATTCCTTGCTTCAGGCTTCTCTAACATGAATACCCCCAAATCTTGGTAGAAAGTGCTGTAGCTCTTATGCTTCTTTATCCCTGACTTCCCTCTTGTGATGTGTGTTGTCTTGGTGTGGAGTGCAGTTAGGGACACAGTAAGGAGCCTGGCATCAGTTCCATCACCTAATTATAATTTAGCTCAAATAATCCCAAGTAATGCCAGTGGCTGCTTTTCACTTGGGGGACGAGGGGGTGTCAAAACCACTGTGAAACAGTGTGTAAAATTTTATTTATGGGGATCTTGGGATGCTATTTATCTATTCCATGTATTTTCATATATATATTATATATGTCCCATGTGAGCTAATGCCTGAAGTGTAACACTTTCCTCTTCATGGTTTATATTTTGAAGAAAAGCCACAAATGTTTATCTGTGTTTGCTTTGTGATCTGTGCAGAATTGCAGGCTTCTCTACAGCACAGTTCATCTCATGCAAAATAAGGCATCTAAAACAGATAGATAAACCCATTCTAGATCTCTGAAGGATCTAGAAGACCTTTTTAATTTACTATAACTAATATTTGTCATTTCCTAGCAAAGATTTCTAGAGTGAAAGTAGGTGTTTATTTTGTAGATGCTTACATTTCACTCTACCAAGTTAGCCACTATATGGAGAAAACAGCAGTATTTTTCAAAGCAGCACTTTAAAATGATTAGTCTGCAAAAATTTAAGTCAGTGTTGTACTAAAAGCCACAGAAGTATTTAATGTCTTGTGAACTGTAGCCTAGAAATTAATGCAATTGCTAAAAGCAAATGAAGGAATTTCAATGCAGGTCTTAATATGTTTTAGCCAAGTAGTTACTGTGGATGTCTCCATGGGCAGGACAGTCTTGTGGAGTCCTGGAACATCCTGATATTCTCTGTACTGCAGTTAAACAGTGGATTGGCTTGGTGTGTTAGAGTTCTGAGAAGGAGACAGCTGCTAACTGCTTAACTGGAGCTTGAGTAGTCTGCATTGTATCCTTGTCCTGCTTTCAAAGTAAAAAACCATTTCTGTTTTTCTCAGGCTCAGTCTCGAGGGTCAATAACATTAAAGATAATTCCAGCCATCAAAGAGGAAGATCGTCTGAAAGACAGCAAGGTGGGCAGCTGAAATACTGCAGCTCATGTCTGCATCTCTAAATGCAGCACTCCTGCTCTTCCAGGGGGAAGTGCCACACACACATAACTCAGCTACAAAGACAGGAGAGTGCTTTCTTGTGCACTGCCCTTCTGCTCAATAGAATTACTTGCATGACTCTTCTCTCCATCTTGGCACGTGTTCTTTTATTGCACTTCTGAAATCCTGCCTCTTCTTTTTGGTTTGTGTGATTAAATCTGGTGTTCTGCTGTCTCCTCTCACTGTGGCAGCTGCAATCTGTCCATTATCTCTGGGCATTTTGCCACTCACTTGAGTGAAAATGGACCTTTCTACAAACAGAGCTGCATTCACCATGTGACCCCATCAGCCCACTTCATCTGCCCTGCCTGACCAGCAATAACTTAATGCTCAGAAGATTCTTCTCTCTGTCTCTCTGCTTCCCTACTTTTGATTGCTGAACTTTCCCTTGAAGCCCACAAATCACTTTCTGAAGTGGTTCTGCTGTTACGTGTTAAATAGTGTTAGGATATAAATCCAAAGTTGAATAGTAGATTTTGATACATTAAAGGAACATTTTAAGGACAGTCTTTACAACTGGACAACTTGGCCAGAAATCCTTTTTCATTTTAAACATTTTTATAGCTTTCTCCCTTCCCTTATTTTTTTTCAGCCATTCCTTTATTGCATTTTGTACTTAATGTAGATTGTGATCTGTGTTTCTTGGAACTTTGGTCTTTTGAGTCTCGTGTTCCACAATTCTGATATATAATTACTGGGTATGTGCTGGAAAGATGTGTATATGTATTTTATATATATATATAAACTGGAAAGTTAATTTATATAAGCTGCTAGGTGTCTGTATTTTTGACTGCTTGAAGGACGGATAAAGTGCAGATGTAATTAGCAGTATTAGCACTGGGGAAAGCCTTTTAAAGGCAAATGCTTGAAATTCCAGATAAGACAAGAAGAAATGACATGTTACCTTTCTTTGGAAGGTGTTTATGAGGGCACTTTTCTGCTACAACCCCAAAGAAGACAGAGCCATTCCCTGCCAGGAGGCCGGGCTGCCCTTTAAGAGACGACACGTGCTGGAAGTCGTGAGCCAAGATGATCCCACGTGGTGGCAAGCCAAGCGTGTTGGGGATACCAACCTCAGAGCAGGCTTGATCCCCTCCAAACAGTTCCAAGAAAGGTTTGTCAGCAAAGATTACAGATTTTATTTTGCTTTCATGTGTGTATGTTGTCACTATATTGACGTGTTGATTTTATGTTGGGGTTTTTTTCACAGAAATGAAGGGCACGGTCATGCCAGGGTAAATACAGCTGCTCAGGAAAAAGCCCCATCTTCTCCAATGATAGAATAAACTTCCTACCTTGATTTGAGTGTTTTGCCACTGTCTTAATGCTTTGTAGCATGAGGACAGAAGCACTTGCTAAACAAACATGTATGAAATGAAATGTGGAATATCAGTCATGGCTTATGGAGACACTGTATTTCACAGTCTTGTACTTCCAAATAGTTACAATTGTTTTGAATTTATGTACATAATAGCTGATCTTTCTTCTGGCTCCTAAGGGATACATACCTTCTAGAGCTTGATGTTTCTTTTTCTTTACAGCAAGACACATGTATCTTCTAAAGCAAAAATGTCCCTCAGTTCTTGTCCTTGCAGTACAGAGGTCCTGCATTTGAGAAGGAATCTGCCTCTGGTCTCACTTGGTGATTCTTGCTGCAAATCACTATCAATGTGTTCTTTGGATTGTAGGTGTTACAGAGGGGGTTATCTCACAATTGATAGGTCTGATGCTGTTGCTGGCCTGCAGGATTTCCATCAGGTTTCTCATTGAGGTCTTGGCTCCACTGCATGAAAGCTCCTTTGAAACATTAGGCAAATTCTGCCTCAAAAGCTGTTTTCTTCTCCCTGGGCATGTGTGTCAAAAAATGCTGCTGCACTGCTGCACTGCAGTCTTTGTAATTTTTTAGACATTCTAAACATGTAAAAAGATGTAGATAGGAGTATAGAAATTGTTTCAGTGTCTGTTTGCCCTGAGTGACTGTATAAATGCCTGAGCACCATCTTTTGTCTGTTATAAATGTTGCAAAAAAAAACCACTTGGGAAGAAATTGTGGCTTCAATTGCCAACATCAAGGGGTTTCCTGAGGGTTGGATTTTTGTGCTGGATTGTTGGGGTGGTGTTGGGTTTTTGGCAGGAGGTGTTGAGCAAATAGGAATTGTGATCTGGTTGGTGATTTTAACACTTAAGAAAATTTTACTTGATAGTCTGTTCTTACATTTTCATGCAAGGTGAGTAACTTGGTTTGTTTAGTAGTAAATAACAGAAAACTTCAAACTGATGTGGAAAAAGGTGGATAATTTCTATGTATGCATAGCTGCAATGGCTGCTTTGGACAAAGGTCATCTGCTTTTCTTAATGGTGCAAAAAAAGATCAAGTGGGTAAAAGGGAAATAGAAAAAACACCCAGATTGATAAACTACTGATTTCTATGTTCTGATATATGAAAGCATAAAATGTTTTAGAATCTTCTTTTCATTCTCTTACCAGTAACAATCTGAGACTGTCATAGTTATAAATAAAGCTTTTTAAATAGTTGAACCAAAGACATTTTAATTTTTTTAGGAAAAAGTACTATTTCATTCTTTCTTTTCCATGCCATGTGTATGACATGCTAACTCTCTATAATTCTGAGTTTACATATCTCAAATAGAATTATTTTCTGTTCAGACGACTGACTTACAGGAGAACAACAGGCACTCTGCAGAATGCCAGGCCTCTGAAGAAACCACTGTGTAAGTCTGTTCTGGTCTTTCAGTTCTTTCTGTTCTTTCTTTTTAATTGCTACGAAGTTCTCAGCATTTTTCTGTTATTTCAACAATGATGTGTTTGGGTGAATTCCACCCCTGGTTGAAACTTTGAATACAATCTGCCATTGGTTGATATGCATGGACACAGGCTGCCACAGGGCAGGATTTGGGGTTGAGCTTTATCCAGTGCTGCTAGTGCCTGTTGTTTTCAAAAATCATAGCTGTACCTCTCCTCCTGCTCTCAAGAACATGAGGCCTTACATACTTACATGCCTTAAAATTTGCTAGTGTTCACAGTTTTTCTATGGTTTGAAACTTGAAAGCTGCAAAAATAACCTTATGCATGCTTCTCAAAATTCTTATATGAGTGCATGAAACTAAACTTGTATGAAAATAAAGTGTAGCTTTAAGGAGGATAAAAATCACTGGAGCTGGAAATACAACCTGTATTTCAGTCTTAATGTTACAGAGGTGATGTTAAGTAGACTTCAGAGGGATTGTTGTTTACAGCTCTGAAGTCTCTGTCACTGAATTATTCACACAACCTCTGCTTGTGAGGAAATCGTTGGGAAGTGCTGGATTAAGTTCTGATTATCCCCAAATGTGTTTCTGTTGCTCTTGGGTGCCTGAGCACAGGCACTGTTGAATTCTGGAAATGGTTCTTCTGGAGTGATAGCAGTGAATTTCTGCCTTTGATGCATGATGGGATACAGGTATTCCTGTGCTACAAGGAGGGAAGATGCTCCATCAAGTTATAAAATAGCATTACTGATTTAAATGAAGCTTGTCCAAATTAGTTTCCATTACACTCAAATTAGGAGTGTAGGCATGTACTGAGGAGTGCTGCTTAAGCTTTATCTCAGATGTTTTTGAGACAGTTAAGCTGATAACTGGTTATAATAACTACATTACAGCCCAAAATTCTTCAATCAGTTGATAAGGGTATTGTACTGCAGTACTTTTTTTAAGCTAGAAAAGCCTGTTAAGCAAATTAAACCAGAAGAACCTTCCTTTCCATTTTCTCTAATTTTACTCAATTATTAGTCCATCTTTTAATAATATCATCCCAACTCTGCCTTTCATGCTAACTATAGATGATCAGTCTTCTGACAAAGGTAGGTGCTCTCCTAACTCACTTTCTGTGTGAATATTAACAACCAATGTATTTTTTTTAAATATTTGCTAGGATTCCAAAGGGAACAGTAGATTTATTGTTCCTAGGACATTTTCTTTGTGAATTATTCTTTAAACTAATCTAATTCAGATTGATTACTTAAGTAGTGGTAACTTCCAAGTTCGCTTTCTGATTCCAGAGAAAAGATTTGTCTTCTGAGGTGTATTTACGTGTTCTGTAGGTTTCTGAGTGAGGTTCAAAGAGCTGCAAGTTAAATGCAGTCTTTGTATCTGGTATGTTTTAAAAATAAAGAAATATTGGGGTTTAGCATTTTAGGGCACCCATGTCAGTCCTGAGTGATTTGTCTTCATTGTTCATTTGGACTGTTTTCTGTGTTATTTTCATTATGAGCAACTCTGTTGGGCTTATGCAGTTTATATGTCATGTACCAGCTGCCTTTTGAAATATCAGGTATTTCCTGCTGAATTTCATATGCTGTGGGGTTTTTTTTTTCACATTACAGTTGCTTGTTGATATTCATATTCCAAGTATTAGTGTTCCATCAACTTTGATGCAAGGAGTAATCATATTCTGTAATTAGAGTGCAGCAGTCATGGCCAGCCTGAAAGAGCCTGCCTTGAACAGCAGAAAATAAACAAACCAACCAGTCTGATCTTAGCTGTGGGTTGTTATTGCTGTTTGTATTTTAATGTAGGCAGAATGTTTGGGGAGTACACATTGGCATTGCTTGATTACACACCTGCATGCAGCTATTCATAAAAAACCCCCCAAATATATATTTTTGCTTATGGTTGGGTTTATCCCACACACCACCACCTGGAAAGGAGTAGAGTTGTGTAAATATTGCAAGGGCACAGGTGCCTAAATGTTAACAACCCAGGCATCCCTCTTTCAGGAAGTGGGAAAACTCAGTATTTCTCTTAGGATTGCAGTGTGATTTTTTGCAGCTAAGTATTGTGGTTTTATTGTGCACACTTTTAGGGGACTTGGGAGTGGTTTTAATTTGAAGAGGTTCGGGTTGGGGCTTTTTAAAATGTTACTTTACATACATGCATATGACCAAAGCATCAAATCTTTGGTTTTTCAATAAAGAATAAGCAATGATAATTTAACCTGATCAAAATGAAGGTGGTTAGAGTTCATCTTTGTCATTTCTGATCCCCTTTTTTCAAGCCCAAATGCTAATGAAATATCAGGAGAGACAATTTTCTTACATAATCATACTCATTTATAAAGTTATTAATTTTTTTAAAAGAGCTCTGTGTTTGTGAATTCTTCTTTTTTACTTAAGCCTGAGTATCATACTTTTACCAGCAGCACAAATGAAATGTTATGAATGCTGAAAAGCATAAACTCTGGGAAGTGTAAATAAGGTATTTAAGGTAACCAAGATACAAAATTCTTTAGTTCAATATCAAAGTCAAGGGTTTTTTCAAATATAAACCCCTAGCCAAGGCAAGTATTTTCTTGCCTTGGCTAGTGGTTTGTATTTGTTATAAACCACTAGCCAAGGCAAGTTATGTTAAAAAAGTTATGTTAAAAAAGTATGTGCAAACAATGCGGGATATGAAATTTCTTTCCTTGCCAATGAGCCAGACTTGTATCACACACATTGTCTGAGATATTTCCTTCCTCCCTCTCACTTTCCTTTCCCCTGTGCCCTGCCCCCACTCCCTGGCTTTTCAATTGACAGAAGACTGTGACTGTGAAGGCTATTTCAATGGACACTACATAGGTGAGTAACCAAAAGCCTTTACCTCTTCCCTAGCACACCCACCCCAAAAAAACCCAGGACCAAACTGAAAACAAAACCCCCCCAGCAAATACCCCCCCCCCCAAAAAAAAAACCCCACCTCCACATTAAGAAATTAAAACTGGACTATTTAAATTTATTTCCCATACATTCATAAACTGGATTATCTCTGAGAAGAGGCCTTATCTGCCTTTGGCATAAACCAATACCTGGCAGCTACAGTTATGTGAGGGGGATTTTACTAGAGATTGGGTGTTTTCTACCCCCTGTGCAAACTTTTCTCCTGGAATCTGAGCATACATGCACTGATCTGACTAGCAACAACATTTGTGGGAATAACTCCCATTTGAATACAATAACTTGTAGCTGAACAAGCTTGAAAATCTGGAGAAGAGGGGACGTGTCAATGTGTCTTCTGGTCTCTGCACAGCTGGTTTGCGCAGGAGCTTCAGGTTAAGTCGTAAGGAGAAGGAAAACAATGTGACTGAAGGCAAGCCAGCAGAGCAGGCAGATGCAGCAGAGTTCCTGACATATGAAGAAGTCACAAAATACCAGCAGCAGCCTGGTGAACAGCAGAGGCTGGTGGTTTTGATTGGTAAGATACCCAGCTGGTTCAAAATTTTTCATTTTTCTCCCTCTTCCCTTATCCTGCACTTCCAGAGGCTTTCTTTAGATTTGGGGTTTTTCTTTAGGTTTGGGGGGTTTTTGTGGTTCTGGGGGGTTTTTTTAAATGTTTTTCTGGGTTTTGTCAGAACTCACTCTTTTATTTTAAATTACATTAAAAAACAAAAAAGGAAAAAAAAACCAGAATCAAACTCAGCAAGTCCTTCTAAAAATAACCGTGCAGATATTTCTGATTTTTCTGATTCACTTTCCTTTTTTTTTTACTCAAGGGTTTACTTAGGCTGTCAGAACTATTGATGAAGAGCCAGATGTTAGAATTATCTAGCAAGATTTTGCATGCAATTTTAATTCAGCTTATCAGCCTTGTGCCAAGCCAGTTTCTCAGGATGCCCTAAAATTCAAGGATCTCTCACTGACTGCTAAGATCACAGATTTTCTGATTTAGTATCTGCCAGGTGATTGTCCAGCAGTTGTTCAAAGATTTAAATTCATTCCTGATCATCTTCAGAGCAGAATATGGCAGAGCAGGCCATGAGTTCTCTCATGAGGAGGTTTCTTCAAGCACACTCCTGAATCATATTATTCATGTGAAACTGCTGTATTTATTTTCTGCAGTATTTCATTGCACACAGAAATCTACCAGTCAGTTTGATTTTGTGTTATTAGGTTGTTTGGGGGCCAAGCTGAGTGAGCTCAAGCAGAAAGTTGTGTCAGAGAACCCCCAGGAGTATGGTGTTGCAGTTCCACGTGAGTAAAATTTACTGCCTTGTGTTTGTTGCATCTTTATTCCTTAAGTGCTGTCTAATGAATGTTGTGCCTCTGCACTAATGATAATTTGTGGTCTGACTGTTGATTACATGCATATTTCTGAAGTGCTTTGATTGTTTTTTCTCACTGTAATATGCTGTGTTTGCCCTTAATAGGTGAATAAATCATTGTGTATCTTGGCACTTCTGCATTTTGGAATTCTGTCAGCTCAGTGGGGCTTTTTTAGTTGTGTTTTCTTGAGTTTTTGTGTTTTCTTGAGTGGGAAGATTGCATTTTCTGTTAAAAGAAAAACTTAATACAGGAAGAAAAAATGGAATGTGACTAGCAAAGAGAGCTGGTGTGATAAAAGAGTATCTTAAAAGTCAGCCAAAACATTGTGTGTTTAAAAGAGGGTGATTTTTCTTGAGAACTGCATTATAGCTGCAATTAAAAAAAAAAAGGGGGGGGGCAGACAGCAATAAACCAAGATTTGGGCAAGATTTTAAGTTGTTGATTAGTGTATTCAGGCTGTTCAAACCAGGGGGTCAGAGTAATAGAGAAATCAGTGATTCTTGCATGGCTTTGTGGCTAGAGTTACACTGAATTTCTTTTACTGGATTATTTTCTAAAAAAAGGAATTATCACACACACACGCACAAAAATCCATTCTTGTTTTTATTCCCCAACCAGCTACTTTTTGAATCCAAAAAATTGACATTGAGGGCACTGTTTATATGTTATTTAAGACCTTTTAAAAGAAGTTTTTCAGGCAGACTTCAGTAAGTTAGCAAAATAACTCAAATGAGTAATTCTTACTTGAATTTGAACACATACACAACAAAATAGCAGACATTACTTTTATGGTCTGGCACAGATTTGTAAAATGATCATCTAAGCTTCTCCTACAGGAATAAGAATTACAAAAAGAAATTACACCAAAATTAAGGGATTCACATAATTGTGGACACAGTACTTGGGAAACAGCCATCAATATTCTTACTGTAAATTCAAAGGCAGCATGATAGGACTTTATCTATTTCCTGGTTTTATTTTTGAGCTTTCCAAGAAAATGAGAATCCAGAATTCCAAACAGTTTCAGTTCCACTGTTTTCTGTAGGATATACTCTGCTGCATCTACCAGGTGTAAAAAGGATGCTTCCTAAGGTTTTTTGTTTTGTTTTGTTTTTTTTTTGCTAGTTACAGCACTCCTGGAGGCAAAACAATTTCATTTTTGGTCATACAATATTTGAGATTAAAACAAAATTGCATGGTCTGATTTTTATTTTGTTCATTTGAATTTGCCACTGTGCAGCTTTGTTTGAAGTTGTGAAAATGTGACTGGAACTGAGTAGAGAAAATGTTTCCAAAGGCTGATGTGTTTCCCATGTCTTGCCTCCCTTCTCTTCTAGATACAACAAGGTCAAGGAAAAGTCATGAGAGAGAGGGAGTAGAATACAATTTTGTTTCTAAACAATCATTTGAGACAGATGTGCAGCAAAACAAGTGAGTTAATTTTAAAATACTGGTATAATTGACTATTTAAAAATACTGCTTGTTCAGTTTTACATCACATGGATACCAAAATCAGGTGACAAGTTGGACAAGCTGTATTAGAAGGATTCAGCTTGCTAAGTCCAAAGCTCTTTATTGAGCTTGGACTGTTAGAGCACACTCAAACATTTAGCTGGAAGCAATTTAGGAATTACATTAGTGGGAGGATCCTGAGTTAGAATTTAAAGCTGCATAAATCTTATGATTGGTCAGAATTGAATCTAGTGAAAGTAACAGATAGTTTGTCCTGCTCACTGTCTATTTAGTATGATGGGCAAAAAGGTTTATGCACAAGTAAGAGTGTGAGCTAGAGTGAACCTGTGCTTATACCAGACTTTCTGTGAGCCCGAGTGGGTTTCCTCAAAGTTCAGATCTTTACTATCTCCCAAAAGATGGGAGAATTGCAGTCTGTTTCCTTGCCAGCTTTGTTCTGTTTTCTGTGAAAAATATCCTTTCTTCTTCCCCTTTTTGTCAGTGGTGCTGATTAGCTATTAGTGATACATGAAGAATTGCTACTAAGCAAGGAAGGGGGGAAAAAAGTGGAAAAAATGAAATCCCTACCCACCCCTAGTTTTCTGCCTCTCTCCTCCCTCTTTGACTGCTGGCACTTCAGGAAACACCTATCAAATGTTCTAAGTTAAACATTCTTAATATTTTTTTGTAGATGATATTTAAAAATGTGTTGACTTTTTAGATTTGTGGAACACGGAGAGTACAAAGAAAACTTGTACGGTACAAGTCTGGAGGCAATCCGGTCTGTGATGGCCAAAAAGAAGGTTTGTTTGGTGGATGTGGTACCTGAAGTAAGTTCTGCAGCTTATTTTAAAGAATGCAAATATGATTCAGGCAGAGCAGGGCCCTTGGGAAGGCATCCTACATGTGCACCTGGTACATCCTGGATGTCTCTTTAGGAGTCCTCACTGTGGGACTTCTCCCTTGCTGTAGGACTAATGTGCATCCCTGTCCCAGCCTGCTCAGGTCCTAGAGAGGACACTTAGAACAAAGTTGTTTCATTTTAAAACCCCTGACCATAGCACACCCACCCCCACCCAAGGCTGTCATTTGTAGGATCTCAGAGATACAGGACCAATTTTGGGGTGCAGATATGGAATGCAGTTACACCAGGAATCACCCCAGGACAGGAGCATTGTAAGCAGTGCCAGTAGACCTGCACTTAATACCTCAGTGCTGTGAGTTAATACTTGAAATTTTGATCCAGATTTTGTAACTGGGCTAGGAAAAGGCTTGTGGTACTTCCTTAGATGACTTCCAAGTTAAAAATTGCAGTGTTTGGCTGCTTAGGCAAAGCAAACCATAACCTGCCCATGAAGTCAGGGGGTTTTTTGTACTTTCCTCAGTACTTTTTCCATGTCCTTGCCCCTTGGAATCCCAGTGCTATTCATGCCATGCTCCATGCACTCTTGTGTGCCAGGCAGGACACTGGCATGAGCCTTTGAAGAGCCAGGGATTGCTGTGGGCAGATGTGTAGGACACAGGATTTCACTGCACAGTGTGTCAGCCTGTACCAGTGGAACTACTGAAACCACTTTGAGTCTACCATTGGCATGTAGCAAAAAGAAGTCTGATAACAAAAATCATCTCTTCACAGGCAGTAAAGCACTTGAGGACTCCTGAGTTTAAGCCTTATGTTATCTTTGTGAAGCCTCTTATTTCAGAAAAGAAAAAACATGTCTTAAAATCTCACATGTCAGAAGAAATCTCATCCCCTCTTGTAAGTATTCCAATTTCTAATCTCTTCTTTTTAGACACAAAAGAAATATTTGGGCCAGCACTTCTATTACATGAAAGAGCTCCTCTTCCATAACCAGAGTTAAAGTGGGGCACTAAGTAGGTCCTGCAGCCTTTCAGATGGAACTTCAGCATGGAATTTTTGATCCCTTATAAACTCAAGTTTTAAAGTAACATGAAGCCAAGTGCCTTCCATCTGGATCTGGTACATCAGCAAGGCTGCAGCAGGGGAAGCTGCTGCTGAACTCAGATAAACCAACAAGCATTTTACATTTCTATCAGCAGCCCCATCAAATGGTAATGGTAGCCTGGTATGTTTTTATATGCCCAGAGTGACACCCACACCAGTGTCAGCCAGTGTTGTAGTGGTGTACACACAAAGCACAGTATGTGGATTTCTTAATGAGGATCAAACCTAGATCAGCTGCAGATTGGTGATGTGTAAATCTGAACAGAGTGCATAATGTCATTAATTTGGGTAACTGAACTCAAATTTCTATGTTACAGAACTCAGTTTTGCTTGGTAAGTTTTTGTGTAAGCCCTCAAAAATCCTGAACTTGGGACAGTGTATGCAGCATTCCTTCTCAGTTTTTGAGGGGTGGGGCTCCATATCTTGGGTTAGGCAGCCACTCCAAGTACATAAAATGAAATACCACCATTTTATATCCCTCCTGTAACATATTTTCCCCCTTCCCTGAGGCCCCTTGCATTTTTTGGAACAGCTGCCAGCAGCATTCTGCTCCTTGATGTCAGTTTTAATATCTTCAATACCTTTTCCTAATGGTAGCAGCTTTTGTTCCATGTTCTCACAGGAATGACTCATTGTGCTAAAGTACTTGAAAATGCTTGTAACCAGAAGGACATGCTGTAAATTTCATACCAACATCTTGTGTTGATCAGCAGGATGAAGAACAGCAGGAAATTATTAATTCAGCAGCATTCATTGAAGAGCAGTATGGCCATTTAATTGACACTGTACTGGTGAAAGAAGATCTCCAGAGTGCATGTAATGAGCTGAAAACTGTTTTAGATAAACTAAACAAGGATTCATTTTGGGTGCCAGTCAGCTGGGTTAGGTCATAGCTTGTTACCGTGTTTAAGGGAAAGACTGTATAAAAATGTTCTGTAAATATGTGAATTAGAAAAGGGAATAGGTTGGATTTGCTTCAGAAGTGTAAGTCTTACCTAGAAGGCAATAAATAAAGACTCTATGAGGAAAGACTAAAGTGACAAGCTGACACTGCCTTTCTGAGTCAAAATTTTGAATAGCAGCTGTCATTCAAAGTCAATACACTAAATAATCCAGTCCAGTCTCCACTCCAGATCTTTAGACTGGAAATAGTGCATTTTGTTACAGTGGCATTTCACAGAGGGTCCCACACTTCCAAAGCATTTTGTGCTGAGACACTGACAAGATGGAAAGTTTGTCCTTTGGCCACAATTTCAGCCACAAATTTTGTGGCTAGAGTTAAAACCTCAGAGTGAAGTATCCCTTGGGAACAAGCTCCTTCAGCTGGGGGGGAAATGTTCCTTGGAGAGTGGTCACACCATGCTGGCTGGCCAGCAAAACACAGAGGCATTCATTGCAAATCCTTTTCAGTTAGGCACTAAAAACTAGCTGGAGAAGGGGGGTTTGTATGTCCATCACATTTCCCAGTACTCCAAGTTCTCTTGCACAGGAGTTAGTCTGCTCACCCACATTCTGTGCACACATTCCCAGTCCCAAATGCTAAACAACCTGTCAGTGTACCTGTATGACTGGCCAGCTCATAAAACAGATTTTTATAGTGTACATGAAAACAACTGCATATGGCTCTAGAATAGGACAGCTAAGCAGCTTTGTTTCTGCAAAACACCTTTGCCTGTGCTACCTGGTGGGACACAGCCTTGACACCAATGGAACAGCTCCAAAAAGGGCACTAAAAGAAGGAGCTGCAGGTCAAAATCTTCATCTATACAGCTTTTATGACTACTTCTGTTGCAAATCTGGTAAAGATTTCCAGAGCATCTAAATGGCCTGAAGAGGAAAGCTGTTGAGGACCTTGTATATATTTGAGGAGACTTGAATATACAATATTTTTGAGTGGTCTTAGGAAGATGCAGAGATGATTCTGGAAGTAGCTGTGCTTTATACTTGGGGGATTTAAGGGGAGAGCATTGTACAGGTGCATGTTAGCTGTAGCTAGTTCCTGTTTTCACTTGCCTGCTGAGGTTTAATATTTCCTGTGTATTGTGCCCTTTAAACAAGACCTTTTGGTGTGCCAGTCTTGTTCCTTATATCTTAACAGTATAATGTTATTCTTGTTCCATGACATTTAGCAGAACTAAGTTGCATATTAAAAGCACATTTCTTACATACCAGTGTCACTGAATCTACATTATGTCAAGCCCAAAAGGTTGTGTAGAAGAGTCACCCCCATCCATCCTCTCCACATGGCAACTTTCATGTATGGTCCTGCCCATGGGCAGTGAGGTTCTGCTCCCACTGCTGCAAAAACAAGAACTTTGCCCAGTCAGGTCCCTGCACTGTCACTGCTGCAGCCTGGTGGCCTCAGAAATGCACAAGGACTTCACGTGCACTGGGCTGTCAGCTCTGCAACCATGTGCCAGCACAGCCACCAAAAGGGACTTGGCTTCTTGGAGAGGCAATTTGTGACAGATGCACCTTGATCCTAGGAAAAACTCAGTCAAGTATTTTAAAAACTGTGCCAGTAACAGCATTTCAAACTAAGTCATTTTAGGAAAATAATAAATGGCCAGATTGCTCTCACCCTAGGTCTGTATTTCAGGTTACAAAAAGATTTTTATAGTCTTAAAGGCATAAACACATTTAGAAGATTCAGATTTAAGTTAAAAAGGAAAGGGTCAGAATTTATTTAGAGCAAGGTTGCTATCACAGCATCTTAAAATATTTTGAATGACTAGCAGTAAATAAAGCTTATGTTTACTTTATGATCTATAATAGTAGAAACATGCATTAACAAAAGCAAGGCACAAGTTATATACAAGGAACACCTTAAATTTTCAGTTATTTTAATGTAAGTTAGCAAAATACAATATTGCCATTAAAAGTGTAAAAGACAAAAAGGTAACTTCATAGTGGCATTGGTGACAGACTCAGCCTAGTGGAAAGTCCCCCACAGGCAGCACATTTTCTAAGAACTTGAGTTTTATCACTGTTTTTTTCCAGTGGTTTCTGGAAGAGGACGAGGCTGTGGGTTTGCAGAGAACCACAAAAGCAGTGAGTGCAAACCCACAGCCATGGTGTGGGGCAGCCCAGAATGAGGAGTGCCTTTCATCCCTGACCCTCAGTGCAAACAGCACAGGGTCACTCACAGTGTCCTGCAGCTAAGTGGGGGTTTTCCTGGTACATCCTCTTCAGCCCTGAAATTAATCAGTGACACAGCTTTCTGTCGGGGGACAAGCAGCAAATTTGACTTTTTAAAACCATCCAAAATCAGGAAACTGTCCACTGCTCAGGGTAACCCCTGATGAGTAACTACATTAAGGTAACTTGGGTGCCTAAAAGCCTCCCAGGGGAGAGAAGCTTCTCAATAATATTCCAGAATTGAATGCCACCTTATTTATGCTAAGGCAGGAATTCCAGCAGAAGTCCATGGTGGATGTCATGCAGCAAAAGCACAATACTCTCAGCAGCACTTTGATTTAATAGTGAAAATCTGAGAGCTACCAGGAAAATACCTGCAGGCAGCAGCTGTGCAAGAGGGAAGGAGAAACTGTATTTTGTTAATGAATAAAAATGCATTTTGCTAATGAGTTTGTGTTTTGGATCTGCACAACTGATGGCACAAACGTGGCACAGATTGGTGCTTGGAATCCAACCCCCACTCCTTTTTTTTTTTCCAAGTCCCCTCCAGTCAGGCAGAACTTTACATTTAAATAAGTGGGCAGTGGGCACCACATAACCCTTTATCCTGCTGTGATTGCAGGAGCTGCACTCCCTTCTTGGCTGTGCTCTTCTCCCAAAGCTCTGGAGTCTGCAGGATCTTTATCACCAGCTCCTCAAAGGCGTGCTGCACTCCATCCTGTGTCTTGGCACTGGTCTCTGGAGGAAGGGGGAAAACATTATTTTATCTTATTTGCAGGGAGTATATTCCACTGAATAAAAATTTATTTGGGGACCAGAGAGAAGATGGGAGGTTTTTAATGAGTGAACCTGCTCTCCATTCTCTCTTAAAGGTACACTTAAGCTGAATGGGATAAACAGAAATACATCCCAGTCTGAGGTATCACATTTTTCCACCTAAAAAGAAATCCACAGTTCCCCATTTTCTTCATAATGGAGAAAAAGAAATTGTTCTCAGGTTGTGACAGTAAATCTAGAAGATAATTATTCTATAACAAAGCTGAGAAATAGAGAATACAGAGGGGATTGCATGTTGTCCCCTAACTGTGTTTCAGTTTCTTCTAGAAATCTTTTCAAGAATCTTTCTTTTCAGGAGCTCAGTTTGTTCCCCACCTTTACATCTTCATGTGTACATTTTATTGTTGCTCTAAGAATATTGTCTTTTATGTAGCTGCAACAGCAACTTGGAAATGAAAGATCAGCCAAGGTCCTTGCAGACATCAGTAAGGAGGAAAATTTCAGTCTTCTGGGCTCGAATGAAAAAATCCTGCTAGTTTCAAGAGAATATAGAATTCATGCCAGTACAATATTTGCAGTAAATCTGTTTCAGAGAAAAGTGCTTCTAGTTGCAGTCAATACAGAAGCTGAAACCTACATCCCTGAATATGAATTACAGCAAAAGGAACTCGTAATAATTATTTTTAAAAAGGGTAGCAACCCATCAACCTGAAATGCAATTGTACATTCATGCTTGGCAATACCAGAATAACCACTTGCATATAGAAGTCTCTGTCCCAGAGGTGCATACCTATAAAAAGCAGTGTGTGTTTCCTAGCAAGCTGCAGCCCTTCTTTTCTCTCCACTTCACGTTCAGGCTGCAGAGACAAATGAAGAACATGACTGAAAGAAGCTACACTTGCCACTTTAAAAAAGCACCCAGAAAAGCACCACTGCAGAAATGAGGTTTTGTTGAAAGGAAAAAATGTTTGTCACATGTATTAATCAACTGGATTTTCCCCCTCTGTGGCTCCCTGCCAGGCTGGTTGGCTGTTAGGGGGTCAAACTGAACAGCAACATCAAACCACAGAATCACAGAACCTCCTGAGCTGGAAGGGACCCAGCAGGACCAACATCCAGCACAGCCCCAAGAACCACCATGTGCCAAACCAGCAGGAAATGAACGTGTTGCTGTGTTCTGAAGCAACCAGAAGCAAGATCCACACCAGAACAGCCCAGCAGTCAGGTCACAAACCCCATCAAAGGTTCTGGAACTGGGCACACTGGGAAGGGGCAGAGGAGAACTCAGCTCAGCAGAGCCACACTGAAAGTCTCTTGCTGCAAGGCAAGAGCAAAGCACCTCACTATGGAATAAACTTCTAAATGTGTCAGAGCAGCCCAGAAACAGAGAGCCCCCAGTGCACCTCACAGCCACACAGATGCACACTCTGCAGCCATCCAAAGAGCTGAGCTCCCCTTCCCCAGCACCTCTCACACAGCCTGGTCAGAAAGAAAGCAGCAGCTCTGCTGAGGTAAGTTCAGTGTTACACAGCAGCTTTTGGGCAGACCCTTGCACCACCTTAATGGAATATCATTAATTGCACCTCTCCAGGAAAGCTTCTGTTAAAATCTTTAATATCTACTTCCAAAGAGAGAGAAGTGGAGCCTTCCCAACTCACAGAGTAAATTACCTCCTGACACAGCAGCTGTGTTACTTACAGCACTTACCTCACATTCACACACTGTGATCAATAAATAATCCAGGGAAGGAAGTAAAAGGATGCACTCCCAAACTGACCTTATCAGTTTTATTGCCAACCAACATCTTCACAGTGCTGCTGCTGCTGTACATTTCCAGCTCATTCAGCCATTTTCCTAGTCCTGTGAAAGTGTCTTTTCTTGTAACATCATACACTGAGAACAGAGGAAAAGGAGCTTAGCAGCTGTAGGGCCTTGGACAGTGTTTCCTTCACTGTGACAGAACTCAGTCCAGCCACACTTCCTAACTACTGCCTGGAAAAAATAAATTGTAATGGGGAGCTACAGAAAGAGGCATCAGCCACACACTCCTCCCAGAGCTGGGGGACACTGGGCTTTGCTCACCCAAAGTCACTTCAGGACTGCAGAACACAAAGCACCTCTGCGAGTGAAAATCAGATTTACCAACAGAAATACTCTACCTGTTGGTACTGCTGAATTGGGCCACACAGAATATTTTAAAATAGGTTATTTTGTCACCTAATTTTGTGTATAAGTACATGCACACACTGCTGCTAAAAACATGGACTGATTTAAAAACTACTTTTGGGCATTGGTAAAGCAATAACTGCATTTACATAAATCACTACAGGTTTAAAAATCATGGAATATTTTGTACAGCAAAGTTAAGGTTAGCCTTCCCAAACCCCGGAAGGAAGAATCCCTTTGTTTTCTAATTGCTGCTGTCACACAGAAAGGGCCTGGCCACACATTTTCTGTGTACAAACCTCAAGCCTTCCCACAATCACAGCAATAGTTTCTGGGAAAAAAAGAAGTAAAAACATCATGGGGAAAAGAACATAACCCCTGATTAGCCTTATTACCAGAAAACCACCCAAGTAGTAACTACAAAGCTAATAATTCATCCACTCAACAGCTGGCATGACATCTCTGTCTTTTTCATTTAAAATACTGTGAAGCAGCAGCATTTCCTGCCAGTGGTTTTGCATACTCATCTGAGCTAATGAGCTCAACGTTGCAAAAACCATAATTATTCCTCTGATTATCTCAGGCAACTTCCTTTTGCAAGGACATGCACGTTCAGGAGAAGTAAAGAGCACAATTTCTGTAACTGTGCCATTTCTGTAATCATGCTTTTCTTCCATGTATTTCATACCTAGAACAACTCCTTGAGCTCCTCGGTAGTAACTGGGAGTCAGTGCTCTGAAGCGCTCCTGTCCTGCTGTGTCCTGCAGGGGGGGGAAAACCCCAAACACACAACATCAGATGCATTCAGAACAGCAACAAAAGGTATTTTAAGCTAAACAAGATGAACAAGTTTCAAGTTTTCCTGAGCAGCAAGGATACATGAAACACTAAGAATGAGGAAAGCAGTCAGGAAACAGCAGCAGGAAATGGTTAAGGAGTGGCAGGAAAGCATGGAGAGGACTTGACTGAAAGTAAAAAGGATAATCAGACACCTGTAACACCAGTGAGACAACAGGAATGTAAAAGGGACTCTAGAGAAATACCCAAAAGGCAAGCAGCCACACAGATGGGTTTAGAACTGATCTTCCAGTGAGAGACTGCAGGAAAGCAGGAACAGAGAGGTTCCAAACATCTCCCTCTGCTCCTTTACCACAAGCCAAATCTAGTTACAAAGAACTACTTCAAGACTGCTAGGAACCTAAGTAGGTAAGAAATTTAAAATCAATCATTTCATTCAAATATTACTGCAGTATGTCTCACTTAAACTCATGAATAAGTAAGAATAAGTGAGGTGCTAAGTACAATATGAAATTCAAAAAGACCTTCAAACAATAAGGAGGCAACAGATCACACAAATATTATATTTTGAAAAAAATTTATTTCCTTTTATGTACAGCTTACAAGTGACATATATATACAACAGCTATATTGCAATTTATTTATTCTTTATTTTTAAGAAAAAAGAAACTAAAATTGGGACTATACTTACCTAATTTGATTCATTGTTACTAGGGAGATGCTATTTTAGTCCCAATTATTTAATTAGTAATGGCATTTTCTTTCTTTCTCTACAACCATACACATAAAATCTCTCTTTCCTAGGGCCCCTTCATTCCACTTAGAAGAATTAAATGTTTTATATTACAAATAATCCTGATCACACAGCTCCAATCTGATTTTAGCCTACAGATGCTGAAGATACAGCATCAGCAAGTTCAGGACAAATGCTCCAGGTTTCCCAGTTAATCTGAATCAGCCTTAAAATAGTTCAAGAACAGATTTGAGGGGGTTTTGGTATGATTTTAACCAAACTACAGCATCACACCGAGTTGCTGCACAGCCCCTACGGGCAGTGACCCAGCTCATGGCCCAGAGCATCACCTTTCTCTGGTTCATTCCATTTCTGTGCTCCTGCCCCGTGCAGGCACCTCTCGCACGCTGAAATCTTCTCTGGCACTTCACAGAGCCTTTGAGAAACGCCCACAAAGAGCAGAGCCTCTGCTAGAACTGAGGGAAGTCCCAAACCCTGACTAAAGAAGCCTTTAGAAGTGTTTTTGTTTGTCTGCAACTGCTGCTGCACCATCATGAACACGCACTGCAACCTAAGTATAAAACCTCAGCGTGCAGAAGACTTTACAAAGAGAGAGGAGCAGGAAGGAAGAGAGGGGGAAGAAACCACAAAAAGCAGCTTTTGAAGCTCGACCATCTCTCAAAACCCAACCTGCCCCCATCTGTGTGGAACAACACCTACCCATATGGCCAGCTGCACTGCACGGCCCTCCACCACCATTTTCTTCACTTTGAAATCAACACCTGAGACGTGAGAAGGGGGAGGCTCGTCAGAAGGAGCTGCCGAACGCCCGCCCTGGCAGCCGCCTCCTGCCGCCCCCCGCGTCCGCACGACTCCGGCCCCCGACCCCAGCAAGAGCGAGCCCAGCAAGGAGGAGCCCAGCAAGGAGGAGCCCAGCAAGGAGGAGCCCAGCCCCGGGCGGACTCCGGGCTCACCGACGGTGGGTTTCAGGCCCGGCTCAAACGCGCCGTCCGTGAACCTCCGCAGGAGGCTGTGGGGAGAGAAACCGCGGGCTCAGGCTGGGCCTGCGGCCCCCAGCCCCGCGCGGCCCGGCCAGCACCTGGACTTCCCCACGCCGCTGTCTCCGACCAGCAGCACCTTCAGGGTGAGGCCTGCGGGCTCCATCGCGCACCGCCGAGCGTCGGAGCGGCCACCGCCGCCGCCGCCGCGCTCCCCGGGGCCGCCCGCTCCTCTCGGCGGCCCGGCCCCGGCAGCTGAGGCGGCCCC
>VYXD01004546.1:54416-70415 GCA_013397195.1 Hylia prasina
GTGTCCGGGGGACAGAGGGGCCGGGCCGGGTGCGGTGTCCGGGGGACAGAGGGGCCGGGCCGGGTGCGGTGTCCGGGGGGCCGGGCCGGGCCGTGAGGAGCAGGGCGGTCACGGAGCCGCTCCCGGTGCTTCGGGCCAGGCTGCAGGACGGGATCTGCTCGATCTCTGCGCGCCCTGTGGGTTTAGTTTTTGCACCGCGTTATTATTCCAGTTATCTGTTCCTGTCCCGTCCTATCCTGCAGATTCTCTTTCCCCCTTTTTGCCCATCTTTGTACACTTTTTCCCAATGAAATTGGGGGAAATTTTTTTTTATATACATGTCTAGTATACTGGATCCCTGTTCCTATTTTAGGCTTGCACCTCCTAAAGAAATACAAGTCGAGATCATAGGTTGTGACTAACTTACTCGTAAGCCAATCCAAATTGTGTTTGTTCCTGCCAGGCGGTGCAGGACATGCAGGCCTAGAGATGGGACTGAAACCATTCAGTAGCCAGTCTGGTGTCTTCTGACAGCCACCATCTCCTTCAGATCTGTGGCAAAAAAAATGGAAGTCATAGCTTACAAGCTGATTTGTGAAATAAATAGTATAAAAATAACTTTGAAGGTAGTTAGCTGCTACAGAGTCGTTTTCATTCTCCAGTAATTTATTTTAGTTATGGAGTATGCACTTTAATGTGTTCAAATGCAAGGTTGTCTAAGAACAGATAATGCATGTATAAGTTGCACAGTGGAAAATCTCTGTCTAGTGGAAATCTTGGGCCATCGAGAAGGACTTTTTATGTAATAAGTGACAAAAAATATCTGAAGCACCAGTGCAGTTTGTAGCATAGGAACAGTTCAGCTGCTAGTTGGACAAACAGAAAACATGCAGTTGTATTGTCAGTGTTTTTAAAAGAAAGCTGAAAAAATGTGGAGAGCAGCTAGAAGAAATACCTTTGTGGCTGAAAAAACTATTTCACAATTATTTCACGGATAATCTACTTAATTTGTCAAGACTTAAGAGGCAATAATATGTTTGAAGCATCCACAGAGAGTTAAGGTAATGCTGAGGTCTAGTTGAATAGATGGATTTCTATTAAGATTTGGTCACTGCACGGTGAACTTTGACATTCTCAAACTGGAAAGAATATTAATTCTTAAGAGGATTTCTTGTAAATCAGAAATCATTCTGAAACAATATGAAACTCAAACATCATTTCAAGCTTCATGCCCTGCTTTTGTACCCTTGTTGTGTGCAATATAGGGTCACGTTTTGGATAACAAGCAACAGAGATGTTATTACAATAAATTCACAGAGCAGCCACAGTAGGGGGATTGGAAGGCCAGGATATGATCTAAAAGCAAGAGAATCTGAACAGGAACTCACAGGAAAAAATTCAAACCTCTGAGTGAGGTTCAGAAACTTCTGCTGGTTACCTTTTAAAATACTTGGCACAGCAGTGCTTCTGTCTCTCAAGAGTAATTCATCTTTAGAGAAAAATGACAACATGAAGACATTCAGGTTGGTGAGATTAATTCAGTCATAGTGTAGAATAACAGTTTATCCATCAAGTGACTTCAAGTTGCAGGCAGAGCCAAAGTAATCAATCTTCCAGGCAATAGATGAAAGTCAAAATTAAAGAAACTGCAGAGACAAAATGATAAAATATTTTGAAAATTGTGGGTTTCCATATTACCATAGGCAGTTCTAACCTCTCAAGAAGATTAGACAAAATTTGTGAAGAGTAAAAACTCCTAAAACAAGAATTATGTAGATGATAGACTAGCACAGTTATGTATTTTTCAAACAATCACAGAATAACAACTTGGGATGCACTGCAGGTGCACATCATCTTGTGTTTCTGTGTAAGTGGAGATGTGTTTCAGTGTAACATCTTAATCTGACCAGAAGGGTTGGACAGAATTCATTTTTCTCAGGGTTGCAGGTGACATAAAAATGGGGACAAGGCAGAGCAGTCAGCACACTGGAGGGTGGGAGGCTTTTTATCCAGAGCACCCATTCTTGTGAAAAGCAGTGTTTTGCCTGAAAATGAGCAGGCTTGCATTTCTGAACTGCTGACCAAGGGAATTTGTTTGTGGGGTTTTTTCCCAGATGTCTGGAAACCTGGAGTGATTCTGGCCATGTCTCCAGAACTGCATTTGGTAAAAATGTTCTGGTTTTGAATGCCCAACCTTACTTTTTCTGTCTGCTTTAAGGTGTGTGGGTAACCCATGAAGCAATTCTTTGTTCTTAATGTGGTAGATGTGCAGGTGGGTTGTAAGGAGTATGGAGGGCATTCTCCCAAAATTAATGTTAACTTTAGTGACTGTAAGGGAGTTGATAAGGAAACAATTTTGCAGGGACAGGGCAGTGCAAATTAAAATGTGTTAATAGGCTGGCATTTTTTGCCATTAAAAACTTGGTTTATTTGCTTCTATTTCCATATGTCAATAGTTCATAGCCTCGTGTATCCTTAATTGCTAATGAATGGTTCTCCAAAACCTGTGTTTTTTGGCTGGTAAAACAATTCATCAGTTCAAAAGAAACACTTCTTACTGGTGGTACTCACAGGATGAGGAACTCTAAATCTTCCATACTGAGAATGGACAAGATTCTGTGGGTTTTTTTCAGGAACCAGATGAAGCTGATGTTAGCATCTCTCTGCTATTTGAAGGAGCTAGCATTTCAACATGCAACATGATGCAGCTGGAATGAAATGTTAAAGATGAGAGAGATCCAAGGACTGTTTGGAAAGGGAGAAACAAATGGCATACAAATTCTCTCTTTTTCACCTCTAGCTGTGTAAGAAAATCGTCTGTAAAATCTGCAAAAATCATTCAGTGGGAATGAGTTTGCCTCCAGGGAAGCCAGTCTGTTGCCATGATTTCAGGATGGGAGTTCCTATTGATGCTGAACAGTCAGACAGTTGCTGATCTGTATAATATTAATTAAACCATATTCTCACCCTACAAAATGTAGGAACTCACTGCTGAATTAACACCTCTTGGTTTGGCCTTGCTCTGTAGGATTTTTGTGTTGAAAGCAGAATTCTCCAGACACTGAAACTTCTCCCCTGGCACAGATGATGTCCTGCCAGATGGAAAATCTGTCAGCATTTGTTTGGGTAATGAAGTCTTACAAATATTTGGTTCATTGCCATAGTTGCTTGGCACAGACAGCAGAAAATGTAGAAGCTTCAGTCATGCATAAGTCTTCATCTGCTTACGTTAGAATTCAAGGGGCATGCAGTCATCAGGAAGAAAGGAATTCTCAAGATGTTCATGACCTTGAATTACAGCAAAATTGTGAGTGAATGGACTCAGAGATTCATATAGATGTAACCCAACTAATTTGGGTGTTTAAGGTTTTAGGTTACCTCAGTGTCCAGCCAAAAGCCCTGGATGCATTGCCATCTCCCAGAAACTTGTCCAGAATGATACTGCACAAATGCTTATCTGGAGTTCAGCTTAATGTTAAGACATCTTTTATTTGCAGTTTATGGGTTGAGCTGTAGGAAGTTTTTCAAAAATATTTCTGTTTCCATATCCAGTTAGACACACACTGAAAGCTGCTTTTAAAAACAATCTGTCTAGGCTACCTCTTTTCACCAAGTGTGCAGGAGCTGAGTTATCCTTCAGCTAAAGCTTTCTGTCACATTCTGCTAATGTTGACCAGTGGGATTTAGGTTTTACTAGGAGACCACAGAGTGTGATAAAACATATGTTTTTTTTTTTAAATTCCCAGGAAAGTGAGGGAAATATTGCAACTGCAATATGGAAATAATCAGAGTCAGAATGAATAGTGGGTTTATGGCAAAAAGGAGTTAATGCTGATATTAATGGTTACCTCCTCTTACTATAGATTGCAGTCCAGGGCACAAGCAGAGATCTGTGCATGGTCAGTTGTGGTACTGAGCATTTGGGTTGTTTGCCAGTGCACATCCTGGAGCTTTTATCAAAGCTTGTGGCATTGTTACTGGATCTAATTAATTGTCATCATCAAGCCTGAAAGGCTTGATGTAGCATCCAGCTCAAGTGTTCACTAATAGGGTAGGTTGCTCTTTTAGCCACCTGGAGATGGCAGCTGGTGCTTTTGCTGCAATTGTTGGAAAAACTGAGGAGTTGGAAAGGGCTTAGCTGATCTACAAGTACAGAATGCTTTCTAAAGCACTTTAGCATCTTAAACATCACTCATCTGGATTCTTTCATTCAGATACTGATTTCAGCTAAGACTGCAATTGTAACACTGGTGCTGAAAACACTGAGTCTCACAGACTGAATGACATCTCTGTGTTGCTGGCCTCTGGACAGCCCTGACAGATCTTTCCATGACTTCAGAGGTGTTGAATAGCACAGGGCACAGGACTACATCTCTTAGTAGCCCTCAGATGAGGCTCTTGAAGATGCAGGAACATTTACTCAGTTACTTTCTTCCTGTAGCCTGAGAAGAAGTCAGTGCTGTTTCACAGTGCTTAAAATTGCCCCCTAAAATGTCAGTTTGTCTGGACTGCCTGCTAAAGTAGCAAGTACTGCTTATCAAGTTCTGCAACACTGGTACCTGACAGCAGAGGCTTTTTATAACTGGTTTTTAAATTATTTTATGTGGGTAATGGTTAATCTTAGAAGGTAATGTGCTATCATCTCCAGTGTTTTTCCTACTTGGGTCAGAATTTTATGTTCAGGAAGTTTCAGTTTTATGCCATAGTAGGGTGTAACAGATGCAGATTCACTTCCATGTGTGCTTTCCTCAGTCCAAGGGAGCAGCATTCTCTCATGCACAAGTAGTGACCATGGCTCTGAGTGTTTTTGTGAATTTATAACCTGTAGCTAATTCACTTTTGGGCACAGCATATTTGGCATCTGTTAACAGGAAAATCAAAGGGTTTGCTTATCAATACCTAAATGCTGAGATGACTCACCAAATTCTAATCATTTTCTTGACACTTTTTGTCATGCAGGTTCATAGCCAAGAACATTATGAGGCTGCAGCGTCTGGGGATAACCCATGTTCTGAATGCAGCAGAGGGGAAATCATTCATGCATGTGAACACTAATGCAGAGTTCTATGAAGGCACAGGCATCACATACCATGGCATTAAAGCTAACGATACACAGGAGTTTAACCTCAGTCGCTATTTTGAGGAGGCAGCTGATTTTATTGAGAAAGCCCTTTCCCAGAAGGATGGTAAGGCAAACTGAAATACCTTTCTACCATGTTTTCTGTGCACTGCGTGTGTTTCTTAGTGATTTGCTGTTTAAAATGGTTCTTTGCTCTTATAATCAAGTGAAAAGTTCACAGGAAGGCCCTGAATCAGACACAAGAATCCACAATAAGACAGCTTAGTCTTGTGTTTATACATCCAGTTCTCCAGTACATGGCAGAGTCTGTCACTGTAGGGGTGACTTTGAAGTGGGAAGCAGCTGCTGCATCTTATTATAGTTTCTTTCTGGGAAGAGATGTTTTTATTTTTCCTTAGAAATGTTAAATCACATTAAAAATATTTTTTTTTAAAAAAAACCAAGGGTCTAGAAGTTGTTTAAGGACATTAGAAATTACAATTTAAAGGCAGAAGTGATACAAATAATACAAGTACTGAAGAGCAGTCACATAACCTGTTGCATGGGGGTTTTTCCAAATGTACAAGTAAGAATAGAGACTGTCACCTTACAGTTTTTATTACATTAAGTCATTATTTTATGTGTGTGGTTGCCTCTTTATTTCCTAGGATTGCAGGAGAGTTGAAGGTTATATTTGCAATGTTGTTTACGAAAGCATTTCTCTGTAGTGTGTTTTCTCAGAGCAGAAATCCTAGGACACAGTGCAGTGGGCCAGATGGTGTTTGTGTTGTCCAGCTATTTCAACATTCCAGTTATTTCTACATGTGCTTAATTTCTTTCTTGCTTCGTGACTGAGCATTGAATAGGAGGAATGAGAACTCCCACAATTCTAGAAGTTCTTTCTCTGAAATGGGCAAAGGGGTACTGGAGCTGTGATGTGGGTTTTGACAGATGGAAATAAATTCTACCTCCAGTTTGGTGGAGGATGAAAAATTCTAAAAATTGAATGCAACTCTTGCAGTTAGCATTGTGACTCAGTGAAACAGGCTGCAAGAGGAGAGAAGGGTTTGCTGTGCCATGACTGTATCTGCTCAGTTTAATCTCAGTAGTTTGAGGGTCAGTAAATTCAGAGTCAATCTGGATTTGCAGCTGTTCCATTTGCTGATTCTTTCAGTCTTAGCAGTTGTCAACCACGGCCACCAGTGCTTTTTTAACATGGTAAACAAAGGACTTTGGAGCTGGGTGGTGTTGGAGCCAGTTCTAAGATTCACTGGCTGCTCCAATTGTTAGTTTAGTTTGACATTGAAGTGTAGAGTTCTCCAGTGAGAACTGGATAGTGAAGAGGCATATAACAGTATTCTTCAATTTCATTTTAGTGTTGTAGTGCATGAAGTTCTGGAAGGCAGGTCTGGTATCCTGCAGGTCTGGAAGGCAGCACTTCAGACACAGAGAAAGGCTAGAAACCTTTTTGCTTCTGACCATTTGCTGAAAAGTCAATTCTCTTCCCATGTACATAATCAAGAATCTCTAAATTTTGCTAATTTATGACTACAGGCTCTCAAGAAATGTTGAGAATTAATTGTTTTAGCTCTTTTATCATGCTAGTGATTTGCCTTGAGCTGAGAAGCTTTTGCTGTTTAAGGCAAGTGTGGTAACAGGATTTCTGTTGGTTTGATTCAAAGCAGGTTGTGGTTATGGAAAGAGTGTGTGTGTATGGTTCAGCTGTTCTCTTGTCTCAAAAAACAGTTTACTCTGGAGAGTAGACTGGGGCCACATGTCCCAGTACATTTGGGAAGGAGAAAATTTCTGTGTCTGGAAAAGCAGGTCAAAGAGGAAGAAGCTGAGAAACAATAAAATCAGGTTAGATTTCTCAAAGGAAGCAGTAGTTTATTTATTTTTGGATATCTCACTGTAGGATTTACCCACGTGGTGGGTTACCCTTGGCTGGATACCAGGTGCCAGCACATCCCCTCCTCAGCTGGACAGGGCAGAAAATAAAACAAAAGGCTCCTGGCTCAAGATAAGGACAGGGAGATCACCCAGCAATTACCATCACAGGCAAAAGAGACACAACTTGGGGAAGTTAATTTCTCATAATACCAATCAAATCAGAGTAGGGGAATGAGTAGCAAAACCAAACCTTAAAAGACCTTCCCTCTGTCCCTCCTTTCATTCCGTGTTCAGCTTCATTCCCTATTTTCTCCTCATGCCAAGCAGCACAAGGGGACAGGGAATGGGGATTGCAGTCAGCTCATCACACGTTTTTGCTGCTCCTTCCTCTTCATTCTCTTCCCCTGCTCCAGTCTCACCCACAGGAGACACCCAAGAACTTCTCCAAAGTGAGACCTTGAGGCTGCAGCTTTGCATTTCCTGCTCCAGGGTGGATCCCTTCTTTCATGGGGCACAGTCCTCCAGGAGCAGTTTGCTTTAGTGCAGGTCTTCCACGGGTTCACAAATCCTGCCTGAAAACCTGTTCTAGCATGTGTTCCTCTATCCATGGAGCCACAGGCCCTGCCAGGACCCTGCTCCATGGCTTCCCGTGGGTCATGGCCTCCTTGGGGCCTGTCCCCTGGCTCTGGCACTGCCGGGGGTCCCCCGTGGGCTGCAGGGGGTGTCTGCTCTGCTGTGCACCTGCATGGGTTGCAGGGGGACAGCCTGCCTCACCATGGTCTTCCTCACAGGCTGCAGGGGAAACTTCTCTCCTGTGCCTGGAATACCTTCTCCTCTTCTGTCATCACTGACCCGAGTGTCTGCACAGGTTTTGTCACATGTTCTCACTCCTCTCATTCTGCTGTTGTGCAGCAGGGTTTTTTCCCCTTCCTAAAACCCCAGAGGTGCTGCCACTATCTCTGTTGGCTTTGGCTGTGGCAGGAGCTCTTGGATCCAGCTGGGTCAGGCTCTTTTGGACATAGAGGAACCCTCTGGCATCTTCTCACACAAGGCACCCCCGTGCCCCCCCCAACAAAATGTTGCAGTGTTCACTCAATACAACCCACCTAATATGTAGAATGAGTTCCCTAATTAATCAGCTGGAAGCATTTTATTGGTGCTGACAAACAGCATGGTTAGATATTTCTGCCTCTTGTCTCTGCACAGCAGGCAGCTTCAACTACTTGAGTGTTAATGTGGCTTCATAAAGAGCCAGAGAAGGGATGATGCAGCATGGGGTTAGTGTAGCAGTTGGCAGCAGTGCACCAGAAATTGAATGTCTTTGAAGAGATGTAGTACATGGCAAACAGCATGTCTGTTTTCAGTGTATTTTAAACTTCATTTATTTGTGCTCTCTGGTACTGGTCATGTGTAGGGGCAAAGCTTGTCAGAACCACCAAAGGCTGGAGAAGTGCAGTAAACAGACATAGTTTGACTCTTGTGATACAGTAGCAAATATGGTTTAGTGAGATTTGTTTGACATGCAACCTGTTTGTTCTTTTGCATTATCCTTGGTCACAGACTGTGTAGCCACCAACAGAGTAAACAGCACCTTTCTTCCAGCTCCCAACACGTAGCATTTGGAATTCACAGTTCTCCAGCTGTGAAAGGACTAATATTCATTTCATGCCTGTCCTGGTTTGGAAAGACAGTTGTCTGCCAGGGAAAGCCAGAGCTTCCCTTGGAAGGGAGAATGTAAACACCCTCCCTCCAAATTATTATAATTAATTGAAATTAAGGGGATTTCAGGCAAAGGTATGGGAATAGGAATAACAGTTCTTTGCTAGGAATATTAAAAATAAAAATGTAGTAGTACAAAAAAGCAAACAAACAAAAAGTAAACACTACAGGGTCAGAATACAGCCTGACACCCTGNTCAGCCCTGCAGTGAGCCTGGATGGCCCATGAACAGCAGATATCCCCTGGAGGGAGGAGGGGTTGTAGAAGAGGTAAAGAGCACCTCCCCAGCTGGTCTTACCAGCTGTCCCATAACAGAAGATCCCCCCCAGAGTTACGAGGGATGGGCCACGCAAGAGATAAATAAAACACCTCCCCAGCTGTTCCAACAGCTGGCGCCAGAATACAAACTGTGGGTTCCACATTGCCCCCCAGACAATCCCTGGCTCTCCCCTCCCGTCTGCAGGCAGATAACCCGAGCTGTGCCCTGTGTCCCTGCAGGCCAGGTGCTGGTGCACTGCCGGGAGGGCTACAGCCGCTCGCCCACGCTGGTCATCGCCTACCTGATGCTGCGGCGGCGCCTGGGCGTGCGCGCCGCGCTCTGCGCCGTGCGGCAGCGCCGCGAGATCGGCCCCAACGACGGCTTCCTGAGGCAGCTCTGCCAGCTCAACCAGCGCCTGCTCGAGGAGGGCAAGCTCCAGCCCTAGGACACGGCTCTGCGGTGCTGGCGTGGAAGTTCCTCAGAGCTTTAGAGGGCGCTTTAGAGACTCAAATTGCAAGCGCCGGGCTAAAGGCGAAACGGGATTCCTGCTTGTCTAGTGAAAGTGTCCTTCTTGAGCTCTGGGACTGTCTTTCGGGATGGTACAAAATTGTGTCACTGTTGGGAGCTGTTGCCATAAAGGGATGTTTTTAGAGGGGTAACTCCAGTGATAACAGCTGTCTTCACACATATTTCAGAGCCCCTGCAGACTCCATAGCATATGTGGTTTGCATTGACATTGAATGTGATTCATTTAAGCTTTGTCTTTAATCTCACCAGAGCACCAGTTCCCAAAAGCCCCAACACCTCTCTGCACTCACTCTTAGCAGGAGCACTGTAATTTCTGAAGCTTCTTTTTCACGCACACAGGTGCCTAAAGTTTGAGTGTAGGAGCTTCAAGGAGTGGGAAGCAACATACAAATGCACAGATGCATTCACGTGGCAAGTGAAGTGCATGCAGTGTTTTGTGTGCATTTATGCAATGCACAGTGTGATAGTAAAGCCATTCAGAGCCCATGCTTGATGCACAGTGTGTTTCCAAGAATAGTTTATCTCTTGCTGTTACAATGGACATGAAATAGTCTGTTGTTAAATGCTCTTTTATTTTTATTTCGAAATCATACTAGAAAAAAATGTCAAGAGCAAAAGCTAAGGGAAGAACTTGAACAAGGAAGAAATAATATTAGTATTTAGAAGTGCTTGTGGTGGATGTATAATTAAGTCCTAAGTATCCTAATATAATGGCTTTCCAAGCTTGTGTGGAATTACAGTGTCTTTATCTCTTCTTCACTGTCACTGTTCAGTAACACAGAATGGAATGACCACACGTGCAGATTACTTCCAGCACAGGTGTGCTTACAAAGCATTTGCAGAACACCCTTGACTTCTTGGATTGTTTGCATGGTATCATTAAATAGAAATGAGCATTGTAATGTACCACACTGTATAGGAAATATTTATGTTCTATTTAAATAAATGATGTCTTGATTCTGTTTGCTACAGATGGAATGAGTCATTGCAGTGTTGGGAGGGGGAGCTTTGCACTGTGCCTGACTGTGTAAATGTGTACCTGTGAGTTACAGCACTGTATTACTGCAAATGATCCACCACTGCAAGCTGGAATTGCTGGTTAAACCATCACAAACAGGGTGACTGTTCCATTCTCACCTCACTGTGCTTTAATGTAGTTCTAGAATGAAAAACCTTACCCTTTTAAACAGAATCCCTGTATTAGTAAGACATGTGATCCCAGGTGTAGTTTTGTCTGCTGGGTTTAGTAATGAGAAATCACAAAGGACATGCATTCATCACTTCACTCCTGTTGCTGGGGCTGTGTGGTTTGGAGATGTGGGAGTGGCAGGTGGAGGCTCTGTGTAGCAAGGTAATGTTCTTGAAGTTAAACTGCAGAGGAGATTATTCTGCTTGTGCCCCAGTCTCACTGTTTTTCCTTGCACAGGATGGAACTGCCACATCAAGGAGCCTTTTCTCTATTGAGTCCTTCAAGTGACAGATGAGGAACACTCTGCATGGTGTTCCCTGTCACATCTCCACAGGCAGTCAGTGCTTGCTTTGATTCAGGGTGGTTCATTAATAATAAGCAGTAGTCACTTCCACTAGCTAATTACATACCTGTTTCCTTTCTCCCATTGATCCATTTAATCAGGAGTAGATTAATTGCTTCTTCAAAATTCCTAGTTATTAATTGCATATTATGTGAAATAGGAGTGGTGGCTTTAGAAATAGGAATACCTTTTCTACAACACTGACTTTTCATACTGCAGTCAGTATGTAATTTATTAATACCCCTTTTAAAATTTTTACTATAAACATAGATGTATGTTTTTTTGTCTTGTCTCACACTATGTATTCTTAACGCCGATTTGCACTGTAAGGAAAAATAAGGGCCATTCATATGGATGCACTTTATTTTTCACTTGTTACTTGGAAGTCAAAATTCCAGTCCATTAAAGAGCTAAGAAACCATTAGGCATTAAACATTTGTTACTCTTGGGTAGGTTATAAGAAGGTTGGTAGTTGTCAGATTGGAACCAGAATGGTTTATTAAAGTGGAGTCTGTTTTCCTTATGGTGATGTTTCTGTAGTTTTCAGTATCAGGAAATACTGAAAATCAAAACAGAGGGGAATGTGTTCTTATATTCAAGGTAATCTTTTACTTCATGGGACACTGCTCACTCTTACGGTAGCTCTGGCCCATTTGTCTCAGTATAACAAAACTGATTTAGCAAATGTTTTGTAGTATGAGGGTGGAGAGGCATAAGTAAGACGTTATAGATTGGTTTTGAAAGTGAGACAGCACACATATTTAAAATTACTGATAGGCAACTCAGCAATGAAACCATTTCTGCTTTTAGAGCAGGCTAAAAATAGTGAAAATGTCAGACTACTGCTCCATTAATGGATTATACCCTTCCTCTCAGTCTTGCTCTCCAAGTACAGTCATGTTGCAAATTCCTCTGCCCATTTTAGCTGGCCAGGAAGATCTTGCATGCCTCAAATCCACAGTGATATGCTGTATAATTCTAAATTTCTCTTCCTGATTGTAGAAGGAAAGATTGTATAAAACATGGGAATTACAGCTTTCTTTCCATGTAATACGAAATTGAGAATGTATTGGAAGCAATAGAACTTTTTATTCCTCAGAAAATGCTGAGCACCTGCCCTTTGCTGTGAGATCTCCCTTACAAGAATGCAAATTTAGGAAGATACATTTTAAAGGAACTGTTTGTTGTAATCACAATTGACATTAATGTGTTTATCCTGAGTAGCAGTGTGGTAATTTTTGTGTGGGTAGTACTGTGGAGAAGGGATGGTGTCTCTATAAAATATGCATCTGTCGTGGAACAAAGATCTCAACCATGCCAAGTCTAGCCCAGTGAAAGAAAGTGCAATGGCTCTTTTGTACCTCAGAGTTAGTGAAGTTAGAGAGGGGGAAAGAGAGAAGGTGAGAAGCTACTCATATTTTACAACAAGGAACAAATACGAAAGTCTGGATGGACAAAATGATGGTAAATGTCAAACTACATTCACCTACTCACACTGAATTAAATCTTTCATAGCTGATGAAGAAGTACAGGAAAGAAGTCTGTGACTAAAAATTAAGATTGAAAGCAAAAATAACATTTGTAGTTCTTTCTTCATCCTTTGGTCCTGCAGTGAGACTACAGCCAGGTGTTGTCCCTGGCATGCAGCTCTGCTCCACAGGTACTGCCAGAAACACTTCAGGAGAGAGCAGTGCACTGCTGAAGAGTGAACCTTGCAGGAAGTTATTTCAGACTTAGAATTAATGGCATCTGAATGCAGAACTAGCAGCCACAAAACATTGTATTGTAATCCCATTTTGGGCTGCTAAGCCTGGGTTAAAATTGCACACCCTTTTCTTCTACATTAATTATGATTGGTGGTGTGAGAATTCATCTTCATAACAGGCCTTGGAGATGAAGAGCACAGTGTATAATAACAATAATAATAGTAATAATGCATGTTTCTGAGTTGAAAAACAAGTTTGTGTCAAATACACCCTCCTCCTCAGCAAAAAACAACAGCAGAAAGAATAGTAACAATGTTTGTTTTCATAATTTAGATACTTTCATTGAGCTGCCTTCTGTTGTCCAGAACTAATTAAATTTCTGATGCCAGAAGCAGAAGCAGGACTTTTTACCTTCTTTTATAGACTGTATTAGTTCTGCTAGTTTTCTATGATGTTTTTAGCACAGGGAGGCTATCTAGTGTAATCTTAGTTTAGCACAGAAGTTTCTTCTAAAATTACTTTCTGGGCTTCACCAGTGAGTAAAACTAAAGATACAACAAGTCTGAGAGGTATCTTTTAAGGATTTGCTGGTGGTAATTAGTGTCCTATTCATTTCTTCTGCAAATAAATCCTGGAAATAATCAAGTGTTGGTTGTGTGTTTTAATTTTAGTTCCTGTGTGCCAGTGTTGCTGGCTGGCTGACTCACCAGATGGAGCTGTAGGCTTGTTATTCTTCCCTGGAGAGGCATCACTGAATCCCTGAGCTGTGCTGGTGTGTGAATCCAGTGTATTCTTATCACTGAAAAAGACAAGCCACCAGAGTGATTTATCAGTCTCTGGTAGGAGAATAACAAGAATCCATTTACTTGGGCTTCCTGCAGGAGATCACAGCACTCAGACTGTTGTACTCCCTCTGCAGCATGTGACACTGCAGAAGGTGATTGGGAAAGGCTGCAGCAAGGAAAATACAGCAACACAGGTTTTTGAGAAGCAAAGTTCTTGATCATGTCAAAAACTGAATTCCTGGGCAGTGTCCTCAGAGAAGCTGGAACTGCACCTGTACAGCTTCGGGCTGGGATGCTGAGCAGAACCTCTCTGGCCCAGGTGTGGGCAGAGACAGCACCTGAGGCTGGAAGTGACTGAACCAATTGCAGAAACTGGTTTAGTTGTGTCTCCCTGCATTGTAGTGTTGCAGTGCCAGCGTTTCAGAGAGGGGCCTGAGCTCAGAAAGCAGCAGCAATGGATTCAGGCTGAGCACAAGGTGCCAGTTAACTCCTTGTACAGCTCTGGTGTCTCTGATTGCTGCTTTGGGCTGGGTGGGGTTAGCTTTATTCCCAGTGCCTGCTGGGGGGCTGTTTGGGGGCTGTGCTGAGCACAGTGAGGATGTTACAGAGATGTTTGTGTTGCTGCTGAGCAGGGCTGACACACAGCTGAGGCCTTTGCTGCTGGGGGGTGGGAAACTGGGGGGAAAGCCCTGAGACAGCTGAGCCCACGGGGCCAAATGGATGTTGCAGACCATTTGGCAGCACCCTCAGCATACAAAGCCTGCCCTGGTGGTGATAATCCTCGCCAGTAACAGCTCCATGTGCTGGGGTCCTGCTCTCCCAGAGGTGGCTGAGCACACCCTCATCCCTCTCTCTGCTCTGCTTGCATGTGTGGCTTTTCCATTTCCTGTTAGAATGTCTTTATCTCACCCCATGAGCTTTCAGCCTCGGGAGTTTGGCTCCTGGCTGTGGGCAAACCACAACACGTGGCTGAGGATGGAATTTCTCAGCTCAGAGAGCAGCTCAGCTCTGAATATCAGGGGTCCAGTATCAGTCCCACCCTGGTAGTGAGGGTTCATTCTGACAACACTCTATCCTTGAGAACTTTCTGGTTTATCCTGTGCTTCATTAACAAAAATCCAATTTCAGGGGGGAACTGCAGCACAGACCATGTCTGCTTTGCTTCTGAAAGGACTGTGAGCAGGCAAGCAGCTACAGTGTGTGAAAGAATGTTTTTGTAGTTAAGGAACCTGAATGTCTGAGATTTGTTAGGCTGCCCTCCTGGCTTATGGACAAGAAGTTTTAAGCCACAGGTTAAATACAGCTTCTGGTTTTTTTCATTCAGAAATTGTTTTGGTGTTATTTCTCCAAGTGAGTTATAAATGTTAGGACAGTTAATACAGGGGATTGATTGGTTAAGTACTTGAGAGAAGCTACATCAAGAAGATTTTTATGTTTTATGTGACAGTTGATTAAATGAGATTCTCTCTCATAGGCCCACACTGACAATAGCTTTTGGAAATATTCTTTAGGCAGATATGACATGGAAAGAAATGCACAGAAACTGAGTTTTGGTGGGTACATACAATTCTGAAGGCATTTAAACAGGGGAGTGAAGGGGTAGCAAGGACTCAGGGATTACCAGCACCCAGCTTTGTTCTGCTCTCCTGTTCTGCCTTTCAGCTGTACTCTGTGCTGCCGCAAGCTGTGATGTCACTTAGGACAAGGGCTCTATTGGAGAATAGCCACACGTGGTGCTATTCCTATCTGACAAAAATAATACCAAAATCTTCGTTTAGTTCCTGGTCCTTCAGGACTTCAAGTCCTTCACAACTTGTTCAGTTTAGCTCTAAGCCAAAAATAGATTTACTACGTGTAAGTAAGCAAAATTATGCTTAGAAGAACATTTGCAATAGTTGGGGGTTTGGTTTCCTGTATTTGTGAGACCATCATTAACTGCTTTGACAAAAGAGGAAGTTAATGGAAGATAATCAGTGCCACTTATGATGATGATGATGATTATGGTGATTATAGAGAAAAAATAATCAGCATATTGGAGGCAAATTATTTGGCAACAGTCTGTTTTAAAGAATGTGTTAAGAATATATCCTGACTGGCTGAGGAGAAAAAAATCTTGTGGAATGAAAATAGTGTGTTGTATTCCTCCATAAAAACAGAGTAATTTCTGAGATGGTTGGGTGCCTAAGGTGTGGGCTGGAGGAAAGGAGGAAGGGGAACTGACAGCAGGGACACACTGCAGTAAGGAACACAACATAGGATTGCTTTTAGACATTCCTTGGAGCATGTGGAAAGGAGAGCACTTCTGAGAATGCTGATTTGGAATTTTTGGCAGAGCAGAAGGCTGGGAAGGAAAGCACCTCACAGTGTATTTCAGATGCCAGTGTTCCAGGGAAGGACCAGTGCAGAGAGCAGGTGCTGAAGCTCAGCCCCAGTACAGTGGTGCAGCTGATGGGAGTGCGTGTGTCTGTGTCTGTGTGTCTGTCTGTGTCTGTGTCTGTCTGTGTCTGTCTGTGTCTGTGTGTCTCTCTGTGTCTGTGTGTCT
>VYXD01004546.1:70803-118930 GCA_013397195.1 Hylia prasina
TCTGTGTCTGTGTGTCTGTCTGTGTCTGTGTGTCTGTCTGTGCCTGTGTGTCTCTCTGTGTCTGTGTGGATGAAGGGGTGAAATGTCCCCAGGTCCTTGCTGCTGTTCATCATCCAGGGCACACCAAGGGACAACACACCTACACCTTAAATTTGGTGACACCTCTTTTCTGTACCCCATCAGGGGAGCTGCCAGGATGGAATGCAAACCATTCTGAGTCTCACAGTCACTGGGAAAGTCACACTGAATCACTTTTGAATCTCCTCCACAGGAAATATTTTCAGGAGAAAGTCTGTGACAAGCATGGCAGTAACACACACGTGTCCCTGTACTGCTTTAAGCAGACATTTCATTTTCAGTAGCTGTGACAAGCTCAGTGTGGTATCTTAACCTTCCTGATTAATGTATTAAAAGTCTTAACTTTCTGATTAATGTATTTAACCTAATATCATTTGCAAATCATTTGAAAGTGTGTGTGGTCTTGAGACACAGAAATTATGATATTTTCACCACTATCATCTTGTTTTTGCAAGGAAGAATACCATAGATGAGATTTTGAAACATGATACATGAATACATCTTAGGCAGAAATGCCCTAGATCTAAAGTCATCATTTTTCTCTTTTTGTTGGTTATATCATGGCTGGAAATCAGTCTGGCCAAGTTCTTGTGTTTAAAATGAACAAATGTCCTGTATTCAGCACTTCACAGAATGTCAGCAGAACTAGTAGTATGCAATGAATTTAAAGCAAATGCAAACGTGTGTTAGGTGGTTCTTCCAAGAGTTAAAAATGTGAGAAAGAGCACATCAAAAATTACCATGTACAACATTTGGGCTGTTTAACCTAAAAACATATTCCAAGCAAACTATTTTTAAGGGAGAGTAAACACAACAACTTCTCATATTGAAATGAATCTCTTCCCCGTTTCTTCCAGTATATTTGTGAAACAAAAGGTAGAGCTCCTTGTTTTGGAAAGGGGAGAAAAAAAGCTGCACTAAGCTTAAACATTTCCCTGCAGAGACTGCAAAGCAGAACTACTGAGCTACAGTTTCTAGATTTACTCACTTTATACAGCAAGCTAAGGGAAGAGGAGTAACGACAGCAAAATGTAAAATGTCTGAAAAACCTTTGGAAAAGACAACAGCCCAAGTTTCAAATATGGATGGAGGCAGAAGCAGGTTTTAATTACACTCTTGTTAGAAAAAAACTGCAGAAAGGCTTGTCAGGTTGCAATTCATTGTAGTCTTGTCTATCACCATTTGTTGTCAGGCTCAAAAATTAGGTAGATATGAGAGGTTTTTGCCTAAAAGTTGCAAAATATTGTCACTAACCCACCCCCACACACCCATTTTATTTCACACTGACAAAAGCTGAGATGAATGAGTTGTCTGGCCCTTCCCACTTTGTATAGTCATTGGCTGGCTTGGTTCTAAAAGGGATTTTAAAAAGGGGAATAATGTGCCTTTGCCTGGGATCTGAGACTGTCAGGGTGCTGAAAAGCTGATCTGTGAGCTGCCACCATGCAGATCTCCTGGGCTGTGTGTGCTGTCTGTGTGGTGACACAAATCACCTTTCAGTCTGTGCAAGGCTGGCAGATGTTTAAAAATGATGCGACAGAAATCATTCCTGAGATCCCTGAAAATACAGAGACACCGATGGAGCCGACCTTCAGCAACAACAACACAATGAATCAGGCAAAACATGGAGGAAGACACATACAACAGGCTCCAGAGCTTAACGGTAAGGAAAAGATCATTATTGCTGTTTTGCATCATAGCAGGCAATTTGTAAATGAATACTTGTTCTCATATATGTTTGTTTATCAACACTTTTAGGTGTGGCCCAACTGCTTTAAGTGGTAGGGATTTACATCTACTGTTGAAGAAGTATGAATATAAACATTAGAAAGAATATATTGGAGTTTACTGATGCAAACATCATCTCTCTGTTGAACATTGCTACTCTCTGCAGACAACTCCAATACATAAAACCTGTAGCAGATAGTACTTAACACTTCTCTGTGTTTTGTGAGGAAATATCACAAGTTCTCTTTCCCTCTTTAATATTAAGATGGGGGAATGGGTTGACAGTGGAGACAGTAATATAAATTCATAATATTTAGGAACATCCACACCAGTTGTGACTAAGATGACACATCAAAAGTGGCACGTGGAGGTTGTGTTCAGCTAAATGGAGAAGTGTGCTTCTCACTGTCCTCTGCTAACAGACAGATCTTCAGTCAGGTTCCAGCAGCCAAAAATGCTTCAGGATACACTGTCACTGCACTTAACCAAATGTCTAACTTTAGCAGTGATGCAAGACACCAGCCTTTTGAGGAGAGACAGAAGAGGGAAAGCTAACACCAAACTGAGAAAGGTAGCTTTAAAAAAGTTTTCCACTGGAAAACAGGGCAAGCTTGGTCCTCCAGACACACAGCATAAAGCACAGAGCAACACAGCCACAGATCAAACCTAGAATTTCCACTTTGTGCACTGCACATCTTAGCCAGCCTCATTTTTCTGGGCACAACTGGAAGGCAGTTGTGAATTTCTGCTGCAGCTGTCCTTAAGGCATTTAAAACCATAGGGCTAACAATATTTTAAAAGAAAGAAAGAAAAAAAAAAGTAATGCTTTTGAGAGTGTGACCTTAACAGGTTCCTAAATTCCTAAGAGGGGGAGCACTCTGTTCCTCCCAGGCAGCTCCACCAAACACCAGGTCAGAGCAGGTTGGGTTTCTTGTCACCTCTCAGTACCTTCATTTTTCAACCTCTTACTACTCTGACATCAGCTGGGAACCTGCCCCACTGACACATGCATATCTTTCAGAGTGGAAAGCACATTAACTTAAGACATCAAAGACTGAAGGAGACTGGGCAGTTGTGTAAGATACACAATGGTCTTGCATACTTACTGTGGCATCTTTAACATATGGAACCAAAACTATGATCCAGAGTGGCCAGACCTTTCTGGAACACATGCACCAGACCATGAGTGATTTTGCACCTGCACACTTACAGGGCAGGACATAAATGCACATAAATCCTCTGCAGCTGAGGAAAATGCCTGGATATTTAACTGCCTGTGCATCATGGAGGTGCAATACACCTGATTCTACACATTTTTTTATTTGCAGACAGACATGATTTTCTTAGATGGTTGGGGAGCTTGGGAGTGTTAGACTAAAGTACACATGGAGTTCAGTTGCCAGTATTTTTGTCACAGCTGACAAGGATTGCTTAATTTCACTAATGCAGTGCTTCAGACTTAAAAAATGAAATCTTGCTAGCTGTAGTTTGACAAATTTAAATTTGAGCGCTCAAAGTCCTGTTTCTGTGCTTCAAAGGAAAACCAGTAATTAAAATGTACAAATACTGCTCTGTCACTAAGGATTCAGGGTCAGAATTCTCTTTTGCTGAACTAAACCTTGTACACAGTGAGGAGAAGGGGCCTGACAGACACAGCCTTCTCTGGGAGCTGACCTTTGAAGGCTTCCACCACCAGCAGCGTTCCTGAGTTAAAACTGTCCTTTGGACTAAGAGAAGAACATTAATGTCTTTATCTAGATGAAGCTATTTGATAAACACTTAAAAATCAAATTTTGTCTCTTCCCAACAAGTCAATTAACCAAGGATGTCATTTGGGAAAAGAGACACTTTTAGGGAAAGTTATGTTCCTACAACTGGAAAGTTTCTAAATACTTAATGCTAAGAAATCATTTTCTAATGCTTCATTTGCCTATAGTTATCCATTGGGAAAAGGGAGAGGAAAAAAATCTGTAAGGTTCCTAACAGCCAGAAGATGCCTCTAGCTCTCTGTGAGGAATTACGGGGGACGTGGAATTACCACAGAGAATAGCAAACTTGGAAAAGCTGGTGCCTGAATAGTGGGGATTCCTTGGTGCTGTTGTTACCTGTGATTTCTCTAACCTGGAACACATTTTGCAAGCTAAAAATCACTTAAGGAACACTTTTTTTGTTGCAAAAGAATTTAAATCTGGAGTCAACATCTGAAGTCAATAGAGTTAAACTGGAGCAATGGGGGAAGGTGTTGCCCACAGGTAAATGAGAAGAGAATATTCCCAAAAATTCCCAGTTGCTGCTGGGGCTGGACTCCAGAAGCTCCATTTCAGCACTGACATGAGAGGTACCTGGTGGATTTTATTCACCAATTTGTACATTGTTGTTCAAGGGTCTTACAACTGGAGTAGCTGAATAGCCAGGAGCTGTGTGAGTGAGCCTTTTGGGATATTTCTCCTGAAAATCTGCTCTTCAAGACATTCAGTTTGTATCTAGCTCAGACAGAGATCTGCCACAGGAACTGTGGTGGTTTGACACTGGCCCAACACCAGGCACCCACAAAAGCCACAGCTGGGCAGAGGAGAGAAAAATCAACACAAAAAACCGATCAGATTATAGCACTTATGGTCTGATAAGGGAATGAGATAAACTGAGCTGGAGGTAGCTGGAGGTACCCCTTGGAGGTTTATGAGCTGAGATAAAGAAGGAGAAAAACACTCCAAGGGCAAAACAGGCTTGGCTTAGAGGTACAAGTGACTTTATTACTAACAAAATCAGAGGAGCATAATGAGAAATAAAAGCCCTTAAAAACACCAATGACTTTATTACTAACAAAACCAGGGCAGGATAATGAGAGGTAAAATAAGCCCTTAAAAAACACCTTTATTCCCCCAACCCATCCCTCCTTCCCACCCCGCAGGGCAGGGGGGGTTTGGTGGGCGCTTTCTCCGAGCCGGCAGGGAAAGCAGGCGGGACTTGAGGAATGAGCAGGAATTCTGTGTTCCCTGTGTGCAGATGCCTCGGAGTTCAGCTGCCGGGAGGTGCGCACCACTCGCTACGTGACGGACGGGCCGTGCCGCAGCCTGAAGCCGGTCAAGGAGCTGCTGTGCTCGGGGCAGTGCGAGCCCTCGCACCTCCTGCCCAACTCCATCGGCAGGGGCAAGTGGTGGCGGCAGAACGCGCTGGATTATCGCTGCATCCCCGCGCACACCCGCACCCAGCGCGTCCTGATGGCCTGTCCCCAGCAGGAGACTCGGACTTACAAATTCCGAGCGGCCACGTCCTGCAAGTGCAAGCGCTACACTCGCTACCACAACCAGTCCGAGCTCAAGGACTTCGGCAAGGAAAGTGCCCGGCCCCAGAAGAACAAGAAGCCGCATCTCTCCAGAGCCAGGAGCGCCAAATCCAACCAGCACGAGCTAGAAAATGCTTATTAGGAGGTGGCTCTGGGTGACACGGACTGGCGGCTCTGGATGTTTTCTAAGCCATCAAAAGGCACTCAGAGGCCACAGCATGATGTTCTGACTGCAGTAGGTTCCAATTCCTTCTGCTAAGCTGGGTCAAAGGCTCACATAGGCAGAAATCTATCAGATTGTAGCACTTATGGTCTGATAAGAGAATGAGAGAAAGCGAGCTGGAGGTAGCTGGAGGTACCCTTGGAGGTCCACGTGAGTTTGTGTGTCCTGCACCAGCAGGAAGGCAGAGGAAAGTGAAGCTGTTGTGGTGACAATCACGCTTTGCTAGAAATCATTCCACTCACTTCATGTGAAAAGAATACTGAGATCCCTTTCCCAGGCAATGATGCAGGACAAGCTTGCAGTTAGGGAAGCACCAGGAGAGTTAGCACTCTCTGAGGGAGCCACAGAAAGTTAGGGGTAGCAGGGATTTCAAGATCTGGTGGATGAAGTCAAATTGTTGGAAAATTAACACGCTATCAGATGTCCTCGTGCACCGGGTGTTTCCTCTCAAACACAGAAATCAAAATATGACACTAGTGTTCTCCAAACAGAAGTAAAAGTGTGACAAATCTATTTCATACTTTAAATTAAAGGATTATGAGGTCAACAAATTCAAAACTGAGATTTGGCAACTAAAACCATATTGGTTCAGGAACAATGATTTGGTTTAGGGAAAATTCAACAAATTCTCCTAAGTGGAGCAGATTTATGAAAAAGATGCTTCTCTCAAACCAGATAACCTCAGTGATGTTTGTCCTGTAAACAGCTACCATTATACATAGTTTAACATAGAAGATACTGATTATTCCTGATTTCCTAGAATACATTTTAATATCAGCTTAGATTCCATTTACATTTTCTATTCTGTAGCGTTTGGGTTATCTGGCCACACACTAAAACTGTGCAAACCAAGCTCTGGGAGTAAGGTGGTGGTTCTGCATTAAAAGTGAGCCTCTGCTAAGTCATGAATTCCTCTAGAAAAGTCTTTAGGACATGCAGCTTTGATAAGTCTTTTGTTTGGCAGCAACTTTACTTCGCTTCTCAACACTCAGACTAATGTTTGTGTTTTTACATTAAAGAATATTGTTAGAAAGTGAATTGTCACATACTTTATACATCCTGTAGAATTTATGCTGAAATAATATAAACTGTGGAAATTTGCAATGTTGATAGATTTTTCAGTTATTTTATGTGGGACCAGAACCTAGAGAGAAAAGGGATCATTTCAGAGAGTGAATAACGTATTTATTTTTTTCCAGAAATTATTTATGCAATGTTTTAACTTGTAGAGAACGAGAAGTAATACTGCTTTAAAAATAATAGTCTGTTATTTTTAATTTCAAATACATTGTCAATAAAGTAGAAACAATGATTAATTATAGAAAGACTCATTGATTTTCAGCTACAGGACAAAGCTGATTTCCTGCAAATGCAGGAATTTACAGAACAGTCAGGGTGCCAAGTGCAGTTTCTGTGGTCAGAAGTGTCGAGATCCTTAATTCCAACAACCTACACATTCCTAAAAATCTCCATCCTGGAACCCCTTGCTCTGGTACAGGATCTTTCTCATGGAAAAGGTCTTCCTGGGCAGATGAGTAGCTCAGAATTATTTCTGTACTCTCATTTCTGCTTCCCCAGGGCATTTCCTGATTTGTACATTCACAGCCAGATAAAGCCACCAAAGAAAACAATAAATCTGTGAGATGTTAATCAAGAGCTCTTGATTGAAATCTGATTGCTTCAGATTTCTTTTATTGAAAAAAAAAAAAGAGAAAAAGACAAAGTGTGGAATCCCCTTGCTTGCTGCCAAGCAACAGTTAAATTTTTTTACAGTTTGGTATTGTAGACCTATGCTCATTTTCATTTAGTCTTTAAGAATCATTTTCCAATAAAGTCAGAGAAAACTGAGCTTGGGCTGCACATAGCATGCAGGTCTTTCAAGGCAGAGGTAAAGATGAGCAGCTTTTTCAAGACAACCAGTAGATAAGTTGTCATGTCCTTACTATGATATGATACATACAAAACCCCAAAATAAACCATTGTCACAACTTCAACAACATTTTCCAGACTTACCTTTGTCTTCATGAATTTGACACTTGAGGCTTAATCTTCAGAATTCAGTATGAGCACCTGCAAGCACTGCTGAAGTGGGAAAAGCAGTTCAGTTCTCTGGAAAGCTGTTCCAGTCTCTCAAGCATCTAAAGTCAATTAAATACTGGGGTTTTTAAATATTGGTTGTGATTAACCAGTGAATGAGACTTGCTCCACTTCATCTCAGACTTCATCCTGGGTTTCAGGCAATCAGAAGCAGCAGGCCTGCTTCAGGGGAACCAGTGGTGTCTTTCTCCCAGATATTTCACCTAGAAGAGGTCCTCTTACCCCAAAAGCATTGTCCCATACAGTTCTTGTCTGGCAAAAGTGCCAATGTTTCCTGCTGTTAAACTGCCTTCAGAATCTTGCATTTTTCTGACTCACAATGTAAGGATTTGTTCTTTGCCAGCTATAAAAGCTTTTACAAGAATCCCAGCGGGTGAAGAGTCCTGGGGCACTTTTACTGCTGCATTTCCTCTCAACACCCACCCTGTTTGCAGTGACTTCTCACTGCTTTCACCACAGGTTAAAGGTGGATGACATGAGCAGTCTGCAGATAGGATTGGTCTTCTGTAATCTCACTCCTGAAACTGTCACCTCCAACCACCACTTCTGCAATTTGTGTTATCAGCAGAGGAATAGGAAATAGTGTTTTGCTAACAGCTGGAAAAATCAAAATATAGGCTGTTTCAGAGGTAGACTGCCACATTCTCCTCCACTCCTAGATCCATGTGGGGTCTTTTCAGGCAGAGAATTTGGGACTGTTTATTCATTTATTTCTTTATTTTTGCAGTGACTGTCTATTTTTTAACCTCTAATATAGGTGTGCATGATCTGAGAGGAGATAGCATCCCTAACTGTGGGGTTGAGAAAGTGTCTCTAGGAAATTTCAGTTTCTCTTTTACACAAAATTACACTTTCAGCTCTTTTCAAAGAATGGAGAGTGACCTGCTGTGTGCTCCTTCTACAAAAGCATTAGATAGTTTTTCTTCAAAGTTGTCAATTCTTCTAATGAGAGTGAATGTCTTCACTGTCATTTTTGCAATAAAATAGCACAATTGTGCATTGTTTAGGTGCTGTGAGGTATAAGCAGTAACAGGTCACTGCTTATACCTTCCCTTGGCTGGAGCCAGCTGCATGTCAGAACTGAACAATGCCAAAATGGGCAGCCCTCAGAAAAGCAATCAAGTCACTTTTTTTCAGACAGAATTCTTGATTTCTCCAAATCTGCTTTGCCCCCTTGTTTTTATTTCCATGAATTTGTGTAGATCATGGCACAGTCTCTACAATACACTCACTGGCTTGAAATAGTCACTTACTTCATTTCTTTTTCTGGCAAAAATACAATTCTGCTATTATTCAGTGAAAAATAAACCTACCAGCAGAAGAAGAATCCTGCTGGTATCCACAAGGCCCCAAAGATTTTGCACAAGGTTCATCTTTTTAATTAGAAATTGTACAACAGAGAGCATAACTTTATCCAGTGAGGTCCTAGGCCCAGAAAACACATCACATGTGTGTTCTGCCAGTGTGGCTGAGAAAGTCAGCAATGTGAAATACGGAAGGAATAAACATGTATTTTTTTAGCCATATGACATCAACTTATAATTAGCTTGTTTCACTCAAATTAGTGCAGCATATGGGCACACAGAACAACTTTTCTATAATAAACAGCCTCAAAAGCCTTAAATTATCATATAATATATTTATATGTAGCTGGAGTTTGGATTGAACATGCTGTGCAGCTGAAACCTGAAATTTGATAAACTGGAACTCCCCTTGACAGGCCAGTAATGGAAGTCCATTTCTAAAATAACTCAGCATTTAAAATAAAGCCAGCACAAACTGCAGAACATGCAGCACATGCAGCCAATGTCATTTAGTTACACAAAACAGTGCAGCTGCTCCCCTTGCAGTCCTGGAGCCATCAAAGCACAATTCAACTCATCAAGGGACTGACATTTCTCTTCCCAGAATCGTGGAAGCAGTTTTTAACACTGAATGTTGGAGAGTCAAGCAGCAAAGTTCCCTGGACAAGGCTCATGATGCCTTGCTGCCATTTCACTGAACTGGGAATATGGGGCTTTGCTGTATTTTTATATTATTCACCAAAATGAATTTTACTCTGGGCAGAGTGTAACAAACACAGGGTGTCTCAAGATCAAAGGGAGGAAGTAATGCTGATTCTTCTGTCTCTGTTAACCATTTCTGATGCTGTATCCTGAACTGGTTATTTCTTTCAATCCTAAAAGCTCTCAGTGTTCTTCTATGAGAATGTCTTACTATGAAAAGAGGATAACAAAACTAATCACTAAAAGCTGAATAGAGGTAAAACTCATCAGCACATACCCTGCTAATTCTGAAGTAAAACACAAAGAGAACCTTTAAAACACCTCACCTTTACCACATCCCATTGTACAGATAAGTTGAACACTTCCAGGGATGGGGCAGCCACAGTTTCTCTGGACAACCTGTTCCAGAGCCTCACCATCCTCACAGTAAAGAATTTCTTCCTAAAATCTAACGCTCTTCCAGTTTAAAACCACTGCCCCTCAGTCTATCCCCAGACTCCCTGAGGCAGAGGCCTGTCCATGTTTCCTGTAGCCCCTATTTAGGTGTTGGAAGTCTGCTCTGAGTTCTTCTGGAGCCATAAAGATCCATTTTATCCCTCCCAGGTGAGGCAGTGTGTGATGTGAACCATTTTTTTGCCCCATATTGGCCACTCAGATTACAGCTGATACCAGTGGGCCTGTCATGACACTTGGGAACTCACACTTTAGATGGAAATTGTGAATTTTCTTATGAACTTGAGAAGACATTGGTCTGTTCTTGGTGTCCAGAAGGGTAACACCATCATTTTCATCTCAAAGGGGAGCAGCCCCAAGTCCTTGACTGAGTCCTGACTCCCAAATCCTTGAGTTACAAATCCAAAGTCATGCATCTCCCCACTGAAGGCTGTTTGGAGCATTAACCCTAAGGCTCAAGCTTTCTAGTTCCTGGCTTTCCAGGCAATTTAAATATACTCTCAAACCAAGGAACAACAGGGTATTTATTTCACGGTTATCAAGCCCCTAAATTAAACAGACATCATTATCACTCCACCAATTTAATGCTTGCAGCATGAGGTTATTTCAATTAAGAGAACAGCTCAGCTCTGGCTAAATAAGTAAGTGATGTCACTCTTCATTCAGACCTCCAGATTCTTTGGTGTAAAAACTTCCCTTAGGAGAGCTTTTGGGACACGGTGGCTCCTCTGAGACTATTTACATCTCAATTTCTCTAATCTCTTCTTCCTTCCTTCCTCCTCTCTATTTCCTTCCCTTTCACTATAAACTGGCCAGTAGTTAACTCTAATGCTTCCACTCTGCCCAACATGCTTTTAGAATTGGGTGGTTGTTGGTTTGTTGTTTTGTTGGGGTTTTTTTATAACCAGAAATAAAGCTTAATTTGAGGTAATTGCTTTCCCATTTGGAGAGTTTTGCTATTTGCAGGGCCTTATTTTTTTTCCCCTAGTCAAATTAGCAGGAGAAGTTAGTTTTAAAAGTGATAGTTTTCTCCTAAAATTGTTCTTCAGATTAAGGGTAGCGCTCAAAACCAGAAACTTCTCACTCCTGTTGAATTTCTGCATGTCTAGAAACAGAAGTAGTGCTATCAGGAAATTATTGAGGGGAGGAAGAGAACAAACAATGGCATAGACTTCCAGTGAAAATATATGTGCATTTAAGCCTGATCACCAATTAGTATGGGCTTCCAAATAAATTAATCTTCAAATCAGAGGTGTCCAGAGTCCTCCTAGGAGTCAAAAATGGGGCCATTGGAAAAGATAATTTTCTCTAGAACTGTTTTTTTCAGCAACATCTCTAATATGGCATTGAGAACTCACAGTCATAAGGATTGAACTTGCACTGGCAGTGGAACAACGGGACTTTGTGGAATGACAAGTGTTAAAAAATGCAAATATTCAATGGCCTATCAGTGCCATTGTCCACTGATAGGAGGAAGTGAAAAGGACCATCCTTAGTGGGAAAACTGGCATAATTTCAGAATCCAAGCATCATCCCCTCAGACAGATCCCTTTCTTCTATTTGGAGTGCTGAATGTCTAGCCTGGAAGGATTTTAACTAGTTTTTCATTATTTGGGGAGTTTGGAACTCAAAGGGGCCATTGGATGTGTGCAACTGGTTTGTAGCACAGCCTGAGCTGGCAGTTTGCTTGTGAGCAATAAACTCAGCCCACATCCAATTTACTTTTAAGCTACACAGCCCTCAAATCTGTAATTCTGGCTTGGTCAGCAGTGCCATCACCCTGCATTTACTGAAAAACACCACTATTATTTTGAAGTATGTGTTACATACAGACGTGCCAAAGGACCTTGAATTTAGTTGTATTTCTCTGCAAACAGTGGAAATATCAATTCTCATATATATTTAGAGTGCAGATAGAATGACACAGGCCAAAGGATATTCATGCAAACGTTTTTTTATGAGTGGTCTTTAGGGAAATGACAGTTATGGTAAAACTTATTTGGACCTGGCTCTTCAAGGAGACCTCACACACAAGGCTGGTGAAAGGCTGGTCCAGAAAACCCCAAAAAACAAAAGAAAGAAAATGTCCAAGAGATAACTGCAACTGATATAGGTTTCTGTGGAGCTGTACTGATTTTTGATATCTGGCTCCTAAGACGGTATTTAAAGGAAAATCACCCAGATTGCATTTATGCAGTTTAAAAAAAGATCTACGTATCAAAGGCCAAAAAAGCCATACTAATCAGCCAGAATAAACACATTTAGCAGTGATAACAGAAGGATTCTTCACATCTGCAGCCCATGGCAATTTAAAATTAGATAATTTTCAAATATTTCACTCCGAGTTACTGGGCAGTATATAGACATACTGAGCTCCAAGCAGCACATACAGAAAGGATATAGATGTGAAAGAAATAAATGGAAGTAGAATAGGATAATGTATTGCAATTGTGTGGGAATATATTTGTTAAGGAAGAAAAGCAGCTGGAATATAGGCAAGGCAAATCAGAAAAGTTTAAATGGATCTGAGTTACTAAGTCCATTTTGTTTGACTGACCAAAGCCTTGAGTCCTGTGCATGCTTGGTGTTTTGTGTCCTAAATTACAATATCTGGCAAGAAAAAATTGGGGTTTGTCTTTGATCCTCGGTTAAAGCAGACTGAGAAAATCCCTTCATAATTGGTTAATAGTTCATGGGGCTAAAATTGTTGTTGTAGCACAATCTGTGGGAACAACACAGGAGAAACATTTCCTGCAGAAAGAATGCTGAAGTTTAATTACTACACATCACATGAGGGAGAATTTCAATTTTTAGGGCCCTGTGTTCAGGCAGTTACTAGGTAGCCAGCTTGTAGTGGAATATTGATGCTTTAGACTAATCTCTGCTGTGCCAGAGAACAGTGGAGGGGCCTCATTCTCATGATGGGGTAGGAGGAATGCTACACATTTCTTAGGTCTTATCATCATGTACATTGCTATGCCAGGCAGTTTAATTAATAACTGTCGACATCTTGTCATTTATCATTACCCAAACAGGAGGAAAGGACCCTTCCATGTGCATGCTGTACAAATAAATTAAAGTTGTCTCCCCCAGTCTCACGGGTTTGCTGCTGTCACTCACTTGTGTTGTCCTTCCTGCAGTTCAAAGAATTGCATCTTATCTTGCTCCCAGGGCTGGGCAGCTGTTTATGCCCTGTAAAACAAAAGCACATGCAAGCCTGGTGGATAATCAAGCAGCAATATTGCTGGGGAGAATTAAATTATTGAGTTCACCAGAAAACATTTACCACTGGATTTTAAATGTACAACAAGGAAGACTGTTTCACGAGCAAAGAAATGGGGAAACAGCACAATGATGTCAAAATAAGCTTTTTCACTGACTTCAAATGTCATCAGAGAAATATCTTATTCTCATATCACAAAGCTAAATTCTAACTGCTTCAGTGTAAGTAAATTGCTCATCTTTCTTTGGAATCACATGCAGCACATAGGAACACCCAGAATGGCTCTGGGTACTCTACAAGATTTTGTTTCCAACAGTCAAGCTGAAAAAACTTCCTCTCTGTGAATTCTTTGATTCTTAATAGCAATTTGCAAGAGAAACCTATTCCAACCAATATGAGAGAGGTAGTGTGACAGACACACTTCCAAACACAATCCATTTTTGGTAAATAAAAATAAAAGGTTTATTAAACATATTCTAATGTCAAGGACACAGCATGCACATGGGAAAACAGGAGCCCCACAAATATTGTTATTTAAGTTTAAAAAAAACCCAAACTCAACTTCATTTACTCTGTACAATACATTGGATTGTGACAATTTTTCATGTTAATTTGTTATTGCAGACAGAGCTCCCAAGACAAATGATGGAGCATCTCTGCTTTCACTCTGGCTGACTGATGGAGCTGCCTCAGTGGTGGCTCCTGAGGGGCAGCAGGAAGTGAAGGACTCCTGCAGGGACTGCCAGAACCTCCCAGGCAGAAGAGGGGTGCTGGCTGCCTTTAAAAAATCATATTAAGTTGCAGCTCTCTAAGGTATTTGTTAAAGCCACCAGGATGATTCAGGCCACACTTTCATCAGGGAACCAGTTAGAATTGTGGCATGTGGCAGTGTGAGCCTGTCAGGTGTCCCAGCTCTGTCCCTTAGACTGACCCTACGTGCAGGAGAGCTCCTGCAGCGCTGGGGAATATGTCTCTCTCAAACTGCACACCAAAATTGCATGAAGAGAAGCCATGCTCAAACACCAGCACACAGATAGGTGCAAACAAGAAAATGGTGCACCAGGGTTTGTGAGATCCTCTTGTCTAAAATGTCACGGGGACAAAAAAGCAACAGGCATGAGATGGACCAAAGGACAGAAACCTTTCCCATGCCAGCCTGAGCAGAAGCCCATGGCAGGCCAAGGCTCAGGTGTCAAAGAGCTGAACTGAGTGCATTTTAATAATGTGAGATGTGGTAATTCTGGCCCCTTCTGGCTGCAGTAAATTGCCCTGTTTGGCTGGAGCCAAGCTGAAATAGCACGTTGGGCATGCATCAGGAAATTACCTCAGAATATACGAAGCCTCAGCCTCTAGGTGATAAGTAAGGGCCCAACAAATTAATCTCATCATCTGCATTCATCTTTGGATGCTGCTCTGTGCCAGGCCACAGTGTGTGGGCTGGAGCCTATTTTTTTTCATTTGTCTAACTTAAATTGGTAGTTTGAGTTACTATGATACAAATGTTCTATTCTGTGCTGTCTGCATGGTAGATTGTTCTTACTGAAATAGGAAGAATTATCATGTCATATTTTACAGACATGTGGACAAATTATTATGAGCCTTCTTTTGTCAACATAGCTTGAATTATACATTATATAAGTCTGGTGAAGGGAATTTATGGACATCCTCAGTCCGTTTTCCTTTCATGGCAAGTATTTTTATTAATAATTGTAACTTATTTATTATGCCATTTAGAATCCACTCACTTCTATAGTCTATCTCTGAATTGCATTCCTCACTGTATTATTAAGGCCTTTCAAGATCAAAAATCACATCTAAGTAAAAAGGAAAAAAAGAGTTGCCTTAGACTCATGATTGAAACTTGGGTATGCTATTAAAAAATAAATTTAAAAAACCCAAACACATTACTTGACATTACTTTATAGAGAACAATCCACCCTCCATTTCAAAGACATACATTTCTTTTTCCAAAATATGTCAGTAAATTTTGCTCTCCTCTGAATGTTTCAGCAGCAGAAAGAACAGAATCATTTCAACTCTCCCATTTTCCCTGACACACACAGTGACTATTGCAGACATAAGGAGAGGCAAACCTTTCTTCTGCCTCTATTCTATCTTTCTTGTCCTCATTTTAGAGATAGCAAATGGAAGATTTGGATGTTTTCTCCAAACCTATTATTTATTCTGAAAACTAAATGCTTTGAGGCACAGGAAGACCAATTTGTGTGCAGAGTTTTTAGACTGTTCAATAACTTTATGAATATGTGCTCAAGACACAAAGACCACACACATTACTGTGAGAAATAATCCTCTTACTACAATATCAGTCCTGAATGATTAATTTATAATCTTTGGCAAATGATAAAACTCATAACAATAACCAGAGGAGAATATACGTAATATAATTGATTTTCCAGCTCCTTTTCTTCGTTCTGCAAACAGTAGCTACCAATGTATTTAGTAACTCAGCCCTGAGTGGTGGTTACACATGACAGATGTACCAAAAGTTAATTTTCTCTTTGTCTCTACTTTCTAGAAAAGGGGAAATGATTCCTCTTGGATGAAATCTAAGGCATGCACAGATGGGAGTACAAGTAGTTTTCACTGGTACAAACGTGAATATTTCTATTGTAAGACTTTTAGTTTTGTTTCTTCTACCCTTTAGATTTGGTAATAGATTTTTACTCCGCAAAACCATTGGATCAAATGCCTCTCAAATAAGAACACCCTGCTGGTGTAAGCCCATGGAAGGAGGCTCCCAGGCAAAAGTCTGGGGCAGATGACAGAGAAGAAAGAAAGGGGTTACCAGTGGGTTGTATTGCAGAAGAGACAAGACTTTTCCTACAGCAAGGATTCTTTCTGAACCATTCCTCAATCTCATCCTCTGGCAGTGAAAGCCACAGTGTCTGTATAGCTCTGCTGTGGGCAAATGCAGAACTACCTGCCTCCCAAACTGAGTCCTCAGATGTGCTAACTGCCTAAAGAAACAGCAGCAGAGAGCAAATTGCATCAGAGAAAGACCCTGTGCAGCATTAACTCTGTTGGAAACCTAGGAGATTGGAAAAGATACCATTACCTATCCTAATTCATGAAAAAGCCCAACCTCCCAGTCCTCTGAAGGCCTAGGACTGACTCCTGTGGTGAGATGGTCTTTGGGGAGGGGTAATTCCTGCTCCTGCAAACACAGGTCTGAAGCTGGCCAAGGTATGAGAACTTACAAATCAAAGATGATTTTTTCTTTGCTTCAGTAGTTAAAAGAAGTTTAAGACTTTAAACTAGGAACAAATCTTCATGTTCTAAGGGAAATTCAGTATGCTCATGTGTGTTTGGATGGCTAAACAAATTGAAGCATAAAATGTTATTTCAGCACAGGGAGTGAGGCAAAGCCACTACTTTAAAAGTTAAAAAAAAAATAAAGTGGCCCTTAAAATCTATACTCACTAGGATTTAGTCCATGATCCCCTACTGATGATACTTAAACCCAACTGATTTATAGACAGCCTTCCAATGTTGATGTGATAATAAAGGGGGATAGTTATTTCGTCTATGAAAGTCCAAAGCTCTGTGGCACAGAATTCTGCACTTTGTCTACAAGGCCAGAGAAAAATGCATTTTTCTAAGGAAGGGGGAGAGAAAAGGTCAGAAGCTGATTTATTCATTAGCCTGCACAAGAGCATAACACTTTGAAATTCTCACTGAAATAACAACTGCAGCTATAGGGACTAGAATTCAAATATTAGGAAAAGAAGTTTGTTTTCTAATTCTCCGGGCAAGGGAAGAATTCAGGTTTAGCTTATGCTTGCTATCCTTTTGTTTACACTTCTGTTTGCTGAAATACCCTGCACCAGCCTTGTCCTGGTCTGGCTTGGTCATCTGCCAGTTACCCACTGGGGTCACTGTGACATCTCAGAAAACACCAAAGTGGTGAATTCACAAAGTTTGCTCCTTGCTCCAGGATCATGTTGGTAGAACTCTCTCTTCTCTGCAGCGTTCCTCCTTGTTCCTCCTGCTGGGCTGGCTCCTGGGAGGGGACCAGGAGAGCCAGAGCCTGGGGACACACCCTCAGGGCTGCTTCCCTTGAATGACAACCCAGCCAGTTTGGCTTCAGCAAAAATTCCTGCCTTCAAACCCTAATTACTGTGCTGGCACAGCACTCTGAGTGGTTTTTCTAATTGTTTGTATTTATTTGCAAAGTCTCTACTGCACAGGGGCCTGTGATAAATATAATTCCACTCATGGCTAATTCGATGCTTTTTTAGGGGTAGAAGGGAGAGTAATTTCATGGTAAACCATAATTACTAGAACAAGAAGTACCTTAATTGCCAATCCAATCTGAGGGAGTAGCTGAGGCTCGAATCGGCCTAATTCGAATTCTACTTGTTCATAATAAATAAGCAGCAATTACTAATTGGACCTAGCCTACAGTATTCTAAAAGTGTGAATTTAATGTCTGTTTGTGTTTAATTTTGGCCATTTCCCACTTGCACAGTCCAGCACAGAATTGAACAGAGCAGACATCTGAGGCATTTAAGTCTTCTCCTGCTGTTGGCTTCTAGTGGCAGAACAGACCACTTGATAATGCAATTTATCACTGTTGAGTGCTGAGCTCCTGAATACCTAATTCCAGCTGCAGGTGTAACACACAGGCACCCCCAGCTATATGGTGGAAATAGTGGAAAATTCCTTTTAGCTTTTCCCTGTTTCTCGCCTTTTTCTGATGAAACCACATTCATTTGCATGTTAAAAATGTCTTATGTTCTGATTTGGGTCATTCATGGCTAGAAACCAGGGTTTCTGATTGCTGCCAAGTAAAAATAGGAATATTATTACAATACACTGATAGCTTGGCTCCAGCTGTTTGTCAAATACGTATTTAATCACAAGCATAAATCACATTCTGCCTGAAAGGAGGCTGTAGCCACGGGCAGCCTCTCCTCCCAGGCACCAGGGACAGGACACAGCCTTGAGCTGCACCCAGGGAGGTTTAGGCTGGGCAGGAGGGAGAATTTCTTCACGGAAAGGGTGGTTAGACCTTGGAAGGCCCAGGGAAGTGGTGGAGTCACCATCCCTGGATGTGTTTGAGGAAAGTCTGGACGTGGCTTTGGTTTGGTTGATGAGGTGGTGTTGGGTCACAGGCTGGACTCAGAGTTCTTTTCCAGCCTGACATTCTGTGACAGCAGAAGGATATCTGCCACTCTTCTTCCCACAGTTCATTGACCTACATAACTGAGATATTCTTATAGGCCTGAAGCAACAGTACCAAGTTACAGCACAAACACAGCATCATAAAAGTATTTCTTCCACAGTTTCCCCTCTCATTTTTTTTTTCCTAAGAACTCACTAGTTGGTAATGGAAATACTATGTTAGACCTACAAACACCTTTTAACTTGTGGTTGATACATGTGTTCATCAGGTTTGACAATAAGAACATTATAGTAATGAAAATTCAGTCAAAGATTTTTCATTTCCAGTGAACCTTACCAGTCTACTCATCTTTACCACTACTGGGGAACTAAAATTTGTTAATTACAGCAGGCACAGGTGCAGCAGCTTTGTATCTTAAAGACTCCCCCAAAACACAGGGGTAAGAAGCAACTGTGGGAATCAGAACAGAAATATTGTAGCATAAACCTGGTCTTGCAGGGTTCTCTCTAAGGAATAAGAGTGATGTTAACCAGTCAGACTGACTGGCCAAGAGACAAACATCATCCCCAAACCCCAAATGTCAGGGTGTTCCAATCTGTCAGTAGCCCCATATCCTCCCAGCTACAGCTGGTCAAAGCCTTACACACACCCTGGAATCAGGAGCTCCTCTTTACCCCATTTTTAGCTTTTTTCCTTGTGGTTTTTTTTTTTTTTTTCCCCCCCAGTTTTGAGTCATTCAGAAATAAATAGAATTCCTTGGTTTTTTTTCTTAGATCAGCTTCTGTTCTCATAGCTTCTGGGCAAATACTTCCTTATTTGCTAGAGGGCTTAAGGCCCTGGGAACCCAGCAAGGGGCAAGTGGAGGAGCTGCTCACACTCTTTCTTACCAAGCTACAAATCACTTTTTCTATCAATCAAACCCTACATGAGGCCTTCTTCAACTTACAGGCTCCTCACCTTTGTGTTATGATCCTGCCAGTCACTGTCATGGCAACCACAGAGACCATTCCAGCCGAGGAAACTGCTACTTTTTGGGGGTAGCCAGTTGCTTGACACTTTAAAAAAGAGAACATCCACTAGAAAAATTTTACTTTTTTCTTTTTGTCTTTTTTAAATCATGAATGGAACTAAAAATAGCAGGAGGTGTAATACTCAACAAAATGTGAAAATCAAATTTTTTCTCCATAAAGCATAACTGTTGCATCCTGAGTCACAGCAGGAGCCGTGGTGCCTGTCTTTGAGCAGCAAACCACAGGAGTGACTGTCACTGTCACCTTCTAGCACAGGATTTTGTTCCTCACACACATTTCTCCCACAACAGCCACAGCCCAATGACCAGAGAAAAACTAACATCTCCCCTTACCCCCAGACAACAATCTGACAAACACACATCATTTACTTCAGGGACCTGCATAAGTTATAGGCATAAAATAAAACCAAACGAGGGAAGAGCCACAAGGCAAGAACTACAACCAGGGAGAGGGGGAGCATGAACTCAGCAAAAGTGGGGAGAGCCTTGTCCCTGCACCCAAAGCCCCACAAGGCTCAGGGAGTCTCAGTGTGCCCCCACCCCTGAGCTTGCCCTTCTTCTATGGCCTAAATGAGCCTCCAGAACTCTCTTTCATAAATCCCGAGTTGTGAATCCTGTGTGAAGCCCTGATTTCCCTCCTCCTTTGCCACTAGCTGCAGCGTGGGGTGTCTGAGCTGGTGTGCTTTTGTTGGCTCTACCCCTCAGCACTGGCCTTTCCTACAAGAATTGCTCCAGCTGGGAATTTATTAAGGGCTCCCTGTGCTCAGGTGTGGGCTTCTGTCACACCAAGGGGCTCCTCCTGGTTTTTCCTGCCCTTTAGCTGGAAGCATCCTCCAGCTCTCAGCTGCATCATGAGGGTTGGGCAAGCAAATCCTGCCCGTGGGGCTGGGGAACAGACTACGGAAAATCCATGGAAGTTCTCACGTTCACCAAGCAGTGGACAGGTGATTCAATTCAGGGTGGGTTTTTTATTATTTTTTATGTAAACCAAAAGAATAATGGAGGTCCTTGATAAAGCATTTTCATCCTTTTAGCCTATTTTGTTTAATTTATTTATTTCTAAGTGGAAGGAGCAAAGTGGGGGGAGGGGCACCATTTTATTCAAACCTCAGCCACAACTCTTTTTCTAAAGAAAAAGAAGTTTTTTCTCTACCCAGAATTGCAAGTAGACATCTCCACCTCGTGGCGTGAAAACAAAATATCCTTTGAAAAATTCTGAATTGCTATTTTATGCAAAGGCAGCAGGCTAAAATGACTTCTGTAAATTATTTTCCAAAGCAAACTGTGCTTGTCAGCAGCACGTTTACACAGAAATTCAGGGAGGAAAAAGGTTTTATAGACTATTGGCTACATATAAACCAAGGATTTTATATTTGATAATGAATGATTATCATATATAAACTGATATGATGAGGAACCACGTAGCACGAGGATGCTGCATGCAGTTACCCTTTCTGTCTCCAAAGATCCATGTCCTGCCCAGCAGGAACAGTTTTCTATAGCCTTGGAACCTCTTGGAGCACAGATCATCAAGCAATGGAGCAAGGAAAATGTGGTTCAAGGCTTTGGCTGCAGAGAAACACCTCCGGAGGGAGGCCAGCACAAAACCTCTGCTCTCACAAGCAGACACAACCTGCATCCCTCAGGGCCCTTCTTTCCAGGCTGGTTAGTGTAAATTCATTTTTCATGGGCTGCATAACTTACAGTGCTCCAAAAACAGTGAAGTTGGTGCAATGAAGTGAATTGTAGTGACATCACATTTTAAAATGTACCGATAGAGGGAGATACTCCACTATAAACAAGTAATTGCTTCACAGCAGAACTTCTGCAAAAGAGAAATTCGACTGAACAGAAACAAGTCATTGTTGTTCTAGTTCTAAGGTGTAATACAACACAATGTGTTGTGTGGTTTCAGCAGAATTCCCTGAACTTGAATTACTAGACAGGATCATATAGGACACCTTCAATACTGGAATTTACTCTGATCTCTTCAAAACATTCTGTGACTACATTCCACATCACAATAACAAATGTTTTTATAATTTAGGGAGGGGGGCAAAAATCGTTTTCCATCAGTCATTCAACAGAAGAATGAATTCTGGCTCCTCTAAAAATCCTTTACAAAATTTTCATTTAACTGCCTTTAATTTAACTAGCTCCACTGAAGGAGATCACGGAGCACAATGGTAAAGGCAGAGGCAAAGGGTGGTAGTGCACACCTCTTGGCACTGAAGAAATTTAGAAGTTTATTACTTGTCAGATAATCCTACAAATTTATTAGTATTTATTAGGATCTCCTTTTTCATATGGGATTCTTAGTACAACGAAAACTCAAAATGAAAATGTTGCATTCTGCTCTGCCCAAAATACATGAACCACACACTGAAGTCTAAGTGTAGACTTGTTAATCCATATCCACAAAAAATGGTTTTAGAAGGCTGAGAGTTCTGTTCCTCTCTGTTCCTTGGGGATGCCATGATTCCTGTTCCTTTCACGTTATCTGATGAAAAGAACAGAACAGTTTTGCAATCTGCCAAAAGCTGAGCTAATTTTGTATTTTTCAAACTATCTGACAGTCAAACTCTTTAACTGTTCCTTTGCTGACCTTACAAAATATTCTTGATTTAATAGAAAGTTTCTGCTGCCTTGGCCCTTGTTCAGGACATTCAGCTCTCCATGAAATAGCTGCAATGGCATGCACAACATAAAGACAGGAGTCATTACAAAAAAGATGATTTATCAAAGGTTTTGGCAAATGGTCTTTCCTGTCTGAAGGATTAATGCTGTAGCTGAGACACTATTTGCTTTTATGACCTTTCAAGGGAGGGATATTCCTCTTCTTTACATGGTATTGGGCCTCAAATGCACAAAAAGAACTTCCAGAGGAGAGACAAGCAAGGAATACAGAAGTTGTGGCTAGACCTGCAAGCCAAGATCTTTGCTCCCTTAGCACACAGCTGCTGAAAAAATGGAACGTGGTTTGCTTCCTTTTTATTTAAATCAATTGCTAATTTCAATCAATATTATAAATATTTGTCTGTTTGCATTCATACCCACTTCTTAATAGTAGAGAAAAAAACAAAAGGCAATGTTTTAAACAAATTGTGAAAAAAAAAATCCAATTAAGTGAGAACAGATCTAAGGTACAAGACAAACATGTATGCATCTACCCATCCTAGAATTTATTGTGTCTAGTTTCCCATTTTCAATGACAGCAGCACCTTTTTTTTTTTGTAAGGGTTTCATGTCAATTTTTTTAGGAACAAAACATTGTGTAACATTACAGCATCTTCCAGGTAGTGTTTTTTCCTTTTAGTATTTCTGCAATCTTAAAGCTGGCCTCCTGTTTCTTCTGCTTTTTGCTTCTACTGCTCTCTGTCCTAAGATAAATTATCATGTGTCCCTAACACGTCTTCATGTTTCCTCTACCTGAAGCAGGATTTCTTTTCTTTTTTTTTTTTTTTCCTTCACTACTCTGAAGCCATCAAATTTAATTAATCCCGGAAATATTGACTTAGTGCTAAGGGAAACATTATCATTAAATTAGAAACACTGGTGGTGGTGATGCCAGCTCCCCATCTGCAGAGCAAGGCAGACACTCTGTCTCAGTAAGTGGAGCACATTTTAGGTAAAAGTCTTTGGAGCCAAAAGCATTATTTACTCACTTAACTTCAGATATTCATTATACTACTTCAGGTGGAGGAGCTGGTCTTTTGGCATCTTCTCTTCAGCTCTGTTTCTCTGACATTACATACAATTTGTGCTTCAAAATTCCCTGCAAATTGACTGAAAACATGTTCTTAGAAGGTTAGGGAGAAGAGAGATAAAAATATCATACAACTGTGATATCACTGTTATAAAATAGCCACTTTTAATTTTTTTTAAGAAGGAATGCAGACTTCCTCTCTAAATCTCCTCCTTCAAATCATCAAAAATCTAATACTGATTTCCTCCACAAATAGGCCTTTTAAACTCATCCAATTTGTCATATGGCATTACATCAACATGCAAGTTAACATTTCATGACATTTTGTCCAATATCTGATGTCTTTTAATAGCACTCTTTAATCCCATGGCTCTTCAACTTTCATTGCTAGGAGATCATTTCTCCTTTCTAGGTACACTGCCTCTATTAGTCTAAGCTTTCCACTTCTCCTAGTCTTTTATTCTTCCAGAAAGGCTGTTCTGGAAGAGAATCATAGAAAAAACTATTAAAATTATGATAGATAGATACACAGAGCCCATCTTTGGGCTCGGCGGTTCCTCCCCAGCTCTCACAGCAGCTGTAGCCCCTTGTCCTCTCCTCCACAGGTGCTTGTCCTTGTCACCCCTTCTCCTCTCTCCTGCCCTCTGCTGGGTCTGCTCCTTACCTGGCTGTTACAGACGGCATATGTTAATTCGTGCAGTTATAAAATGTATATGTTATAAAAGTTATGATTGAGTGTTGAGATCCTTGGAGGCAAGCAGGAATTGCAACATCCCGCTTGGCTGCCAGGGAACAGGACTTCATTAACATATCACTGCAAGAACGAGATCTCCAGTAGCAGATAAGGGTCCACAAACTACACCTGGCTACAACAAAACTGCACTCCATTAACATAAGAAGGACTATGGCTCCGACAAGAGATGGCCCATTCTCACCACACCCGGGCAAATATATCCCAAAACCAGGTTCCTGTAAATCTAATCAGATATCTGTTCACTTCCTGAAACAGCTTTGTCCAGCAGGATGCAAAGGACAANATTGGCTTTCATTTATAACACTGGGGAAATCCCACAATGGACAGACAAAATAACCCCAAAGATAAATCTCTGCCTCCCAGCCTTCAGCTCCTCACGGGAGCGCCCCTCACAAAAACCCACCTCCAATCCGCGCCATCTTTTCCCTGTCCATTTCCCAGCGCCCGACCGCAGAGATGTTGACTTTACGGAGGTTAAAGGTGCTGCCTGGGCCAACAAATGGGGTTTAGCAGGAGGGGAGCGTGGTTGTTGTTTCAGCGGTGAGGTGTCAGGAAGATGCAGCGCTGCCCCGGCCCCCGCTGAGGCGCTGAGTGACAGCGGCAGCTGCGGGCGGTGCCGCCGGAGCCTCCGCCTCAGCACAGGCCACGGCAGCGCCTTTCCCACGGCCGAGGCTGCACAACGGGGAGAGCTGCCTCAGGAAAGGGGGTCCGGGCAGTGTAAACTGGAGAGGTGATGGGCAGTGTAAATTGGAGTGGTGATGTGCAGTGTAAACTGGAGTGGTGATGTGCAGTGTAAGCTGGAGTGGTGATGTGCAGTGTAAACTGGAATGTTGATGTGCAGTGTAAATTGGAGTGGTGGTGTGCAGTGTAAACTGGAATGTTGATGCGCAGTGTAAATTGGAGTGGTGATGTGCAGTGTAAATTGGAATGGTGATGTGCAGTGTAAACTTGAGTGGTGATGTGCAGTGTAAACTGGAGTGGTGATGCACAGTGTAAATTGGAATGTTGATGCACAGTTTAAACTGCAATGTTGATGTGTGGGAATCCGAGCAGGCCCTGCTCAGGCCTGATGGACATTCCTGAAGCTGATCCTGACCCAAGTGAGTTTGAGAATAAAGGGCAATCTTCCTTTCTTTTCTATCCCTGCAAGGACAAATATTTGCTAATTAGATAGATCTTTCTGTAGACTGAAGGCAGGACTGAAAAACAGGCTTAGTGTGAATTCATACAAATTCCAAGGAGCCCGTGTAAGTGAAGTGTTATACATATGACAACACACACACACATGCTGGAAAAACCCTTTTTCTGACCCAGAAGATGGGGCTCCTGACAGGCATTTTAAAGACTTTTATTCCATATTTAGACTCATGAGAACGGTGAGACAGTAGAGATGCTACAATCACGCCATCACAATCAGAAGCCAAACTATTTCCTAATTATAACACATTATAAGCGTTTTTTGGCCTATCAGCTTTTGCCACACAATGCTTCTAACACAAATCACCTATTATTTTACCCCATGTGGTCTTGCTACCATGCATCTTTCACATTCTAATTCTCCAGAATATCTGGCCTGTTTGCAAGGCCATCACTGGAAACTTGTTTCCAGTTCAGTTTCTCAACAATGTCTTCTCTGTTCCATGGCCTAAGCCAGCACACCTTATCTCAGAATTTGCATACAGGTGTACAAGACTATGTGAGCTTTCAGTCAGGCCTTAAAAATCCTCTACAAATCCATTTCTCACACACAGAGAGAATATAAATTAAATATTCTGCCTTGGCAAAACGTTCTGGACTCTGACTCAATTCTGCCAGTGCCTGAAACATTTGCAGCGTTCACAAATTCGTCATAACCTGACCTTTCAAAAAAAGAGCAGTCTGGGGGTCTTCCTCCTGCCTGTGAGCATGAAATGCTTTTAAATGTTTACTATTTAATGCAACAGAGCAACAGATTTAAGGTGAGTTATTTAGATGAGTTCTTCCTAGAGAATGAATTAGCTATCAGATATTGAGTATTTTGCATGAAAATTCAGATTCCTGTGATAGAAAGGAATTTGATGTTCTTGTTCAGAAGGATCTAAACTAAAATCATTTGATTTCCTGGAAAAGGCCAAGTTCTAAAAACCAACAGATATAACAGGATAAACACATTCCCCACCTCACCCCGACTCCATGAAATTTTAGAATTCTGAACTAGACAGACCCCAAAAGGACGTATCACTCCAGCTCCTGTGAAAAATGAAGACCTTGTGGCTGTTAAATCTCTGTGCTCCTGAGTCAACACAAACCCCAGCACCAGTGGTGGGAGAAGGGAAAGAGGCACACACAGCGTGGAGCAGGGCCTGGGGGAGTATTTGAAAGGGTTGCAAGCAGATTCTGGAAACGTGGAACACATGCACAAACACATGCAAAACCACATAAACTGTCATTAAAAATATGGAGAACAACCTTGAGAGGAGCTGCAGTAGCCCTGGCATTGCAGGGTTTGGGGCATTCTCAGCTGCCATTCTGTGAAAAAGGGATTGAGAACAGATTCCCTGTTAATGTCTTCTCAGCTGGGATGGCTCTAGGGCCTAAAAAATCTGCTTTCTGTTAGGAAAAACTATAAAATGTTCAACAAAAGATGAAAAACATGTCTTTCATTGGCATAAAATCAGGAGGTTTCCTTGCAGGAGGGTATTGAAAATTCCCTAGAAAGTAGAATACAGAAAGAATAACTGCCACTGACAGCAAAGTTTAACTCTCAGCAAATACATGTGTTACAAATCTAACAAAACAAACATCACTCAAAGCCTTCCATGTGTGTACAAGCCAGGTTTAATAATTTTTTTAACCTTAGGATTGGGCCTTAAATTATTTGTAATTATTGACGTCCTTCCTTACTTCTATTTCCCACTTTAGTTCTTGAAATTTGGTATCTATTGAATCCTCTTTAAGGGCTTTTTCTAAACCCAAGACGGAGAATTTTGTTAACAGTGCAATAAAAATAACTTCATAGTGTTACAAGGAAACATTAAAGACTTTTTTGTGTGCTGCTCTTTCCCTTAAAAAAAAAAAAATACAGACATTGTTTCTTTAAAAGGCTCCATCTGCAAATCCCATTAGATGTGCATATAAGGTTTCAGATGATTAATAGCTGCCTACTTTGCTTTGGTTGGAGGGGCTGAGGGTATGTGTGTTAACCCCTCCCTCCCCTCGCTCACATTTCACTTCACAAACTTGTCACTGTCTCCCCAGCACAGTATTTAAAAAGTGTTTCACTCATGCCCAGCACTTCACAAGGAACCAACTCCTGGCAATCCCCACATAAATCTGCTTGCCCCACTCAGGGCAATGAAGACCTTTAGAACTAGAGTTCCTAAAGTAGCAAACCTGCAGCAGCATCAAACCCACAAGCAAACTGTTGTTTAGGGAGGAGATCTATCCTGTAAAATTTGGAAGAGTTTCCCTCTGCTTCTCTTCTGCTTCTGAAGGCTGGGCTGTCCCCAGCCAGGAGCGCTGAGGTGTGGACAGGACTGGAAGCAGATGGATCCCAGCAGCAGCAGCTGCATGCGCAGCCCACAGCCTCCCACCCTGCTCTGGGGGTGTGTGAGGAGCTCCCACACCGACCTGAGCACAGCTCCAGGGCTCAGCCACTATCCAGCAGCACCATTCTCCTTCCAGCAAAAACCAGACTTTGCTGCTTACTCCGACTTCTCAGCCTCCTGCCTGGTGGCGGCTCCCCACAGCTTCCCGCAGGAGGAGCGGGCACTGGCGGAGCAGCACCCCTCCTTCCAGCGCTCTGACTGGCACCTGGCAGCAGCTGAGGCCAGGAGAGGAGTAAATCCAGGGCTGGCCTTGGCTTCTGGAGAGCCAGAGGGCAGCAGCCCCCGCCTAGTGAGCGTGGCTGTGGGTGCGGATGAAGATGATGAGGCGCCCGCAAATCCTACAAGTGACTCTGAGAAAAAGCCATCCAGAAGGAAAAAGGAAAGCTCAGGTAGGTGATATGAAATCAGGGTTGTGGTAGAGTGCAGGAGATGGAATGAGAGCACCTGGTGAGACTGGGAATTAAGAAAGAAAACTAATGAGCAAAACATTTCACAATACTTGACTGGGGAAACTTTAGACAGTAACAGCACATTAACTAACTTGTCTTATTCTTATTCTGGTCTTTATATTTCACTCCTACAGATCTTGGGGTAGTGAGCTAGGTATTTTACTCACCAGCACAATGCACATTTGCTGTACGTGAACAGGAATCACATGGCATGTACACACAGAACTGAAAGTCCTAGGATGTGGAGTTATACATTCCCACCTGCCATTTGTCTGAGCAAAAGAGAATGGCAGAGAGCAAAGATCCCTCATCTTGAGCTGCCTGTGGTAGTTGGAAATGTCATACTAGGAATTTGACATCTTGGTTTATGGTGAGAAGTACAAGAGGCAAAGTCTTCCCTTAAATAGAAATTCTGTTTGGTCTCACTAAATGTTAAATATTTTAATCTCAAAACAGGAGGTACTAAAAGTTTGCCCATCAGTACAATGTCCAGCAGTGCAGAAAATGTCCATGGTTTTCATGGTGTCATCCTAGCTAGCAAAACACATTTTTTCTACAGTGTGGAAATCAATAATTTCATAGTTGTATGAACTCAAACATGCTGATATCTCCAATCCAAATCTGTGAAATATGCATAAAATTGTTTTTTTCTTAAGGAAGTTGTTGCAATTTAAGATGCTTATATGCATTCAAATGCCACAGCACTCATTTACAAGCTACAGAGTGCTTTTTCCCACAGCCCTGCTACCAAGTGGAGATTATCTTCCAGTAGCCCCATTTCACAGGCAGAGAATGCAGGGATAAAAATATTAATTGATTGATTTCCAGGTTTTGCAGACATTTGGAGATTTTAAGTTCATTTATACTAAAAAGGCATGTTTAGGCAAAATTTTCCCAAATGCAAAGAAGTTTAAATAAAATAATAATTTAAAAGGTGAACAACGCTTGCATTAACACGACAGCTAGTCATAGGAAAACAGCAGATTTCAGCTTACTCACATTAGAGGGATATCTTTATCCTTAAAAAGATTGATTCCAAAGCACATCTCCCTGTTTTAGATGTAAGAAGAAAAAAGTTCCTTTATTCTCTCTTACTAGCACTCTTCACAGTTTGTTTTCATACTTGCTGCTGTCCCTTACACTCTTCCTTTCAGGGAGCTGTGAGCAATGACATCCCTGAGAGGTCTGGGGTTCCACCTTCTGGTGACCACAGCAGCCCTGGGGAGAGGCAGCTGTTGAGTTCAACCCAGCATGGAAGCTGGTTGGGATCCTGGAAGGAGACACACTCCTTGGGAGAGACACGTCTGCCTCTGGTTCCTAAGCAGCATCTTTTTCCTTTTCCCTTTCCCTTTCCCTTTCCCTTTCCCTTTCCCTTTCCCTTCCCCTTCCCCTTCCCCTTCCCCTTCCCCTTTCTTTCATTTTTTGGTTGGTGGATTGGTTTTTTGGAGGTTTTTGGAGGAGGTTTTTTTTTTGATAACTAAAGAGAAAACTAAAAATTGTGTAGGTCCTGACACACATCTCCATGNCTTTCCCTTTCCCTTTCCCTTTCCCTTTCCTTCCCTGAACTTCCCTTGCTCTCCTTTCTTCTTTTTAAACTGGCAGCACAGGAGGAAAAACGTGCCCAAGATTATTTGTCCTTCCACACATTTGTCATTTCTCACATCCTGTTGTCAAAACTGAAGCAGCTTGGCCACATTTCCACTTCTGGAGGTTCTCACAGAACCTCAAGCTGTGGATAAACATTATGTCTCCTAACAATACCTTGTGGAACATCCACAGTATGGATGAGAGATTCCAAACTACATATCCTACTCTGCTTCCAGAAATATCCAAATATCCGTTTTAAATTATTCACATTGTCTTTTGGGGCTGCAGACTGGTGAAACTGCCCCTTGGAAAGGGAGTCCTTCCCACAGGGCTGTGATGAACTCACATGTACTTTGCATTAGCTACTTGTTTATAGTTTCTGCCATGTGCTGGAGGCATTGGAGAGCTGCTGCACCCTCCACGTGTCTGAGGGCGGCACAGACCCCAGGGGAAGCCCTTGAGTTCAAGGCTCCCAGAAGCTGCTGGCAAAGTTCCCAGCAAGAGATCCACACTTCAAATCCTGCTTCCCCCCTGCTCCCTCACAAGTCACACTTGTGAGCCCCTGGGAAACGTGATAGTGTGTCTGTGCAGTAAGGGATGAGAACAAAGGGCATTGTTAAACTGTGGGCAAAAACACGGGGAGAAACTTCTGGAGTTTTGTTCCTGTACATTCCCCATCTTTATTTGTGGATTTCTGAAGTAGCAAACCCAGTATGGAACAAACCAGACTAATTCCCTTGGAAGGGGAAGCAGTTCAGCTACAGTGTGTGACACACTGGTCCCTGTGTGCATTACCAGTAACAGGAGCTGTGTTTGATTTCTCTATTTCTGATGGGCACAGATAAGCTCAGATCAGTCACAAAGCCCACAGTCACACCTCACAGATTTCTCCAGTTTTACTACTTTGGCCACTAAAATGACAGCCAGAAGATGAAGCTGCACATCATGCTCATATTGTTACCATTTTGCTTGTCATTTCTGTGTATAAATATTATGCTAGGACACACAGAGCTCCATTGCATACTGGTTACACACAAAAATTAACTAAGTAAAAAATAAGTAACACAAAAATAAGTAACTGATTCTCAGCATAACAGAAACACTACTAGCATGTTTAGTTCAGGGAATCTAGCAAGGGGAGCAAGAGGGGAGAAAGAGTCAAGGAACTCACAAAACTGACTCCCTGAAACCCTGGCAGTTTGGGCTTTGCTCACTAAAAGAAATGTGTTTTCCTTTGCATTGCTTGGAGACTCTTTGAGCACCAACTTTAAAAACACAGGAGGAAAAAAAAAAAAAGTAAGGAAAAGAAAAAAGAGAAAGGATTTTAAAAAATTAAAAAGGGTTGCCACAGTCTCAGGCAAAGTCAGTTTGTGTTTGCTTATTTTCATAATTGGTACAGCATTGCTTTGGCTTGAAGTTTGGCTTTGAAATACAAATCTTGACTACATTGCAGCAATGTACACAAATAGCAAACAGGCTTTTCAAGACAGCACAATGACAGGGATGATACTGAGGCCAGTCATGTACACAGACACCAGATCTGCTTGTAGTTTTCATTTCACAAGGATTCGAAAAAGTTAAAAAACAGGAATGTTCAAGGTGTGTCTGGGCAAAACCCACTTGGTCTCCTGTTTCTCTGCTTTTGTTTTGTTTTACTGCCCCACATCCCCAGTATGTCCAGGCCATGCACCACAGCTGGGCACTTACACTCCTGACATCCTGCATGCTGCATGTGCTTGGCTGCCTGCTGCATGATAAATCAGGGGAGGGTGAAAATATGTATATAAGGAATAAAAATTAAAATGTGGGGAAGGAAACTCGATGCAAAGGCAGCAAGGAATGAGAGCTTCTTTCCCAGAGCTCCTGTTCTGCAGACCCAGGCAGTTCTGACAATGCTCCCCATCCTGACTGAGCTGTCCCACCTCTATCCTCTCAAAACCTGGCAACACCACTCAGTCATGCTGAGCTCGAGGGGGCATAAAGCAAACATCTCAGAGCTTCCACTCAGCACTTCAAGGGATGGTTGAGATCTCTGCAACTGCACATGTTCACACACATCAGCATAACCACAAATCACACACGTGTGCTTGCCTCTTAGAGAACCAGAACTCAAGCAATAAGGCAGAAACCAGCAGCAAATCACGGAAGGAAAGGACAGCTTTCACTAAGGAGCAGCTGCGGGAGCTGGAAGCTGAATTTGCCCACCATAACTACTTGACAAGACTCAGGAGATACGAGATAGCTGTGAACCTGGATCTCACCGAAAGACAAGTACTTTCCAAAGCTTTGTCTCCCCAGCTCCTTCCTCCTTCTCCACAACCTCTCCCTAATGCTAAAAACCAGATATGTTACTCTGCTTTTGCAATGGCACAGAGGTATTTTAAAACAAAACCTCCACATTCTTTCAAACACATTTCTGTAACTAGTTAATAAATTTAATTATATTTCTCTAAACTAAAGATAGACTTAGTAATAACAGGTCTTTACTGAGTTCTTGTTTACCGCCATTCCTTGGTGCATATTGATATATCAAGGTTTACATATGGAATATGTATATCACCTTAGACTTTGACTAACAGGAAATTATTCAAATAAATGTTTGATGCATGCTTTCTTCCTGGGTCAGGTGGTGTTTTCAGATGATAAGGAAAGACAATTAGACAGAGTTTTGTGGAGAGAGGTATTTCTGTTCTCTCACTGTCATCTCGGTCCAGGTTTCCTTATCAATGCTAAGTGGACAGCAGAAGAATTGTGTAATTATGTGAGGCAAATTAAAATTCCTGAAGCATTAGATTGAATGACCTAAATGTTAAAAATACATGAGAGGCACTGTGACTTATTTGACATGAAGACAGATTCTAGGCAAAGCACTTGTGCTACCTTTGAGGGTTTCAGAGGAACATCTGTGTGGAGCATTTTAGAAAGAATTGTCCCAGTCTGTGTTAGAGAGATGGATTAGTCAAACTTGTGAGGCTCTGTTCACCTTTTCTTCTAGAATTCCACACATCATCTGTCTGCACACATATGCATAGCTCTGCTTATACAGCTCAGGCTGAGGCAACAAGTAATTATTTTCTTTTTATCACCCAGGTCAAAGTATGGTTTCAGAACAGAAGAATGAAGTGGAAACGTGTTAAAGGTGGGCAAGGAGTGCCCCCACACGAACATGACACAGAGGATGTGGACTCTGCTGCCTCCCCCAGCTCTGAGTAGTCCCTGCAGCAATGGGAGAGGAGTTTGGAGACAGTCATTGGTTGGAATGTGGGTGCACATTAGAATCAGCTGCACAGTGAGATCACCCTGCCTGCCAATCCTGTAGCCTGTAGGCTTTAAAGGGTGCATGATGCTTGAGGTTACAGATGCAATTAAATAGCACAGGGGGGAAAAAGCCACAGGAGAGCATGGGTTTGATTTTTGTCTCTCAAACTGTCTTACTACCACAGATGTGTCTGCAGAAAAAAAAAAAAAAACCAAAACAACAACAAACACTGAATATCAAACAGGAGTAATGTTGTTGAGACTCTCAAACATCCAGCAAATTCAGATTGTTGGTCAGCATCTGCAGCTGAATTCTCATCCAGGCTTTCCCTGGTCACACCTATTCAGTCTGCATTTGGATTGACAATGAACATTTTCCTTGTGCCCTGCTTGGGGAGAAATAAATATTTTGATAGTCACTGGTTTCTCTTGCAAAATGAGTTGAACACCTGTACAACTAGGCAATAAGATTACAAAATAAAATGTGAGACTAAAAATACCTATCCACAGAAGTCTGCTCACCAGTTTCAGAAGAAATGGCTTTCACACTGACAGTCCAAGAAGGTTGGTGCCTTGTTGATGGCAGCAATTTGCAGAGGGAGATTTCTTCCAAGCTTACTGTAAATCCTGAAATTAAATGGCTAGATCTCAGTTTCAAATATTTTTTCAAGGCAGACATTACCAAATGTCCCAGCAGGCACAGCAGAGATTGAGCTCTCAACACAACAGCTAAAATATCACTATTTTGGTTTCAAGTTTTCCAATAAACTGCCACAACACCAGCAGAAGTCTTAAGAACACTTAAGAACATTCCCACTTTAAATTATCCCAGCTTCAACCGAAACTTGTAGTGTATCAAATTATGATGATTTAGAAAAGTATAGTGCCTGCTCCCATTTCTTATACCTTTTTGTGCCATGTACTAATGCCATATTTTAAGCAGAATTTTACACTAGTGTACCACATTATGACTATTGAGAATACTGAAACTTTGGTTCAAATATTTCAAAGGTAACCATTATTTGCAGCTACAGCCCTTCACCTTACTCTGATGCACTGCTGTTGTGGTTGCATGTGAACTGTAGATATGCTGGGTACAGATTTGTATATCTGGATTATATGTTTATAAAGCTGTTAGTGGTAATTCCACTTGGAAGAGACCTCAAAATTGATAAATATCAACTTTTTTTAAAAAACAGAAATACTGTATTCTTTTCAAAGAGCTGCTTACTGTATCTACTAAGAAAAAACATACATTACATTCCTTCTCAACATTTCCAAACTCTGATTGGCAGATGAAAAACATCAACAGTTTAAAGTAGATATTTGTGCAAAACCAATTTAAAAGCATAATTATTTTTTAAAAAGAAATTACTTAAAACTTGAGCAATTTGAGCAGCACTGAGGAAGTGAATTAGGTTATTGTCTGGTTTCCCATACTGCATTACTTGCTCTTAATCCACTTTATCCAAAAACAACAGTTACACAAAACAAAATGCTGACACTCCTGTGCCCCTGGAAAAGAAAACCTAAGAAACAGCATCAGGGATATCTCACACAGAGCCTCTCCACAAACTTGCAGTCACAGCATGGATGTGAACCCATGTAAATTCTGTGAGTATAATAACTACTATATAATCAGTTATAATATTTAGGGGTGTGCATGTTCTCTCTCTGAGCTAGACCTGCCCTTGTCTCTTCAGGGCTTTATGATAAGGAAAAAATACCCTCAGCTTCCTCCTGGGACACTTGTGGTAGATGTTTAAATGGCAGGTGCTGCAGACAGGGAGTTATGGTCAGATCCCAGTTACTGCAGCAGTGACAAGGGTGGACAGTGACAGAACACCATTTTTTTGGTTAACAAACCTAATGCTAGAAACAGGTTCATAATCTCTCTACTCAAGTGACATTAAACTAGTTGGCTAAAGAATTACCTATGCACAGATGAGAAGAAGCTACAGTTTATTGTATCTTTAAGAACAGAAAATGTCTCTGGCTTTACTTCCTGAACCTTGGTGCCTTCTGATTAGACTTTTAACTAAACTCAGTAGTCTGGCTCTTGGCAAATACTGTATTTTGTGTATTTTGTACAACAAAGAAAGCTGTATTTTGTGAAGAACTCTGGTGCTCAAATATTCTACCCTCTTTTCCTGGGACACAAATCACCATGGAGCAGAAGTTCTTTTTTGCTTCTATCTTTGTAACCTCTCAAGCCATTTAACGTTGTACATCACCTCCTCTCCACTGTGGTTAGAAAGTTTGCAATCTGCAGGAGCAGCTTATTTTGAGATTAAAACTTTCAGGCTCTTGGCTACTGACAGAAACCAAAACCAGTTCCTCACCCAGATGAGAAGCTAATAAACCTTCCCTTTCAAGGAAGCTGTCAATGGTAGCATAAGAAATCCTAATTTACTTTAAAACTAATAAATGGGATCTAGGTCTGTATTGATAATTACAGCTCCTAAACAGTTCTTGCTCTGAATTTTGAGAAATAAGCTACGAGTCACCTGTGAGATCTTGTGCTTAGGCAGTTTCTTCATTGAACCATCTGCTCACTCTAAGATTTTAGTGTTTTGAGAAGGAACATTTCACTCCTGACATCAAAGCATTTGACCTCTGAACCTCTGGTGCCAAGAATCTTCCAGGGAAGGTTTGTAGTCTGGGAGCAAAGTCTTTGACCTGCAATCATTTTTCTCAGCAATACACGTCAGATTGTATTCTCCTCACAGAAGGGAGGGAAGCTACCTGGGGATGTTTGGCAGTGTTTTCCACGCCTTATTCTCAAGAAATAATCTGAGCACACAATCACCCCACGGCATCAGAGAAGTCTGGCAGGAATTCCCCAGGCAGGCAGAGCAGTGAGACTTTTTGCCAGTGCAAACAGCCCACAGGGAATGGGGATATCTGTATAAACACAAAAATATGTGCTGGAGCCCTTTATATCTGTGCTGCCTCTTCTAAATAGAGCAGGAGAAGTGCTTTCCTTGGAGTCAGAGACTTTGTGGACTCTTTATCTATCTAACCAGATGCCACTTGAGCAGAGGCCCTGATTTGTTTTACAGGTTCTGTATCCTCTGACTCCTCTGTTGTTAGTCCTCAGTCCCTCCATGACATTCTACAGCTTTAGGCCAGTGATTTTTCCAGTCAGTGGAGCTACTTAAACTCCAAAGGTAACCCAAGGCCAGTCCAATGTTGCTTGGAATATCTCCAGGGATGGGGCATCCACAACTTCTCAGGGCAACCTGTGACAGGGCCTCACCACACTCACAGGAAAAAAATTTCATGGACATGCTGTGAAAAAGGAACCAAACCCTTCAGTTCATGCTGTCTGGGAAACAAGAGAGCCCTTTAGCAAGCATTTCACAGTCAGAGATTTTGACTTGGGCATATTCTACATGAGCAAAACTCACAAATCCTATTTCCTACACATAGAAACAAGCGCACACAACAAATCAGGGCATTTTACAGAACACACAATTTTTCAATTACCCCATTTTCTTCCCCCCACCTCTAGCAGTGCTCATATTAAGTTTCATCAGCCACTATCTCATATTTTGGATAATTCCCTTCCCCTGAGGAAAGTGCACAGCCCCTTCAAGAAGTATGTCTGCACTGGTTACTGCACTCAGCGAACTGGATCCACGCAGCTCCTCCGGGCAGATGGACAGGAAATCCACTTTCCTTCAGTGGTTACAGCAGAAGGGCTTTGTCTGACTGGAACTTGCCTGGTGTGGCTGTAAAATAACCTCAGGCTCAGGCTCTTGCCTTTCAGGCTGTATTTGTGAGTTATGATGGGGCAGCTTCCCCTGAGCTCTGAGCCCAGGTGCCGGCTCCCGTCCCCACCTCCCCACACACAATGCCACATTGTTCCACTTGTGCATGAAGGAAGGATTTCCATACAGTACCAGACTCTTACACCATTGTTCCCTTCCTCTATACCATAATTGTTATTTTATTCTTTTAAATAACTCTTAGACAGGGATAAGCTCCTCTGGGAGCAGATTGCAGAAGAGATAATGGGAGTGAGTAACAGAGAGGATGGTGACTTCATACCACGGAGCTCTGAGTCGTGTTTCTCTTTCCTTATTAAAGAAGAAAACATTTTTTCAAGGCTCCCTCAGTCACGCTGCATATCCCTGGCTTTGGGGCAGGAAACAGACATGTGAATTGACATGCTTTCTTACAACCTCTAATTTTTAGTTCAGTGAAAGTTTATTGTGGCCCACACTCGTACCCAAGGTTAATTTGTCACCCAGAATGTCACATGTGAAGTATTTCCTACACCCAGGAATTTATCACCAGGTGAGTGTTAGCCCAGCAATGCTACAGTCAAGTTGATGATTGTAAAGACACCCAAAAAAAGGACTGGGGGTGTCTGCAATCTATTGTCTATTGTTTTTTCCTTTCCATACTCACCACAAATGTCCTAACAATTTTATACTTCCATCTACTTTTAATTCTGTATTTCTCTATTTTGATGCTTATCTGTATATCTACATTTCAACACTTCCCATTCTCTATTTCTTTCATGAGAGATGATCAAAAAAAGTGATACAACTGTTGAGAATCCATGCAGTTTCCAAATAATTAAAAGAAAATCTATCAGATCTAATTTAATTGCTCCATCCACTTTTCTTAGCTGAGGAGGACAGGGCCAGTGTCAGGGTATCTTACAAATCTGGACTGGAAGTTATTTTCCAGTGAATAGAAGTATAACTCTCCATCATAATTATCCACAGTTGTTTCTGTCTGACATTAATTGAAAAGGAGATTCTGGGGGAAAGTGTAGCTCAAGAAACCAATCTTCATTCAAGTATACAAACATCCAATACTCTATTCTACAATTATACCTAGAAATGGCACAAAGTATAAAATGAGGCCTCTTACTTAAAAGTCCTGGCAGCATGGACTTGTGTCAGGCTACTTGCTGTCTTCAGGTCATCTGTATTTAGCTGGATTGAGTTCTAAATTCTTTAAAGTGTCCCAATAAAAAATAAATCTATTAAATGGAGGATAAAATAATGAGGTGAGAAATTGTCTGTGTCAGGAAAACGTTTTAGGCACATCTCTCACTGGTTTATTTGCAGGAGAAAACACAGACACAACTGGAGCATGTTTCACATCACAAGACTTAAGGGTTCTTGTCTGCACTGAAGACATGTTTATGCTGCTGGGTTCCAGTATGAATCTGGTTTATATCCTGTGAATGCTCAGGGTCCTTCACACACTCCAGGCAGGAAGTCTTTAATGCACACACTGAGAGGACATTTTCAACTATTCAAACATTAAATAAATAAGCATGAAAAAAAGTCATTCTACTGCAATAATTAAATTCTTCCTGTGTCTTTACAAGATTTCTGAAAAAAAACCCAAGCCTCTCAATCCTGGCAGAGCTGTTTAAAAACTCCAAGAAATCCATAAGGGAAACAAACTCAGTGGAAACCCATCCATTTACCCCTTGCATTTTGTAGCACCATCAGATATTATTTAAGAGCAGAGGCTCACAGTGCTTGGCTCAGAGCAGGCCTTGTCTCAGAGACATTTTGTCATTTAAAACAGGCAAGCATCAAGAAGAAAACCAAAATGATCACTTGTATGTACCCTTCTTCCCAAGCTGCAAAGTGGGGACCTGCCCAGTGCTGGAAGAGGCATCTGGAGTGTTTGTCTGGTTCAATATTGATCTTCTTCAAGAGATTAAATATGGCCCACATTATCTCACAACTCTTACACATCATAGTTCCTTTTCTCTTACACATCATAGTTCCTTTTCTTTGTGCATTGTGAGAATTTCTCAGCCAGTAACAAGATGAGAGGATGGCTGGAGAGGAAACTGTGCCTGAAACTTTCCAGAGCTTTCACTGGATAATATTCTTAGTAATCACTGGATAATATTCTTAGTAATATGCTCTAACTTCTGGTCAGCCCTGAAGAAGTCAGGTGGTTGGAGTCAGTGATTGTTACAGGTCACTTCCAAATGAAAAAATCTCTTCCAGTTGCAGCTGCTTTGACATCTTTTACACACATGAATATGTAGGAAAAATATAACTCACCATATGGAAGACAATTTGTAATCTGTGTATAACTTCAGATATGGAACAGGGCTTGAATTTTCCCTTTCCTTCACAGTTGCCAGGGCCAACTTGACTAGCATTATTTTTAAGAGAAAAATGATCTCCCTTTTTTACAGTCTTCTCTCTGCTGTAATTTGTGTCTCTGCCAGAATCAAGATGAGGTGACGCCAAGAAAAAGGATGAGCTCATTGCATTTAATAGTATGAGGTTTCACAAATAAAAACTACATTACTCAGTTGAGAAGTAGTCAGTGGTATAAAACAGGGTTAAAGGCAGGTAGCTTTAATTGGAAACAAAAATAATTAATTTCTCATGCTGGCTGTCATTAGCGAACTGATCTGATTAGCCTTCCTTAGGGATGGAATTTTAGATTATTCACCATTATTATATTGTTACTGCACTTTAATGATAACATTAAAAGAACAAGATAAACATTGTGGGTAAAACAACACAGTGAAAGCAGTGAATTATAGGAAAGAGTCTTTTGGATTTTCCTGTTCAAATCCAAGGCATAAATCTCAGCCTCAGGAACAATGGGTTCAGCACTCTTTCCACAACTTTTTCATTTCTAGCATCATAAAAGTCTTATTCCACAGAACACTGAATCCTTCTCATTGATGCTGTGCCAGTCCAGAAGAATCTCTCAAACCTGAGGAATCTGTTGACCATCAGCTCTACAGCAGTGCATTTTCCAAAAAAAAAAAAAACCAGAGGCACAGTCTCTCTCACAGGTCCCACACAGTCTTTGCCACGTGTCACATGAAAATGGAAGAGCCTGAAGAGGGAAGGACAGTTCAGGTGCCTGTAAAGCACATCTGAGCTCATCATGTGCTTGACTGGGTGCTAGATTCTTGCACAAGGTGCAACTGAACCATTTTGTGCAAGGCAGGCAGCCACAGGTGTCAAAGATCACCTCACTCTCTTACAGGAGGAAAATTTAAATACAACTCACAGATCCATGGTTTTCCTGTATCCTTTTGAAAATCCTTTACCTATGCTGCCAAGAATGCCATGACTCCTATCTGCAAAGCAACAGGAAGATATGATCCATTCTGTCTCCTTCACTCTCCCTGCAGCACAACTGGACCAGAATCCCCCGTGGTGCTCCCAGTGGTGTCTGCTCTAGTGTCTCACTGACACAGAATGACCTAATTTGTTATGGCTGCTGAGAACTGAGAGAAATTAAATCCAGGGGCTGTAGTTAATTGGGGTCAGGTTGAGATGATTTATGACCTGAGGAATGTACTCACTCTTTACACTATCATACAAACAACAGTATCAATTGGACTCAGCAACCTTTGGAATCGAATAGAAATCGGGATTTTTCCAGAAAATGAGTAGTAGCAGAGGCAGGACCCATGGGAGAAGGCAAGCTGGTGGGCAGATGAGGCTGTATCTGAACACAGAGCCAGGTTCTCTTCCCACACTCTTGATCAGTTACCCTCCAAGTCGTGATTTATTGTGATTCAGAGGAGAGATGGGATAGGTCTATGCCAAGGAAATTTCATCTGTCTGGAATCTGACAGGAGGAAAAAATAAGGTTGAAAATTTCAGAGGAAGCTGGGATTTGTCCCAGTTACGGTGTCTCTGTGTTCACTCAGCCAGCTCATGTTAGCAAGTCAGGCTCACTGAAAAATAGTGGCAAATGCTTTTCCATCAATCAAGAACCTCGAGTTTGGTCCCAAGTCAGTGGCCCCAAACAGCAGAAGCCTTCAGCAGGTCTCCCCATGCCTTTTGCAGGATATCTTAAACAAACATCTTTCTTTTCTTTGTGGACTTCAGAAAAGAATTAGAGAAGAGTTACTCTGTGTGCAAGTTCAAAGCATTTTATCACACTTCAGCAGTTAAGTTGAACATGAAAACAGAACTATTCAATACTGTTATTCTTTGGGGGGGGTGGTGGGTGGTGAATCACAGTTTCTTTTTCTTCCCTAATTAGGATTCTGCTTCTTCATTTTTCCCAGCTTCGTGTCCTGGTTTTGATTACACAAGATGCAGCCATTCTTGTGCCCACTGAAACCAGTGAATGACTGAGTTTGGTTGTGGATTTTTTTGGTTTGTTTTTTTGTTTGTTTTTTTGGGGGTTTTTTTGGGTTTGGTTTGGTTTGGTTTGGTTTGGTTTTTTTGGTTTTTTTAAGTAGAAAAATCATCTCTATCCTGCTAATGTCTATCAAAATAGGCAGAGTAAGTGAAGGAGAGAAAGAAAAATTGCTGCAATCCCAGGACTGGAAGTTATAAAACCCTCCCCATGGGTTTCTGTGCTTCTTATTGAACAGTTTTGCTCACACAGACCTTAACCTGCCAGCCCAGTGAAAGTGCATCAACCCTTTACCTTCCTGTTCCCTCAGAGTGTCCTTGCATCCCACAGAGAAATGAACTCAGGACATGTAAAGCTTCTTAGGAAAAAGAGTGGCCATTACAGAAAGGTGCAAACTGCTGTGCAAGGGCAGGGATGGCCCAAACCAGTCTGCTGGAATCATCTCTGCTGCATCCCAGAGCCCGTGCTGGGAGAGCTGGGCAGCACCAGGCTGAGACATCCCTGCCCTCACTGGAAGCCCAGGGAGCTGCAGCTGCAGCACAGGAAACTCTGGGAATGTGCCTTTGCCCTTATAAATCTTTCTGAGTCGCTCTCATCTGTGGGATTGGCAGGGGAGGCAGAGTTGTGGCAGTCACTACATTTGGCAGAGCTCTTTGCTACCTGCAGTTTCACTCCCAGGCAAGCAGACTGCAAAAACACGGGGTATTTATTCAGCTGTGCCTCTCCGGTGTATCCTGGGGAGAAAAGGTATGTTCTGGCCTTTTAATCACTTCATTCTTTGCCGGAGTAAACAAGAGGAGCCACGGGGGGTTGTCTTTGCTTGTGAGGTTCTGCTGTGCACAGGGTTTGCTGCAAGAGGCTCTTTCACTGTCAGAGCACAAAGTTCTTGCTCTGGGAGGAGGGAAAGATGAGCTGGGGTGACCACAGATGTTTGAGGGAATGCAAAAGAGGAATAATGGTCCAAACAAACTGCTTTCCATCCCGACCAACAGACCAAGCACCATCTTAAGTGGTGCAGCCTGTGCTGTGGGCAGGGTGGGACAGTTTGTTACCACACAGAAAAGGGATCAGAGGGGTGAAAGTTCAGAGCAAGGGCTCTGCTGGTTTCTGACCCTGCCCTGGGCTTTGCCAGGCCCTGTGCTCCACCACCCCTGCAGCCTTCAGAAGCCTCTTGTGAAGGGAAGTGCTCTGAAAAGGAGAAAAGTGCTCCAATAACATGAGAGGACAGCAGAGCTCCCTAAAAAGCACCTGGCCAATTCACTACCACGAGTTTACACTAAAATCTCTGACAAACAGAAGTCATTGGTAGGTTCTTTAAAATATTGCCAGAATTGGCTGGGAAATTCACGTTTGTTTTCTTTTTTCTTGTAAGCAAGCCCTGAAACGCTCTTACATGCTGACATTATTGCAAGGAAAAATAAAACTTTATTTCAAAAATTTGGATTATTGTTTTATTTAGGGCTACTAAGAAAAAGCTGAGATCAAAGCTGAGGGATTTTCACACTGTTGCTGCCCTTTACACAGAAGGTGAAGACAGAAGGAAGGATGGGATGTGGCTGGGCAGGCAAAGGTGCAGGAGCACCTGCAGCTGCAGCAGGGCTGCAGGCTGTTCCTCTGCATCTGCTGCTCAGGAGCCTCAGCACCCCTGCAGCCCAAAGCATGCAGAGCAGGGCACACATCTTGGCCAGGGGCATGTAAACTATCAAATGTGAAAGGACAAGGTGTTGTCTTTTATCAAAATTCACAGTCAGGTTACTTGCCCCACGTAAATATATCCAGAGTCAAAAAAAGGAGACACAATTTACTTCTTCAGAACCAAGAGTGGACTATTGTATGAGGCACATTTATGTGACTTAAAATGGCTTTTAAACAGTTAATTTAAAATTGATTTCATATATAATACATATTATGTTTGTCTATCTGTAGTTTTCAGTCTGGCACACACCAGTTTTTCTGGCAAAGCAGCATGAGCCCCACCCCAGCAGGGGCTTCCCTCAGAAAATGTCCAAATGGATCCCTCGCTTCTTCCCCAAATGGATCCCTAAGTTCTCCCTGGAAAACCTACTTGGCCAAACAACAGGACTAAGCAGTTTTCAGAGAAAAGAAGGTAAAATTCTGATAAAGTAGGATCTTCTTTTCAGACTTTCACAATCTGAAGTTTTAATACAATGGTCACTCCAGGCAGAAATATCTCTATGACCTTCCAGTCCCACGGCAGCTGCTTTAGAAAACAAGTTTTCTCAAATTGTAATTCCGTGGATTTTTCTCACCACTTTCAAAAAGAGCAGAGGTTACACATGTTTTTCACAGTTTTCCAGTGCACATAAGCTTTCTCCCCCCATCCGTTTTCCACTTACATGGAATAAAAAAAGTCAGAGGTAGCAAGTGAAGATAAAGGTAAAAAGGGCTAAGTGTCCCTGGGGGCAGATTTGCTGTATTACTTCCAGTACTTTTAAAACTGAAAATGTGAAAACACATTTGACTGATACTTCTACTTCTACATGGATATTCTTAGCTTCTTTACTGTGATTGATATGCAAGAATGAATCTATATTGATTGATCAAGACCTAGCTCTGGATAACGAATTTTCCTAGATACTAGACTTATTTTGCATCACTGAATTACTCTTCATTTTTAGTTAATGAATGGGGATGGCCTAGCATTTAAAAAATAATAAAGTAATTGAATCAAATTAATCTTAGCTGGAATTTATTGCATAGCATATTCTGAATTTTCTAATTTTTCAGGAGGTCTGTGTTAATAACTTCTTTCAATATGCTTTTCCCAGTTTTGTTGTTATTGAATTACATTCCTGGGACCGTTGGATCCTCATTTAGCTTCTCAGACATCAGAAATTGCACTGATGTGTCAGAAGAAGCAAGGCAGAGATTCTGCTTTTTGTCTTCTAGCTTTAGCAGTCAATCAATCAATACTGTCTATAGGCAGACAGCAGAAAGCTGATTTTTGGACCAAAAAAAGAATTCTATGAAAAACTGAACATTTTTTTCCCCCCAAATTTAGTTGGGTGGGATATTTTGAATTGGGTGCCGGAAAACCCTTTCCTTCATAATGCACTCCTGGGTCCATCAGATTCATCTTCTGCACTGTCCCAGGCTCAGGATGCCTTGCTAACTGAGGTTTAAATGCCTTCTGTGGTACCAAAAAGCTGAGTGGTAATTCTGGGCACGCTGTGAATCCATTGCTTGGCAGGGGGAGAAATCAGCTCCAAGCCTTGCAAGGTGAGCCTGTTCCTGGAGCTCCATCCCTGGCATTGCTGGGTACTCCTCAATCCACCCTGAGAACTCCTTAATTCATCCTGAGAACTCCTCAATCCACCCTGAGAACTCCTCAATCCACCCTGGGAACTCCTCAATTCATCCTGAGAACTCTTCAATCCATCCTGAGAACTCCTCAATCCACCCTGAGAACTCCTCAATCCACCCTGAGAACTCTTAAATTCATCCTGAGAACTCCTCAATCCACCCTGGGAACTCCCCAATCCTCTTTGAGAACTCCTCAGCTGGGTCTGAACACCCACCCTGCTGCTGCCCCCTTCCTGTCCCATTGTTGGAAAATGATACAAAACTTTTTTTTTTTTTTTTCAGTCTTGTTCACCTTTGCCTCGGGGGGAAGGAATTTTAAGTTTCTTTTCAAAGGACGGTTTTGTCCCTCAAGGCGTGATGAGCTTGACATCCCAGCAGGCTGGGGTAGCACAGAAAATACACAAAAGATAGCAACCATAAATGAACATCAACCCCAAACATCACCCCTGGCATGGTCAGAGACACCTGGTCTGAGAAAAAGGTGAGAGAACCAATAAATGAGGACCTAATTAACATCGAAAGCAGAGGGATCAATAGGAAACCAAATACCAAGAACTGCCTAACTTGGGACCAGTGAACATTGAACCAACCCTGGGTTTTGACTATATAAGTATAGAAAAATCCAGTGAAAACCTTGTGTGATTGAAGGATTTTCTCTGCACAAGCCACGCAAAGTGTGGATGAAATGATTTCTGCTGCACATCCTGGAATAAAGCAAAGCCTTCATTCTCTAACACTAAAAGTGCTGTTGGAGGGTTTTGTTTTCCCCACAGTTTCGGTGCCGCCTCCTCCCTGCCCTCCTCAGCACTTTCTGACACGGCAGCAGCGGGAGGGTTAAAAATCTGCTCCCAGTTTTTTGTGGCTCCTTTCCAAAAGGTTTCAGTTAACACCAGAGGTCTCCTTATAGCTCGCTCACTTTAATAGATTTTTCCCATTGAGTTCCCACTTTATAGACTATCATTTCCTTTTCTGCAGGGGAGCTATTTTCTGGGTCACTGATCCAACCAACTTAAAAGGGATTTCATTGATTAGATTTTATTGGTGGTTACTTCAACCATTATGGCCCAAGTTGCTAGTACCTGCCAACAGCTGTGGGTCCTGCTTTGGTACCCAGGCTCTGCAGTGAAGTCCCTCTCCCCTGCCTTGATTGCTTGCTGATTACTTAGCACCTTCTTTACCCTCTTACCACTTCAGCTGCTTTTTACATTTCAGTGTCCCAGGTCAGCTGCATGGCAGAAGGCTCTGGACAAGATCCCCTGATTTTGTGCTCCTCTCATTTCCCTGTGTTTGCCTCTGGTCATCCCTGCAGTCCCACAAAAAACCCCGAGCTGAAGCACCATGTCCCAGCCAGCACCATGCAAACAGGGGAACCTGGGACATGGCCAGTTTCAAATGAGCAGGGTGTTTTAAAGAAGGGGTTTTATTTTTTTTAAGTGAAAATTTACCTGACTAACATTGAAGAGTCCTCCCTTCACACTCTTGATGCTTCACACTGCTGTGTTCTCCTAATGAAGGATTGGTGGGTCGTGTCTGTTAGAAACACAAATTGGTAACTGAGACTGGCATTTCTGCAAAGGCCTTACAAAAAAGGTACAATTCCCTCTTGACTCCCAAACAAAAAAGGTACAACTCCCTCTTGACCCAAACAATGCAGACTCCATGCTCTGAGTTGTTTTCTCATTGTGTTCTTCCTGCTGCTCCAGCTGTGATCCTCCTGCAGCCCTCCAGACTTCTCCCTGATCCATAATGCTCTGCAGAGTGATGGCCTGTGCATCTTCCACTGCCTTTGTTCTAGGGGGTAACAGATAGAGTTTAAGGAGAAATTGCTATCATTTCTGCCATTAGAGCAATAAAGGTGCCAAACTATCATAAGAAAGCAATTACTGCAAATTTTATTATTATTGTTATTATTATTATGTTATTAATTATATCTATATATAATATGCAGATATAATTAATATATAATTGAAATATAATATAATGTAATATAATGTAATATAATATACAATTAGTATATCTATATTATTAATTATATCACTATATAACTTATATATAAGTTTTAGATATAATAGATATAATTATCTATAACTATATAATGATCTACTATAGAATTAATCATTATTAATTAATAATTATTAAATGCAGTAATTATTACTGCAACCTCCATTGCAACAGAACTTAACCCAATACTTTCCCCACTGTGGTGCACTCTGCAGGCTCTAATCAATTGTGTGTCTCCGGTGTCTATAAAGTCTACGAACTACCTTGCCCCTCTGCAGGTGAGAAACTGAGGCACAGAACTTTCCAGCTGACCCAGATCCAGCCAGGATTGCTGCTGCTCAGCCTCAGGCACTGGAGAGGAGCTGCACTCGTGGTCCTCATCTGCTCTCAGGGATGCTCTCTGTGGCACCAGGCCAGGGAAGCTCTTTGGGTTTGTTTCTGAGTTCCATGATGGTGCAGGGAACTGGAAGGACCCCCGTGAAACTACAAGCCAGGCTAACAAATTAAGCAGAAGGGGTGATACTGCAGAGTGTAAAATCTATGAGTACCAGCAAGTGAAGACTTCACAGATTTAAAGAGAAGGACTCTTGAGGGCAATAATGCATTTGTAACTTGCTGCTTCTAGGTTAATTTCCTTTTCTCTAACAGAGCTGCTTTCTCTTTGTGCTAAAGAAAGTGCAATGACCTTATGAGAAAGGATATAATTTTCTTCCAGCTTATTTAAAAAAAAAGTCTGACCAACAGCCCAAGAGGGTTTACAGAATGCTGAGAACTCTCAGAAAGGAACAGGAGCAGTGAAAAACTGCCTGGCACCATTGCCAGTGCCAGTGGAGCAACCTCTTTGCTTCTCTTATTTCTGGGATCCAGTCCTGAAGCCTTTGTGCTTCCTGCAGTCGTGGGGAGCACCAAGTGAGGTCTTGCAGCATCAGGCCTTGGAAAGTGAAGCACACAGAAGGTCCCTGTCATTCCCTTCATGTCCCTTCACAGCTCACAGAGAGGGGCTGAGGGTGACAGCCCAGGGCTCATTCCCCTTTCCCTACAGGATGTGGCCCTTTCTCTGCACTTGCTCTCCTGAGCAAAGATCTCTCTATTTGCTCTCACAGCTCTGCTGGTACATTATAGCCATGTGACAATCAATTAACTGCTCACTCTATCAGAATAAAGAAGCCACCCAACCTTATATAACTCTTTTTAATTGTTTTCTTACATTATAGCATTTTGCTAAACTTATTCTGCCATAATTCACATAATTTAATTTCTCAAAGTGCTAATAAAATAATTGCTTCCTTCCTGTAGACAGAGTGCCTGAAATGTCTTCTCTCATTCAGAACATTATAAAAAGTGGCTGTCATGAATGCTTAAAAGGACTGTTTTATTCACAAGACTTGATACAAATTTGTTCTCTCTGGAGTCTGTGTGGTGTCTCAGACGCCCACAAAGGTGCAAGAAACCTGCACAGACACTTTCTTTCATGCTGGGATTACCTGCACTGGAGAAAGTCACCTGGAGTGGAGAAGCTTGGCAAGTCTCATGAGTGAAGTTCTGTGGGGTAGTGGAAATCTCCTTTCCCATTGCCCTTACACAATAGCTCGGAAATAAAACCCAAAATTCAAATCACAAGTAAATAACTCTTCCTACCATAGATCCTCCTGCAGAAAGAAACAGAAGTAACCCATGTGATTTACATCTTTAGGCTTGAGAACTTCAGGAGGACATTCTGATCATTTCAAACGTTGGTCAGTAACACATGTCTGCAATTCAGAGTTCCCTACACTTCTGCCAACCACATCCACCCTGTTCCAGATCCAGTTTGGGGCCTCATTGGGCACAACCTTTCTTTTCTGTGCTTTTTGTCTCAAAACGAATTATGATGGGGCAACCTCCAAACTGTGGAAAGATTCCTGGGGGATGAGCAGCAAAAATGAGTGACCAGAGAAATCCCAGGATGCTGGGCTGCATCAGCCAGGGCATCACCAGCACTGCCAGAGCAGTCATTGTCCCTCTCAACACCTGACAGGCCATGCCTGGAATACAGTTTTGATCCCTGCTATATATATATAATAAAAAAATAATAGTAAGATT
>VYXD01004546.1:123582-153211 GCA_013397195.1 Hylia prasina
CTGGCTGACCGAAGGTAGGCTCCGTCCCCCGGCTTCCCTTGCTTTTGCTCGTCTTTGAGCTGTTTTTGAGGTTTGTCCCGCTCCTTTGCTGTGTTTGCCTGCCTCCAAACAAAAGTGGTTTTTTCAGACTTGCCAACCTCTGGCTTGTGTAAATTAAGACGCTGAATGACACCATTGTGCTGGGCATTTGCTTATGAATGGAACTTGGCTGCTGGCCCGCTTTCCTGGGTACAAATTTCGCTTCAGGCTCTTTGGAACTGGTTCGATTTTATGCTAATTTGTCACTTTGTTGGTTGCCAGAACGTTGATATTTTCTTAAACAAAAAAACAGTCTTTTAATTTGGGGAACAAAATGCTTTTCTTTATTTATTTCTTTCTTTCTTTAATTTTTTTTTTTAATATAACACTTTGTGGTGACCTTCCTGGAATTTACATACTTGTCAGTTTGGTGTCTTAATTGTTTTGACTTTGAACTTCAAGGAGAACTTCGAATGCCAAAGAGTCACATTAATTCCAAGTGAAACTAGTTCTAAACATGGCGATTTTGCTCTAGTTCCAGTTCCACAGATGATCCATTTTCTAGAAAATTCAAAACACATCCCCAAGTACAGACTCTTGATAAATACAGAAGTACTTATCCTCATCTAGGTACTTAAAAATATTTGACAATAGTGATATAAAAATATGCGTGGCATTTTGACCACAAGTGAGCGACAATCTTGTCAAACAATTCTTTTTTTAAGCTTTCAAAAAGGTATTTGCCAACTAAGTAAGATTATTAAGGAAAAAAATCAAAAGTTTTATGTTCATTTCCAACAGAACTGAAATGAGGTGACGTTGATCAGGTTTCAGGAGTGTGAGGATTGGAAGGATGCAGCAGGAATTACCTGGGGCTGTGTCAATATTGAAACATTCATGTAATTTTTACCAGAGCAGGAAAATAGGTATTAATTGCTGGTCCTGTAATTGACCTGCTGAATGTGCACCAGATTGGTTTCTTTTCAATCTTAGAAGAACTCGAGCTGCCAATAAGTTTGCTTCAGAACTGATTTTTGGTAAACTTTTAATTTTAGGTTTTCTAATATTATTAAATTATCATCAATATTGATTACATTTAGAACGTATTCTATAATGTATATTAAGTATACCATAGTAATATTATATTAATATCAATATTATTAGAATATTATCATGTCAGATAATATTTTTAGCTACCAGTCTAAAGAATTTCCATGGAATTTCTTACAATACATTTGCCAGTAGCAGAGTGTTTGTAGGATGAGTTTGTGAGTCCTCTGCTCTGCTCCTAGTCAGGATTAGTAAATGATAATGCAAACCTTAATGTTTCTGGAATATAAGTAGAGATTTTTTATTATTTTTAATTTTCATTATTTTTATTATTTTTGTTATTTTAAATAGCATAGCTCAAAGCATCTAATCAGGTTATAAATGAAATCCCTGAGAAATTCAACAGGAGTTTCAATATTCTAGTTTCTGATTTTACTCTGCATATCAGGAATCTTATTTCTCCCATTGTTGCTCCCATTTCCAGACTTGTAACAAGAAAAATTACCCTCTGATGCAAACCGTTGGTTTTTCCTATTCCCCAGTATGTCAAAATACTTTCCTGAATGGTGAAAATATTTTTTACTAATGTCCTGTGTGTGTCACCGTGTCAACATTTGTTCATGAGGTGAAGGACCAGAACACTGAAGAGTACCTTCCTAAATAATGCAGAAGAAAAAATAAAAACATTAAATATGTTCTTCATTACTTTCCTTTGTCATAGCTAAGTTTTTTAAAAAGCTATTTATTTATTTATTTACAGGTTTTGGTGTTACTTTTAAACAAAAGAGAAACAAATGTAGCAAGGAAGCAAACTAGAAATAAGGAATTGGCCAAAGATGTCAATGAATTTAAACCACACATACATCTGTCTATATGTGTTTGTGTGTCACTATATGTATTTGTGTGATTTCAGTCATAGGTAAATCTGTTATCTTTTAAAAATATTTTTAGTAGTGTCAACACTTGATTTCTCTTTTTGGGAGTCAAAGAATTATTCTGCATATGGATGGCTCTTAAAAGAAACACATGCTGAAAAATCCTAGGCCTGGTTACTAAAATCCAGTTTTCCTCTGCAGTGATTTACCAGGGTCTGGGTGTGAACCTGGCAGTTGGGAACTGTGTGGAATTCACTTCAAGCCAAATAATTTACACGGGTGCATCAGCATTCAGAGAAACAAACAGACAAAATTTCCTTGGAGGAAAGTGGCCCAGGCAGGTCCTGTGATGGCTGCAGGGAGCAGAATCACATCCCCAGGTGTCCTTAGGCAGAAAATTTAACTTCCAGTGCTCCAGCTCTTGGAGGCTGAGTGGGAAATGGTGGGGTCAGTGTTGCTGCCTGCAGTGTGAGGGACAGGAACAGGGCCAGAGCTGGGTGTAGGTGTCAGATTAATTATCCCAGCTCTTCCAAGGGCTGGTGTTGGCCTGGGGACAACAAGAAAATACCTGTTTGCCAGCTCACAAAGTATGTGGTGAAGATAAAAATCGAAATTGTCTTCTGGCAAATGTCTCTTTAGTTTTCTAGCACAGGCCTGGAGCTGTGTGCAAACATCACTGCCCAGCAGTGAGGGGAGATGCCTTCCCTCCAGCCTTGCCCTTCATTTCACTTCTGTTCTGTGGCCTGTTGCTTTCAGTATTTCATTCTCTTGTGGCATCACCAGCGATGTGAAGTCCAAACTGTTCATGCAATATGATCCTCATAATTTCTTCTATTTCCATGTTGCTTTTTAAAGATAATCCAGAGAATGAATTTTCTAGACCTTTTTTTCCTCAGTTCCCGATCTTTTATTGTTGACATTTCCATTTTGTTGTCATGCAGGTTATTTGAAGGGACAGTGACTGCAGAGTGAAGGGTTTGGCCAGTTCCATTATTCACCACCTGTGAGCACAGTGTTACTCCCTGAGGTTTATTTTTGGCATGTCGAGTCCAGCTTCATTTCAATCGACTGAGATTAGTGGGCTTCCATCCTTTATGTCCCTTAATTTTGATTACATCACCTCTGTTTTAGGGCTGAGATAGTGCAATCTGTTGCCCACCCTGCAATAACAAAAATTGTAGATTTGTCTGTTAGCAGCAGCAGCATTTCCTTTAGCAACAGTGACAGACTTTATGAAATAACAACAATCTGCTGCAAGCTCTCCCTTCCCTGCAGTAAAAGGGATGTAAAGGTAATTGTTAGGAGTTATAAAATATGGGTAAGATTCTCCCCAAGGTTTCTCCCAGGACTCACATATATTCATTAATCCCAAAGGGAAACAATTCTTAGTCACTAAGATCATCCCAGCAGAAAGCTCAGACCTTTCCTGCATAGATTTATTTCTGCCTTAGTGTTAATTATACTGTACAAAGTGCCAAAACTAACTCCTCCCTCCCTCTTTCTCTCCCTCCCTCTCTGTCCTGACAGCTCAGGTTCCAGACAATGATGAGCAATTTGTGCCTGACTTCCATTCAGAAAACTGTAAGTAGCGTGGGGATGCTCCCATCTCCTGGGGGAAGGGCAAATCTGAATTCTGGTGCCTTTTCCTCCCCACCCCAGGCAGTTTCAGCTGAAATGAAACACTTTTACTGCTTGCTCTTGTTTCCCTCCTGTGGCCCTGCAGCACAGCCTGGTCTCTGAGCCACAGATCTTATTTCTGTCTCTTTTTGACCTAGAACTGAGGAGGGGAATGGTCCCAGGTTTCAGTCTGAGTGAATCAATGAGTCAGGTGTAATGTGATAGCCCCTTCACATTAGGGGCTGGCAGGAACTGGCTGCTCCAAACACATCCAGCTTCTTGAAAATTCCACGCAGCTCAGTGTACTGGAGAGAGCAATTTGTTCTTCCCCTGAGACCCAGCTGGCCCCTCAGCATTTTCAGATGGGCTGTACACATCCATACATTGAGAAGGGCTCTACAGGGTGCACCAGACACAGAAAGACTCTTCTCTTCTGGCCCTTCCTTGGGTCTGGGCTGTTTGCAGGGATGCAGGAGTGTCATGCTTGGAATGCTGAACCCCCCCAGGTGTGTGGACACCCCTGGGGCAGGGAATTCTCCCGTCTCTCAGTTTGGGCAGTGCCCAGAGCTGTGTGTGGATGGTTCCTCTGCTCTGACTGGCAGCAGCCACGGGAGCCAGGAGTGCCTGAGCAGCAGCAGGAACAGCAGAAGGCTCTGGGATCTTAGGGGTTTATTTATGTATATTGATTCTGTCAAGCTGTCTGAGTGCTGGCAAAATGGGCTTTTCTGGTGTAGGATGAAACCAAAGGCAGCCAAAAGGAGTTGGGTTTTTTGGGGGGAAGGGGCAGATATTCCCCTCTTGAGAATTAATTTTGGGGAAGGATGTTTACAATAGAAGTGTCCTGTGCCATGAGAGGCAGCAAAGCCCCTTTTTCTGGCCCTTCAGCCAGCTGCTGCCTTCTGAAGGGACTCTTAGTCCTTTATGTGAGGGAGAACTAGCTTGAAAATGGCTGTTTCATGTGGGGTTCAAGTCACTCCTGGAATAACCTCATCAAAAACATGAGGTGTTAATGGATCAGGATGTTCCTTCCCATCCTTAAAAGCAGTCACAGTGCTGAACATCCCAGACCCAGAGCAGCGTCATGGGACTTAAAGAGGTGGGAGTTAGCTGGTGATGAAGGACTGGAGATGGCCTCACTAAAAGATTACAGCTTGGGTTTGGAGGGCAGATCCTTCCCTAGTTTGAAAAAGCAGCCCAGAGGGTTTCTGGGGTTACTTTCCTTCCTAAATGCCAGTGACCTCCTAAGAGCAGCAGCAAAGCCCACAGGCAAAGGGAGAGGAGGCTCAGCCCATCCTTCAGTCAGGACAAGCCTTTCTGAGGAGCTAGGAAGAAAGTTCTGTCCCCTGCTGGATTGAATCAAGCATAAGAATTAAACACCCACATCCTAATTCCTGGTGCTATAAACTGCAACCCACATTTGTTATTCATGAAATTCTGATGAGCCCAGAAACATCCCTCCTTGTCTGCATCAGGCTCTTGCCATGACCAGCGCACTGAAAATGGAAAGAAACCTTTTTACTTGTTTTACCCTGTACTGTCACTGGTGTTCTGGATGAGCAGAGTGGTTTGGAGATCCCCCAGTCCCACATTCAGGGTGCTGGGCTGTTGGCATAGCAGAGATTCAGCAAAGGGACATCTGCATTTGGAAATGCCTGATAACCACAGCTCCCCGTAAAGAAGAAAATGGTCAATTTGATCTTTCCTTTCTCTCCTGCAGTAGCTTTTCACAGTCCTCCTGCTAAGATTAAGAAGGAGCCCCAGAGCCCCTCGGAGCCCTCGCTGTCCTGCAGCCATGAGCAGTGCCTTTATGCCAGGTAATGTGTCACAGAGGGCACAGGAGCTATTCTGAAATCAAGTGCTCAGCGTTCTGTGCTGATGGAGTGTGTGACAGCAGCCCTGTCACAGGTCAGCAGAGCTCAGCAGCTCTGGCCCCCACTGAGGACTGCCCACGGGGCAGCTCAGGCCTGTCAACTCAGCTCTGGGCTTGCCTCCTTTTTATTCTCCCTGTCCCTCAGCCATCCTCATACTCAGCACTCTTAACATCCACCACGTGCCTTTCCCCACTGCTTTCCAAAACCTGCCCCACCCCTGACCCCCCTGCCCACGGTGCCAGGCCCACCCTGAGCTGTGCTGTGGCTTCTCCAGCACAGACACCTTCCCCAGGTTTCTGCTGGAAGGGTTGTGGCTGTCAGTGAACAACGGGACAGCAGGGAGTTTGTGCTGGGGCTTTTCTGGCCCAGGTGGCTGCCCAGCACGTTTGACACGCTCCAGATGCTGCCACAAGCCCTTCTTGGGGAGCTGAAATGCTGCAGTGTCTGTTTGGCTGTTGCAGTGCCTATGACCAAGCCAGACAGTCGCCACTCCAGCAGCTCCCCAGACAGGACAGGAGCTTCCTGAGCCCTGCAAGGCCACCCAGCTCCACACCCAGCTGTGGATACCTCAGTGAGAACAGGTGAGTTACTGCAGGAGGAGGCAGCCACGGGCAAGGGTTGCCCTGCTGGGGGGTTACAGGAGGAAGGGCTGCAGCACCCAGAGGGAACTGCTCTGTAAGCACAGGATCCCCTCCTGTGGGACCCACCTCAGCTGCCTGGGGTTGGAAATCCATATCCTTAACCCTGCCAGACTCTGTGAGTGATGGGCTGTGTAGCAGCTGCCCTTGGAAACATCCTTCACTGGGGTCTCTTCCTTGTCCCTGTCCTGGTCTGGAAGGACAGGTGTCTGCCAGGGAAAGCCAGAGCTTCCCTTGCAAGGGAGAATGTAAACCCTCTCCCTCCAAATTATTATAATTTTGAAATTAAGGGGCTTTCAGGCAAAGGCATGGGAATAGGAATAACAGTTCTTTGCTAGGAATATTAAAAATAAAAATGTAGTAGTACAAAAAAGCAAACAAACAACAAAAAGCAAACCCTGACACAGTCAGAATACAGCCTGACACCCTGTAGGTCAGGGTGTTGGGAGCAGCCCAGTCAAGTCCTCCTGCAGTGACAGGTGTGGTTCTGTTGGAGCAGAGATGATCCTGTAGGAGGGTGTAGTTTTCCTCTGAAGGTCCAGTGTTGGTGAGATGGGTCCGGGCTCCCTCTGGGAATGCAGAGCAAACAGGCTGTGCTGGAGTTCCCAATCCCAGCTTTGATCCAGGTGGGAATGCTGGGCTCCCTCTGGGAATGCAGAGCAAACAGGCTGTGCTGGAGTTCCAAATCCCAGCTTTTATCCAGGTGGGAATGCTGGGCTCCCTCTGGGAATGCAGAGCAAACAGGCTGTGCTGGAGTTCCCAATCCCAGCTTTTATCCAGGTGGGAATGCTGGGCTCCTCCCCTTGTGTGGAGCCTCTCCCAGTGGGATGCTGGAATTGTCTCAGCCCTGCAGTGAGCCTGGATGGCCCATGAACAGCAGATATCCCCTGGAGGGAGGAGGGGTCCTGGAAGGGATAAGGAAAACACCTCCCCAGCTGGTTTTAACAGCTGGCAGTGGAACACCCAGTGCTGCTTCCATCCTGCATTGCAACCCAAGACAGCCAAAGGGTTGTCATGACAGCTGCCCCTACTCCTACAGCTCCAGTAATGGGCTCAGGAAGTTTCTGTCCCTCAGCCAGCCCTGAGCCAGGGCTGAAACCAGAGGGCCAAGGAAGCAGCTGTCTCACCTCCTCTCCCTTCCCAGCTCCGCTTATCCGCCGCCTGTGGAGATGTGCCATCCCTTCCCACCCCCCCAGGGCATGGCCCAGGAAGACCCCACAGCCTACCAGTGCCAGCTGCCCAAGCCCTGCCTCCAGTTCCCTCCCCAGGCCTTCAAACAGGAGCACCAGGACGCCCAGTACGAGCCAGCAGAGGCAGGCAGCAGGCAGCAGTACCCAGCAGCTGTGCTGGTCAAGCAGGAGCAGCTGGATTACCTGTACGACTCAGGTAGGCAGAACTGGCTCTCCCTGACTGCATGAACCAGGCACCATGAGCAACTCCCTGGTGCACCCCCCTCACTGCTGTCTCTGAGCTTTGAGGCAGCACTAGCTCGCTGTCAGGAGCATGTGCTCTCTGGGTACCTGGCTGTGGAGCAGGGACCTAAAACACTTCTGTCTGTTCACTCATCCAGGATAAGGCTGGGACACTCACCATGTTGTGAGAAAGATTTTCTGGCAGAGAGCTGAAACCTTTGCAAGATGGGAGGTGGAAGGTGATGTTAAATCCATTCAAACTAGATTAAAGCATGAGGTTTTTCCCCCCCAGGGGAGTAAGTAGCCAATAAGGAGACTCAAAATTCATGATTAGCCCACTGACACCATCAGAAATGAAGAAAAGCCTGTTTCCAGTTTCATGGGGGTTTTTTGTCTTCAGGGATATTTGTGAGCTGGAAGGCTGCAGAAAATAAGTGAGGTCAGCTTTGCAGAAATCATACTGAAAACAGGCTGTAAACAGCAGCAGAAAGGAAGGAATCAAATATGCTGGAGCTGTACAGAAAAACTGTCTTAGATCCTGGGCAGAGGAAAGGGGCTCTGGGTGGGCTCAGCTCAGTGCCAGGGTGCTGCTTTGGTGTCCCCTGGAGGATCAGCTTCCACCTGCTGCTTCCCGTGGAAACAAGGCAGGAGAACAGAGATTTCAGGGCATGACAAGAAAAAAGTTTATGATGCCAAAAATAACTCTCTAGATGCCAGATCCACCACGTGATCCTCTTATTTTTCCACAAGGTATAAATCTTATTTTTCTGGCAGATCTGTCCAAAGACTCAATACCCTGAGTTCACAATATCCTCTTCCAGAGGGAATGTTACTTCTGGTTTCCTGGTATTTTAGTGGACATCTTTAATTGTTTCCTTTAGCAGAAATAAACACAAAAATAAAAAGTTCCTATGAGGGTATCACTGTGGTGATATTGGTATTACACTTTCACTGGGCCCTTCTGGTCAGAAAATGTGCAAACCCAGAAGATGGGAATGTGCTTTTTGTGAGAGTAGTTTATGATTGTAATAACACCCAGTCTGTCAGCTCAGAGTTCTCTTCCCTTAGCATCAGCAAAATATCTGCTGGAAGCAATGGCCAGACACAGGTGTGTGAGGGAAATGTAACATAAACCTTTCCAAAGCTCCCAGTTACAGCTTCTGTTTCAGCTGTGTCAAGGAAATTAATTTGATACAGAAGACACAAATTGCAGTGCACAGACAGCTCTATACACACAGGATCAGAAAAGACTTCCTGCTTGTTTAACAAAGGCTGGGTTTTTTTAATATATTTGCTAAACTGTTTGTGAGAATGCCCCATCATGATGTGAAAAAGCCAGGGAGGCTTGAGAAATTTGAAATGACATTTGTGAGACCCTGTCTGCAGAAGCATTCAGATGCTACTGCTCTCCATTTACATCCATCATTGGACCCCTGGAAAAATGTAATGCCTTCTTACCTGGGAAAGCAGCAGAAAAGTGTGTCATTATCTTAAACTAAGACGAGAGAGAGGTTCATTTTTAGCCTACTGTGCATGATCTTGTACAAAAGGGATGTAGAGGTGATTGGCTGGCTGTCCTGGCTACTCTGAAGGATGGTGTGTGACAGTGCCACAAAAACTTGCTGCTCTAATTCATGAGTGGAAATGAATTGTAGTTCCCAGTCTGGCACCAACCCTTTAGGAGGGCTCTAAGGGCCTTGGTTAGACAGCTGCACTCACCTGTCCACCTCTGCAAGATAATTCTGCCACCTGTGCTTTTTAAATAAATGAGTTTGTTAATTGTTCTGTAGATGTTCCTGACTGTCCTTCCATGTACATAAATGCTGAGAGTTATCCAAGCCATTCAAATACAGAAGATACATTAGGTAAGAAATGCAGGGACTGTTTTCCCTGCACAGAATCACCCCCTGGTCCTGCCCTGGCTGTCTGTGACTGCTGACCTTGCTTTCTCTTTCAGGCTGCAGCTATGACAAGCAGATGAGGTCCCTTACTGATGATGTCTGTGTTGTCCCAGAAAAATTTGAAGGTTGGAGAAAGAATGGCTTGGGGTTTTGGTGTAAGATGGGGTTATTCATCATCTTAGCCAGCCACTTGACTAGTGCCTACGTAGTTCATTACAGTGTTCTTGCAGCTGTGTTTGTACCCAGCTTTTTGGTACCCCATTTTTTGAGCTTTCTTAGCAGCAACCAGGCCTTCTAGCATAAGCAGCTTAACTGTGATGTGTATCAGAGCTGCTCTTGGAAGAGCTGCTTGTGAATTGGTCACTGTTTTATGTGAACAGAAATATTCCAGGTAAACGTTTGTGAAACTGCGAAATGTGCTGCCTTTTTTTTTTCCTTTTTTTTTTCTTTTTTTCCCCAGTGGATTTTGCACTGTTCTTAGAAACATCTTGTTTGTTCTTCTCAGCAGGAGACATCAAGCAGGAAGGTGGAGGGTACCGGGAGGGACTCCCCTACCAGAGACGGGGATCGCTGCAGCTCTGGCAGTTCCTTGTGGCTCTGCTGGACAATCCCACCAACTCCCACTTCATTGCCTGGACTGGCAGAGGAATGGAGTTCAAGCTCATTGAGCCAGAGGAGGTGAAACCATTGAGGTTCTCTACAGGCTCAGGGGAATCACCCACTCTTTCTGGGGCTGCAAATTTTCCTCTGCCCTGTGAAGCGTCTGCCTGCCAGTGGTACTCACTAAACCCTGCAGCAAGCCAAGGTTTTTAGAGGAGGTCAAAACACTTGAGTGGCACAAATATCAGGTTTAAGGAAGGCTGCTTGTATGTAAGTTTAGAACCTCAGCTATGCAGTGAGATAAATTATCCACTGCCTTCATTTTCCTGGATACTTCACTCTCAACCTGTGCTGTCTTGTCATGCTCCATACTTCAGGCTGACATTTGAGGTTTGGAGTTTTGAACCCTTCTGATTGCAGAACTTTTCCTAAGAATCTGGAAGCAGATATGTCCCCAGTCTATCTTTATTTCAAAATTACTTCCACTGAAGTGTAATTTCAAATGCTGTTGTGTTCCAAAAAAACCCAGTGATACTTGACAGTATCTTGGAGAAATGTCCATAATATCTGTTCATATGTTGTTCCAATTAGAGCTGCATTTAGCACTGCTCTTGCTAGATATCAAAATTTATAGGCAGTTCCAGTGCAGGTGAGTTGTCTTGGTTGACATTAGCTTACAACAGGCTTCTGAGTCTCATGGATAAAGCTGAAAATCACGTAGGAGAGGGAAGGCACAGGTCTCTTCCAGTGTGTTCCCTCATGCTTGGTCTCCTGATAAACATAGGACCCTTGTAGATAAGTGTAATATAGGATAAAGCAGCCCTTTAGCATCCTCAGGCTTTCAGAGTACTGGAGAGGGAGGAGCAGTGGTGACAGCAAATGAGCCCTGTAGTGGCCAGAATTTCTCTGTGATACAGAGTGCTTGAGCTCTACTCACGTTTAAAAGCTGCTAAATTATTGATGAGTCCATTATTGAAATGTTGGTATGTGTCACGGTACCAGCTGTGAAAAGAGAAGCAGCTGGATGACATTCCTCTCTCCTGGGCTGGTTCACAGACCTTCCCACATTCCAGTGCTGCTCTGTTTGCAGGTGGCCAGGCTCTGGGGGATCCAGAAGAACCGTCCAGCCATGAACTATGACAAGCTGAGCCGATCCCTGCGCTACTACTACGAGAAAGGCATCATGCAGAAGGTCAGTTTGCAAAGCAGGAGAAAACTTCATGCTTTAAGTGATGCTTCTCTTGTTTGAGAACAAGTCCTACAGACAGAATGTCCTTGAGCTAGCCAGGCATCCCAGGCTTGCTCTCCCCAAAACTCCTCTTTGCTGTAGTTAAATGGAGAAGCTGGGAAGGAGCTGAATGTAGGCAACGCATGAGAATTCAAACAATGGGGAATTATGGTTTCTTTCTTTTTCTGTATATGTCTGCAGTCAGGAGAGTTGGAATTTATGCAGCTTCAAGGAGATGCAATCAGTCCTTTCTCTGGTGAGAGAAAGGCTGCCTGGAACTCGTTCCTGTGTGGTAGGGATGGTCTGTGGCACACCCAGGGCCCCGGAGAGATCATTGGGAGTGCAAATGTCTCAGTACAGACTGTTCAGGGACTGCTGCTGCTGTTGTTACCTGGACAGAGAGTGTCAGCTGGCAGCATCCCAGTTCCCAGGAGCTGTTCCAGGGGAGATCAGAGCAGCAGAGAAGCAATGAGGAATTTACAACTCTGACACATCTCAGGGCAGGCAGATGTTTTTGCAAGCCCTCCCTGGCACTGGGGAGCATTGCCTGGTGCTGCCCCTGGGCCTGCAGCTCTCACCTGCCCTCATCTCGTCCCTGCAGGTGGCTGGGGAGCGTTACGTGTACAAGTTTGTGTGTGAGCCTGAGGCCTTGTTCTCCATGGCCTTCCCCGAGCAGCAGCGGCCGGCGCTGAAGGCGCAGTTGGAGCGGCAGGTCAGCGAGGAGGACACGGTGCCCCTGTCACACCTGGATGAGAATGGCTCCTACCTGCCAGACCTTGGGAGCTTCCCTCCACAGCTCTACAGCAAAGGCTACACGTACTAGCAGTGCTGGGAGCACGCTGTGGCTGTGTACAGAAGGAGAGGGCTGGTCAGTGTTCAGCATTTGTACTGAACTCCGGGTACCTGCTTTGGTCAGGACAGGTGTTCAGGTACACAAGTGGAGAATCACCTCACAGCAGACAGGGCTCTTGTGTGCTTGTGATAAAATAAAACTCTCTCTCTGTCAGGATGGGGCACGTTCTCAGCTGTGCAGACATCTCAGCAGCAGATCAGGCCATTGGTGCCTCCAGATGTATCAAACACCCGTCACAATCCCTCTCATTGCAGAGGGAGGGGATGCTGTCCCACCAGGGTTTTTTCATGTATGAGAATGTTGCAATGCTGCTGCTGACTCCGTTCCTCCAGTAGCTGTCCTGAACCTCTGTGTGACCTGCTTAGAGCTCTGAGCAGAGGAACTCACTCTGAAAGGCCAGTTAAGCCCTCGTCCCAGGATGGCTGCAGGACAATGGTCAGATCTTGTGCCTTCCTTGAGGAGTACTCATTTCTTGTACCTGCATGCTCCTGCCTTATCACCTCCTTGCTCATGCCAGGAGTTTCTGCTATTCAGGCTCTCTGAGCAGGGTGGGTGCAGGCCTTGGCCAGGATCAGGGCAGTCCTGGAGCCCAGGGCCCAAAGCCATTTAGGGGAATGACAGAGAGGTTTGATTGCAGTGGCCTGGGGCACAGGTCCAAGCCAGGGCCTCGTTCAGGTAGAGGCACTGTGGGAAGCAGCAAGGCCTGAGACACAGCTCAGTGTAGTGTTGTGGCTTTTATAAACTGAAAAACTTCTTCAACAAACATTCTCAGGATATTTGAAGAGCTGTCAGGCTCTTGAGTGTGCCCATCCTGGGCTTGGCAAGAGACTCCTGTGATTAAAAAATGCTATACAAAGTACCCTAAACCATACACAGATCTCAATAGAGGGATTCAGACTTGAACTCCACAGATATTTGCATGTTTGAGGGGAATTTGAATGTGTTGAAAAGGCAGCTCTCTCTGCAGTCCAGTGCAGCACATGCAACTTCATTAAAGTGGCAGGTTTTCCTTAACAGTAAATGTTTATAATGGGCACCACATCCTGATTAAGAGGTGTTTAATTCTTTAATTATCAGCTCCACCATGTTTCCAGTTGGACAAGGAGCAGTACTGTGTAACCCTACAGAAAAAGTCTGTTTCCACTGCTTCAGATTGATGTTTCAGCTGCTGAATACAGAGTATTGCCAATCCTGTCAGCATGGTAGCCTGTAGAAAATATTCTGTATATTGATTGAAAGCCTGATTTCCCCTGATCTCCCCTGCATGGCTAATGCCAACCCTCCCAGCCTCATCCCTGAGTGCAAGAGCCATGAGAGGCAGCATTCCCTGCCTGGGGAGAGGCCAGGCACTGAGAGCACTCTGCTCTGCTGATGCCTTTGCAGGCCCTGGGCAGAGACTTGTGTTCTGACAGCTCCTGACCCTCCTGCCTTGCCCTGCACCTGCCTGGCCAGCACAGTTCCTGTGGTGTCCCAGAAGTGAGGGTGAAGGGGAACCCTTCCTTTGGTATAAGCTGCCTTTACTATTTATGAGTGTAAAAATACTATAATTAATAAATTGGTCTGTCTCTGGCCAGTGCAACTTCACTGACTGGTCCTCCTTTACCTTCTGAGCTTGCTTTGCACCAGCTCCCAGCTTTGAGATCTCCATCTGCAGGATTCCCAAGGACTTTGCATTTATCCAGTACCCTTTGGGCTACCCCTCTGCCCTTCCTTCCAGAACAGGAATTCAGGGAGCGAGGTCACACATTTCAATGCAATTTTAGCTCCACATTTCATTCAGGTCTCTCAAGTCAGGGCAACAGATCAACAGCCAGAGAGCAGTTCCAGGAATTAGCAAGGTGAGGTTCCCCTGGTTGAGGGGCAGTGACCTCCAAAGCTCAGAGATGCACAATAACTCAGATCAGAGAGTTGGGAGTCAATAAATACACTCAGCATTTCCAGATCAGCAAGACTGAGAGGCACCTGGTACGGGAGTAATAGACAACAGTCCTGAAAATGACCAGGAGCTTCCAAGAGGGAGATAAACAGCTCCCACACCACTCCATAAAACACTCCCACAGAAGCTTCCGTAAGAGAGAGACTAAGGAAGAACTAGTCCTTATTCCCAAGCACCACACCTACCTGCCTTTTAAATCCCCTCCCGGGTGGTGACTCCCCCCCTGCCCTGGGCTGCCTGTGCCAATGCCTGACAACCCTTTCAATGAAGAATTTTTCCCAATATCCAGTCAAAACCTCCTCTGGCACAACTTGAGGTCATTTCCTTTTGGTCTGTCACTGGTTGCCTGGGAGAAGAGGCCAAAACCCATCTGGCTCTAAGGTCAGGGACTTGTAGAGAGTGAGAAGGTGCCTCCTGAGCCCCCCAGCCCCTCCTCATCAGATTGGTGCTCCAGACCCTTCTGAGAGAGATTAAAATAGTTAATGGCTCAATGTTAAAATCACCAAGGGCTTTGCCCATCGTAGCAAACTATGCAAAGGAGTAATTGCACCAAAGCCCACCCACTCCCCACAGCAGGACCCCTGACAGGAGCTTGAGATAAGATAAAGATGGCATTATTGTACAATTATCTTAGGTCTAAGGAGAAGTTAACAAGCTGGGGGAGAAGAATGTGTCCACAAGGGAAGCCCATCCCAGCAGCTGTGCTGAGAATTAGCTCTGGATTCAGCAGGGGAGCACAGCCCAAACTCATTTGCTGTGGCCAGGTTTGCACATTCTCCCCCCAGGCAAAGGGGAGGAGTTTTTTAGTGTGATTTCCAAACCTGTGGTACAGAGGATGGAACATCCATCCCCTGGTAAGAAGCAGACCCTGCAGAGTCCTCCCTTACACAAACTGGCTCTGCTGCAGAACACACAGCCCAACCCCAGGCACATTCACTTGGGACATTCATGGGAGAGGCAGGCTTGGAAGGGATCAAAACTCATCAAATATCCCCCAAAAGGCCCCAGACTCATTTCTGAAGATGGCACAGGATGGACAAGTGTTGCAACAGAACCAGCCCGTTGTAAGACAGCGCAGAACTGCCCCTCCAGCAGGAAGGTGCATGGGCATTCCCATCTATACCTGCATGTTCTTAATCTGTCTCTGTCACTCTCATTCTCTCACTCCCCACTTCTCCTTTTCCTATTTATTTCTCTCTCTTTACCTCATGTTTGCAGTTAAATAAAATCCATACTATTGACTTCAGCATGTGGTCTCATTAGCATCTTAATTTGGGTAGAAGCATCTCTCTAACAAGTGGATCACAACACCCTGCCCAGCTCCACTGCCCATCTCTGGACACCTCAACATCCTTTTTGTAGTGAAGGACCCAGAGGTGGTTGCAGGATTTGAGACGTGGCCTCAGCAGTGCCCTGCACACAGCCACACAATTTCTGGGGGAGCTGTGAACTCCTGAAGGCTGTGCTGTGCCTGCCTGCTTCAGAAAGAGCTGCACAAACACATCCCTGGGCATGCAGGCTCTGCTCAGGATGTTAATAACCATTCTCCTGGCCCCCAGGGAACTATGGAAAGCATCAGAGGAGAAAGCAAAGCAGGAGAGAGGAAGGAGTCTCAGGGGAGGATACAGCTGAAAGAGTTGGTGGCACCTCAGTTCTTGCTTTGGCTCTATGGTACCTGTTTCCATTTCCCTAAATCTCTTTTAAGCATGTTTTGGAGGCACTTCCATTCCTGTCCTTTTTGCTTTGACTCTCTGAGTCCAAACTTACAAACTCTGTAATTCCTTTTAATTTTATAATGATACAACATGAGGGAAAGCTCAGGATATCTAACAACATACCTGCTCACCTCTGTACAGATAGTTATTTCCAATATAGCTACTTTTCAGTGTGCAACATTCTTCCAATTCACTGTGTAAAACAAGCAGTCAACCTACTTATCTTCATTTCAACAATAATTTCAGATGTCCCAGCTTTGGAAAAAAAATAAGTTTTCTGCAGCTATAGAGTCAAATAAATTTTATCTGTTAGCAACAAAAAAAGTATTTTACAGGTAGTTTGGGCATGGCATAGCACACACTGGACAGTCTTTTTAAAACAAGAAACTGTTACACAATTTTTACAGACATTTTAGCTGTAAGAGCTCATTCTGTTACAAAAACCCAACAGCCCTGATGTAGCCAAGCATTCTAAGTGAAAATAAAGCACATGGCACATTGTATAAAAGGTCTAAACATTTGTAACCACTTACACTTCCAGATGGAACTGGGCTGCAGAGGGGATGTGGTAATCACTGGCTGATAAACCCTTCAGCACCCAGGAGATGCAGTCCGACCTATGCCATTGTCCAAATATATTCTAGCTGGTTTTCAAGAATTTTCCTGCCTTATCCCAAAGCCAGAGATACTACCTATCTCACCACAGATGGCTTCAATAAAAGACAAATAATTACACTGAATGGGAGAATGCATAAACTTGGTAAAATAAGAGAACAGGCTGCTCCCAAAAAGCAGTCACTGACCAAGAATGTTGAGCAGAAATACCCCTGCTTTACCCTTTTAGCAGGGTAAGGACACAAACTCTTCCAGCCTCTATTTGTCTGGTCACTCAGGACCCAGTCGGGTTGGTGAACAACCAGTTCTAAACCACTGTTTGTTTTGTGTTGTTCAGCTCAGTACCCAGACTTCTGTGTCTTACACTTTGCCTCTTGAAAGGGAAATCACTAAAGTGCTCCAAGACCCTCTTCTGAGAGGCTGCAGCGGCCTGTGCAGCTGCAGCACATCTGGGGTGCCCCCTGAGCTCCTGCTGTGCCCAGGCTGGCACAGGTGAGCCCCACGGGGATGTGTGTGTGCCAGGACAGTGGCAGGAGTGCAGAAGCCCCAGTGCCACACGTGCAGAAGCGGGCAGAGCGCAGGAGGGGCTCATCGCCGCCGGAAGGCGCGGGATATCCTCCAGGCATTGGGCTCCTCGTAGCGGTTGTAGAGCGGCTCCAGGCGCTGCTGCTTCTTCTGCTTGCTCAGCTTGGTGGGGTCAGAGACCTTGAAGAAAGCCGGGGCAAACTCCACCAGCCAGCGGGGATCGATGGTTGTCACCTCCCGCATGTACTCCTTGGTGGTCAGCACCAGCTCATGGTACACCACCCTGTGAAAAGGGACAGCAGCTCTGGAAATCAGCTTTGGCAAACAAGAAGCAACAAGGGCTGGAGTAGCTAAGCTTGCTCCTTTTAAGCTCCAAGGCAGGCTCCAGAAGACCCATCCAGAAGAGCTATCCCTCTATTCCCCCTCCTACTTCACAGCCACTCTTCAGCACAGAATTCCTTCATCCCATTTAAAACAATGCTCTCTCCCTCTTTAACATTCTGTGTTAAAAACTCACTTCCACAATAAAGAAACACACAACTACAACTTCAGGCCTGGCCTTGGCTCCAAAAGTCAGTCTCATCTCTACACAGGCACTATGTTTAGCAGCAGAAAGAGACAAAAGTAGACTTGAAACTTTTCTCAGTCTGCTCATTGCTAAGGAATCAGCAGCATTTGCTCAGATCCGCACTCCACAAACAGCACACACCACGACTTTCTCTGTTACAAAGCCTAAAGAGAAACAGGAAATTGCATGCTACTGCCTTCCTTACCACTCAGGCTGCCTGTTGAAGAGAGCACTGGATGGGTGGATATAGACAACTTGCTGGTCAATGAGTGTCCGATACCCTTCCTGGGGATCCTTCTTGGCTGCATTTCTGAAGAAGCCACTGCAAATGGCCTTCTGGACCCGAACTGTTGCCTTCCCACAGGACACCACATCCAGCTTGTGCCTGCCACACGAGAGAGAAAAAGACTACAGCTCTCCAGATTTGGATGCAGATACCAAGAACAGTTGAGCAAATTTTCTTTAGCTATTACAATGTAAGAACAGGAAGACACAAGGTCAGTTTTGTCCTCCTTGACATGCTCACCTGTCCATGATGCCCAACATCTGCTTGCGAATGTCCTGGGCCCGGCGTAAGGATCGGGCCTGGATAAAATTTTCATAGCACCAGGGATTTGAAAACTTATTATTCTTCCAGGAATTGTACACAGCCAGCAGCGTGAGGTGGTCACCTTCTGTTTGATGGAACTTGGCTTTCTTTTGATCAGCAAGTGCTTGTTTATCCTGACACATCAAACATACATCAATCAGATATCTACATCATAGAGAAAAATCCCCAGACAATAGGAATGACAGAGGCTCCCTGTCATTCACAGCATGATGTTTTAAACCTATCATGGAACAGATGATACAAGGCCAAGACAACACAAAATGTTTTGTTCGATTTCAGTTCCTATTTTTGAAAGGACACATCACATTAAATGGCTCATTTATACTGCAGGAAGCATATGCACACACTGCACTAACTGGTTTTCTTACTGCTCTGGAAATAACTTCAGTCACTCATCAAGAAGTGTGCTGAAGCAGTAGGTTTGAGCCTGGTGATCCACACACCTCTCCCCACCTCTCCCACCTGAACATAAAACATTAATCACACACTGCAGTTATATAAATCAAAACTGAAGTTAAAAGACTACCCTGCAGAAGCAGTAATGGATCCAAGACCAACCCATCACAGCAGAGCTTGCTGCTTACTGACTTAAAAGAAAGCAGCACAGGATAGAGGTGCCATGAAGAAATACTTTCTGTGTATCTGAAAATGCAAAGGCAATCTGAACTCTAGAGCTGGGACTGACTTGGTTTAGGTTGTATGTGTTGGTTGGGAAATGCACGAGCGATTTTAAAACTTTTCCCTTCTACCTTCCCATCTGCAAAGAAACTACCACAGCACAGCCACAGGCCCTTGAATGAAAAAGAACCTTTCATTTTGCAGAGAGGTAATGCACAAGCAAGTGTTCTGACCAAATCACAGGTTTCTTTTGGCAAATATGCTCACTCTTAACCCCTGAGGCATTCACACCAAACCCACCCAGGCTGTAACACTGCTGCCTCCTGGCTCAGTTCTCACCTTTGGCCTGTAGAACACATTCTGCACAGACAGCATGGAGACAATTGTCAGCATCTCCTCACTGCACCCCAGATGCACAGACATGATCAGCATCTTACACAGCATAGGCTCCAAGGGGAATTCTGCCATCTGCAAGGAACATGTTTCAGGGCATTCAGTGAAAAATCTGAGTCTTCTCAGTGTAAAAGAAAGCAATGCCCTTTCTTGCCCATTTACTTTGCAAAGAGGTTTGCTTGACCCAGACTAGCTTTACTCAACATGAAGCAAATTATTTGTCTGTATTCATTATCACATGAATATCCCAATACTTACAGGAAGTCTTTAGACATTAATAAATGTAAACTTATGAATGAGGAGAAATACTAGTTGCTCCTTAAAAAGCAGAAGGTATGTAACTGTGGCAAATGAAAAGCTACCAAAAAACCACAAGAGAGTGACAGCAAAAGGAAACCTACAATGCTAAGCAAGGCCTGCCATGACTGCTCTCATGTCACCCCCTGAATATTGGCAGCCCAGGCAGTGGCAGGAGGTGTTTTATTTTGCCTACCCTGCGCCCAAGTCGAGTGAGCAGCCCCTCATCATCCAGAGCTCCCAGGGTGTAGAGCTGCTCCATGGCAGTGATGAGAGTTTCCATGGGGGGAGCATCCATAAAGTCAAAGGACAGCAAATCGTTGATGCCCATGGCCTGGGAGGGATGGGAGAAGAGCCAAGTTAAAACACTGAGAAAGAAGACAACAAACTCCAGCCAGAGATACAACATCAAACAGTGAGGCACTACAAAACTTTAGACAACCCTAACCTCATGTCCTTATCCTGACTGCAGGTGCAGCCATGAATACACAGCACTTGAAATAATGAGCACGGGCCCCATGGCATTCCTCACTACTCAGCTTCCTGGGCTCTTCCTTTGGTGCTGTTCCACACATCCCTCAAGCAAGATGATGCAGTTGAGGAGAAACAAAAGCTAAATGCTGCTTGTGAAGACTTCCTGTCTTGTACCACAGGGTGGCCTGACAGCTCCACAGGACGTTAAGTATGTTCCCAGAAAGGGGAATGGCAGCAGCTTTCCCAGCTGTGACTGGGTTAATCCAGTTCCCAGACTTCCAGAGGGATGGCACACAATTAGACATGGCCAAGTTTGCAGCTCCAAACCCACTCTAAAACAATGTGCTTCATCTGTTAACAATATAAACATACCCTACATAGGAAATGCTACTGCTCTTGAGATTTGCTTCTCCTACCTCCTGCAACTAATTGTTCTGTGCAGCTGAAACTCATAATTTAGTTGGATATCCAACAGAACAACCCTCAACAGAAAAACACAGGAGCAAGCCCAGTGCCTGACAATTGCTTTTGTTGAAATCTTTCCAAAATACCCCTGTTCACTAGAAGGATGTGAAATTACAGCACTACTTCCTGAGACTCAAAGGCAGAGACTCATTTATTGAGACACTCACCATGCTGGCTTGCTACAAGCTGGTGAAATACCTACCTTCAGGGAGAGCACTGTACTGGCCAAATTGGTTCTCTGGATTTCAGGCACGTTGGTGGTTAGCATCTCATCCCTATATGCACGTTCTGTGTATAACCTGTAGCATTTTCCTGGGCCTGTTCTCCCAGCCCTTCCTGCACGCTGCTTGGCTTGAGCCTAAAGATAACAAGGCATCTCAGTGAACAGGTGAAAACAAGTCACATAAGATGGTTATTCACAGTTTTACTTGTATTGAAAGAAAGGTTTTCAATACAACACAGAGATGTATGTATTCTGTAGGAGCCTCATGGAGCTATCAAAAATGTTTCACCATTGCCCCATTTTGCTCACATGTGCTTGCATGCCACATTGGAAAGATACACAACATCCATGGGGAGAGCCAAACACAGAATATCTACCTGGGAAATGGGTGTCACCACCAGCTGGTCAATTCCAGTCTTGGAGTTGTAAACTTTCTGCTTCACAAAGCCAGGATCAACCACATAATATATTCCATCAATAGTCAAAGATGTCTCTGCAATGTTGGTGGCAATGACAACCTGCAAATCACAGTTTGAGTCAGCACCAGTTCTGTGTCAGGCTGCCAAGCCAACCCCACCACTCAGCTGCATCTATTGGCATAATTATAAATGCAACCACTGCCACTTAATGTTGAAAGGAGAAGTGTGTTCATAGGGAAGAGAAGGAGATGTTATCTACAAAGATGGACACGTTTTAACAATCTGCCTGTGTTTAAAGTTTGAACAAAAAGGGGAGAGCATGATAAAATCCCCAATTAAAAGCAAGAGAGAGTAAGCAGACTGTACTAACTTCAGGGAGATTTTTTACCTATCATTCAGACACAGCCTGTAATCAGAGAAAAATCCTTCTGAGAATGTATCCCTAAGTATTCACTAGCTTCTTGGTAGGAAATTTACTTCCATCCTACAGTAATTGCATTTAGATTTTAGATTTTTAGATTAACTGAAGTTAATATCCTTTAAAGACAGCATTAAATAACACACCAAGAACACTCCACACAGAGGTTTGCTACATCAGATGTTTTTATACACATTTGCAAAGGCTTAGATAATTTGGTATGTATACAACCAAAAATAAGCTCTAAGCTGTAAATCATAGTTTCTCCAAAAACTGTATTCTTTCAGCAGTGTAATACACCCCACTATTAAAATGTATCAGCAGAAGATGAAAGGGCACATAGATGAAATTACCTTTCTGCTCCCTGGTGGGGCTGGGTCAAAGATCCTGGTCTGCATTTCACTGGGCAAAGCTGAATATACTGGTAGGATAATTAACTCTGGAACATCAGGTCCTAGAGATTTCATCCTCTCATAGAGGATTTCACAGGCAGTGTCAATCTCTTCCTGACCAGTTAGAAAGACCAAAATGTCACCTACACAGGAAGTAAATGAAAACATCCACAGAATCAGCTCTGTTTAGTACAACTTCTGCATCAACATATTTCCATTCCTTGTATCTTTTTCACTGAGGATTCCCAACTTCTGCTAGGCCCTGAGCAGCAACCCTTAGCCAGAGGCAAGAGATTTCAGTCTTTCACACAACTTTTTCAGCATTTTAGTTACTGTATTTGCAAACAAAAAAACCCAGTCCTGACAGCATTTTGCTCACGTTACTAACATGATCCATGACTTATAGAAAGACCTTGCTCAGAGTTCTTTAAATCAGCAATAACCCAAGACCATTCTCTACTCACCTGGTGGCTCTGTTAAATGGATCTGCATTACTGTAATCAGACTGGCATCCAAATAATCTGTCTCTGGCTCTTTTGTGTACAGAATTTCTACTGGGTACGTTCTGCCAGGAATTGTGAAGATTGGTGCCTCATAGAAGTACTGAGAGAATTTCACAGCATCCAGCGTTGCTGATGTCACTATCAGCTTCATGTCCTGCCGTTTCTGCACCGTCTGCAGGAGGACAAAGCTCTCAAGTCATTTACTGCCTTTGGAGCTATAAAAACATGGCACGTGACTGAAGTCAGGCAAATATAACCAGTAATATAAGATGTTTTAATGTTTGAGGAGAGGGGCAGCTCATCCCAGCACCCAGAATTTCAGCAAATTGACCACTGAGGTCCCATTTGAAGTCTCCTTTAGCAACATTACCCCAAGAAAGTTTTTGGCAGAGAAGGATGAGCACAGCAAGAACACTCCCCTGTTCATCTAGCTTTATGAACATGCAGGATGGCAAATTCTCATTGTTTCTGCTGCATTTTGCTTGCTCTGCCTTCACAGAGAGGCTCATTTCACCAAGATTCAGACCATTAACACTTAAGAGCATTTGCTCTTGAAACACACATACGAATCTGTGTGACTTTACCTTCACCCTTCACCTCTCTTACCCACACAGAGAACACTGAAAGCAGTAAAAATCCAGTGCTACTTTACCTTCTTCAGGAGCCCAAAGAGCACATCTGTATGTATGGTCCTCTCATGGGCCTCATCCAGCATGATAATGGCATACTGGGTCAGATCTGGGTCTATCAGGCACTCTCTCAGTAACATCCCATCTGTCATGTATTTGATGACAGTCTCAGGGCTGGTGCAGTCTTCAAACCGAATGGTGTAGCCAACCTGGAAGGAAGAGTTGCACAGCAACAGAAGTTACACAATTATCAGCCTCATTAATTCCCAGTTTGATTATTCCACAAACTCACTTTACAGCCTACAAGGGAATAGACACATGGACACATAAGAAAACTAGCTCCACTACTGATTTTTCCTGCTTTTCCTCATGCTTATTTTGGCATGTTCTTCAACGTGGAAACTCACCTCTTGTCCCAAGCAGCAACCAAATTCCTCTGACACTCTCTTCGCAACAGACATTGCAGCCACTCTGCGAGGCTGAGTACATCCAATCTTTCCTCTTGAGGTATATCCTGCCTCAGCCAGGTACTGGGTAATCTGGGTTGTTTTCCCAGATCCTGTCTCTCCAATAACAATCAGAATCTGGTTGTCATGCACAGCCTAGAAAAGGAGAGAAAATATACACTTGGCAAAATTTTTAGAAAATCTAAACAAACCAAACAAAATCAGCATGGGCTATCTGGGACTAGACTGAGCAGCTCTTGCTTTTGCTTCAATTGATGCAGACCAAAAATCATGCAACTATTCCTGTTGATCAATTCAGTGATCTGTTTAACTGTTCATCTGACTCATCCCCTGCTCACATGATCTTACTATCAATTTTGACTTACATCAATAAATATCTGGAACTTCATCAAAGTATACAGATATGTATAACAATCTAAAATACATATCATGAACTAAAGGTCTGCACTTAAAATTACCAGCTGGCTATTCACCTGTCAAAAAGCTAAACCAAGACTATTTATTTCTAAATTATTGCTTGCTCAAGCCAGAATGTCTTTTCAAGAGTCTTACTTTTATCAGCTGCTCCTTCAGTCTGAAGATTGGGAGACTCTCTCTCTGTTCAATGATGGAAAGCTGTGTCTTCTTACCATAAGAAGCTTTGTTGCCACCAAATGCATGTTTCTTCCACTCTGGGATATCATTGGGCATCATCCCAATACCTCTCATGTTTGCAGCTATTTGTCTTCCATCCACTGGAAAAGAAACAATTTCATCATTACATCCAGATTCAGAGCACAGATCCTGATGATCCTGCTCCATCATCCAGGCCTTCTGTTCTGTGTGTTTAAATGTTGTTTAAGTTCCTACATGTATACCCTCACTATTACAGGATACACCTGTAAACTTCCCTTGACATTCCTATTTCCATTTCAGTGGAAATGCATTTCTTCTTTGACTCACTTTTAACGTGTGGCAGACAAACACAGCATCAAGACATTTCTCCTGGCTTGCTCAAGTAGCACAAAAAAGGCACAGTTTACCTGTGCTCAGACATACCATCAGGGAGAGGATCCACCCAGTGTGTGTTGAGGCCCATGGGGATGGAATCCATCTCTGCCTCTCTCTGGGCTTGTTTAAGTTCTCTCCTCTCTTTAGCTAAAGCACTTTGCATCATCGCAGCCTGGGACAAGGAACCATCTGGATTCTGGAGAGCAAGAAGAAAAGACTTCAAGCACTACCATTCCTTTACCTTCAATTATCTTTCTGTTGTCACTGTCCCCTTTAGAAAAATCTTCTAAAAATGCTTTAAACATGTTAAATTTTGTTTGTTAGATTTCCAGGATATTTCCATCAGGCCAGCCTCATGAACTTTCATAGTCATAACTAATATGGAGGATCCTTTCACTGCCCAGTCAGAAGGATTGTGGGCACAAACCACGAAAAGCATTTCTTTACTACCTTCTACTTTGAAAATTTAAGAAAAAGCACAACAGAGAAATTTTGTACTTATACACCTATGTAAAACAGCATTTCAGTTCCATTACTCCAATTCACAGTCACCAGCTAAGTTAGAACCCAGCTTTATTTGGAAGGAGCTTCAGTTCAGTGGTTATGTTTTTCAGGGCTCTCAGTAATGTGCAGGCGGGAAACTGGTTGTTAAATCCTCAAATATTTATTTCATTTAATCAAGTATATTTGTTTTAGCCCTGGAAATCTCTTACCTTTACTATTTTAATGGGACTCATATCCATGCTCTGTTTCGTGTGACCTCGAAGAAATGGTGGCTCCTCTTCTACTAGCTCAATCTCAAGATCCTCATCTAAAATTCACAAGTGACAATTGTTACAGAAAAGTTAAACACCTTTCAGGTACATAAAAGTGCTTCTTCAAATAATGCTTCCTGTGTATTTTTGATTATAAGGTACTTAAGAGTTTTAAAAGTGAAAACACTGCAAATAAAAACGGACAGACAGGGCACATCCAAATGCCACTAATAATACAGCCAGAGGAACCCTAGCTCCAAATGTACAAGATGACAGCAAACTGTGAGATGCTTTACAGTTACTTCTATCATCAACCTTTTTGAATCAAAATTCATCCAGAAAGACAAGGAATTTACAACAGTAAGACAACTGGGAAATACTACCTTCTTCATCATCAACTTTAGGAAGAATTCCAGTCTCCTCATCAAAGTCAGGAAACTCTTCCTTGGAAAGCACATTAGCTGCAATCATCTGGGAACAGAATGAACACAACATGAGTATGTCCCCGCAAACAAACACAACTCGTGCCTATGACTCAGTTCTAACCCCATTCCTGTAAAACAGGAACAAAGGAATGGCCCTGTATCCTGGCACACCTCTCCCCAACTCCTCCAGCCTCTGACCAAACAGTCCTTTCGTTACTCCAAATAGCACCAAAACAGTCCCAAATCACAAGACAGCATTCCAGAGTTAAGGAGTAAGTTACACAATCAATTAACCCAGGAGCTGTATCCTAGCTCATGAAACTCCCTGGCATCCTGATTGCCTGCCATCCTATTTCCCTGGATGCAGCACACACCTGTTTTATTTCCCACTTCTCCGGGTCTGAAATGCGCGTGAGGCGTTTCCGCTCCAGGCTGTCGTCCTCCACCTCGGGGGCGCTCACCAGGGACAGGTGACTGGGTCTGTCGGGGTTCCTCATGGACGACTCTTCATTGCTTTCTCCAACCAAGTTCCTTCTACGGTTTGGGTTCAAGTCCTCCCCAGTGTCTTGATCAACATCCTACATTAGATGGATTGATTAATCAATCAGCTCTACACTTCTCCTTATCTATTAACTCTATGCTTCCTAATGTCCATCCACAGAAAATGCTGTTTTGTAGGCTTTTTGGTTTTTTTTAGCTGGTACTGCTGGGTAAGACCATCCTCACACTCCACTCTGTCTTGGCAATAGTAATGACTTAATTTAAAATTAAGTTTCTCTCCTAGTGAAAAAGGAAGACAAACAGCAACAGCCTGAAGTTTGCCTTGCCTCTTTGACATCATGTCAAGCCAAGAAATTGTTAGGAACACTACATCAAAACTAATAACCCAGAGAAAACAAGTAAAAAGGGATAGGCCACTTAAATACAGAACAGTAACTCAGTTCTTAACTCCCAACTGAATGGTTATATATTAGTTTCCACCAAAAACAGTGAAAAACAGCAAAAAGAGGCATCATTTTAAGAATTTTAGCACCTCTGTACCTTCATGCTCAGGCTGGTTTTGGATCCAGTAAAAGATAACACTTTGACTTTCACTCTCTGTCCTTTGCTCACAACATCAGCAACATTGGCAACCCGTCCTTCTCTTCGCAGCTCTGAGATGTGGACCAAGCCTTCCCAACGTTTCCTGGGAGTGAAAGAGAGGGGCATGAGAGGAGCACGTTATTACTCTGACAGCCCTTCACATCACTCAGAATCCATATTAAAATATTTTGCTGCCAACAGATTGTGTATGTTCACAAACTGGCTTCTGTAGTGAGAATTTTATTATTCTCCACTGTCAAATTTATTTTTTCTGAAGCAGTCCTTCAAAATCCAGAATACCTGCTGGTAGCCTCATCACATCTTTAAGCAGAAAAGAAAACTCAGCTGAAATAGTACCAGATCTGTTGCAAACATCAAAGGGTACCTTAGTCCTTCCAGCTGCACAAAGCACCCAAACTGCATTATGCTGGTGACTTTGCCGTTGTAGATGTCCCCGATGGAAGGCTCCTCCGCTGGGGGACGGTCTATGTGCTTGTCTCTCCACCTCTCGTGGCTCCTCTCAAGGTACCTGTCCCGATCCTTGCGGTCCTTACTGGGACTCCAACTTCTGCTCCTTGAGCGGTATCTGGATTTTCCCCTGTTCCTATCCCAAGTCCTGGAACGAGACCTGGAGCGAGATCTGTGCCGTCGCTTCCTGTCCCTGCTACGGCTTCGGCTCCTCTTCCTTTTCTTCGCCCTAACAAACAAAAACTACACCTTTGCATTTCCACCTCAGGCAAGGGCAGCAGCCAAGACCTTCCCCCCAGACACACAAGGCACCTACCGCTGGTCGCTGCTCCTCTGCTTGCCCTGCTTGTCTGCACTGGGCATCAGAGCTTCGAGTTCTTTCAGGGCATCAGCTGCCACCTTCACATCATCTTCATCCAGCATGTTCTGCAAGAACAGAAAACTGCTGCCCCTTTCTGCAAAAGGGCTGATAAAAAGCCTGTCACAAAGAATTAATCTACCGAATTATCATCCTACGTGTATCTGTTTAGAAAGAATGCAAGATTAAAAAAGATCAGACTCAATATGTGATAAAGGAAAGAAGTAATAAAGCGCTCTCCCCATTTGGCCACAATATTGAGACAATTCTGCTTTCATACAATAGAAAGTTCTGTCTCAATGCCCAAATTATTACAGAAATACAAAATGCAAGTCCCTCATAGCATCTGAATATACAACATTCTTAATTAGTTTGTAACACATCGTTACTTTGAACATTATGTAAGGAAGGCCAGGCTACAAATTTCATGTCCCAAGAGTCTCATCTTCCACATAGTCTGCAAAACAGTATCAACAAGGCAATTGCTAACAGCTATTCTTTGCAACAATATGCAGTAACATCAGCCTTCTACCTCTTCCACATTTCATTTCTCATAGCTCACACTTATCCATGCCTTAGAGAAAAAAGGGGTTGAAATTAACTGGGGAAAAAAATTAAAAGTTTTCACACAGTCACAAAAGAAATCTGAAATGACCACCTTACCCTGATGTTGGGATTATCTGGCCTGCAAAGGGCTGGATACAATTCCCTCAACTTCTCTTTCTCTGATTTGGGTTTGACAACTGCCTCTGATTTTGAGATTAAAAAAGAAAAAAAAAAAAGGCACAATGAAACACAAAACTTAGAACTGCTACAACAATTCACCCTTAATTTTCCTATACTTGAATACAAAGTCTAATTTTCATCTGAACGCAAAGGCTGATACAGCTTTCACAGAGATTCAGCTCAAGAAATACTGTGTTACCTTCCTTCAAACAAAATCCTGATTATTAGTGAACGTGTGAAAGGCTGAATACTCAGAATAACAACAGCAGGATGCAGGGTGCAGCAGGGTTTGCCTTACAAGACTGGAACAATAACTGCATCAGTCTCACCAAACCCTGAGGCACTGGCTCCACGTACCTTTGCTCGTGGATGGTTTTGGTGGAGGCCGCATTGTCTGTATGAGACGTAGCAAGTTACTAATGAGGGAATCCTGAAAAAAAAAAAAACAATAAAATACTTCAAGAAACGACTGCAACACTTTCATTATTAGAATGCACAAGTGGGGGTTTATTCGCAGGATAAAAACCCCTCATTTCTGAAAATGCAGGTCGATTTTTAGAAACTATCACTGGACTTTGTACACGTCCTAAAAAGGCGTAAGTTGAACCCAAAATCAATTACAACAATTTAATCTAAGTGACTTTACTGCTAATCATTTTAAATCACCTTCTTAATCCAACTACAGCTATTCCTGAGGAATCAATAAACACAGTATATAAGCATCATAAGAAGACTTATGACATTTGCCATCATGAAAAGTTGTTCCTTCCATATTTTATATGCTCAACATAACAATAAGCTGTTTGAGCCCTCACGAAGATGCTTTTTAAAGACAACAAAAGTTTTAAAAAATATGAAGGAGGGAAAGGCAGAAGACACGGGAAGCTAATTAATATGTCGTTTTCCAGTTGAAGAAAACCAATAATAACTCCCCACAACTCTCTCTTTAAAACAGAAAGCTCTATAAAATATAGCACAACAAGAATAACACATAAATAACATTCAGGTGTCACTTACAGTGAACTCAGCACCATTTTTTAGAAGAATTGCTTTAAATGTGTCAAACGTGGTATTTTTCTCGGCAAGACTTATCACAAACTCGGCTGCGAGGAAAAAGCACAAAGTGAATTGAAACAGGTAAGTAAAAAGCCGTGTAAGGCGGGCACGTGGGGACAAAAGCTGCTGTGGCGGTGCCGGGACCAGCCAGGCCCCTGTGGCTGCTGCGGGCCGGGGCAGCTTCTCCTCAGCTCCCTCCCTGGCAGCACAGACCCAAGCGTTCCCTCACGCTCACAAGTTTTGGGGTTTTTTTTTTGTTGTTGTTTTTTTTCTGAAGAAGAAGAATGGGTTTTAACGTCTAAATTCGAAAAGCACCTTCACAGAACGCAGCCGGCGCCACGGAAAGGGCGATTACGGCCCTCCGCAAGCTGCCTCCGGCCGGGAACGCGATGCTCCGCGGCCGCCGCGTCCGGGAGCGCCCCAAGGCCGCGCCCGCCC
>VYXD01004546.1:153571-172901 GCA_013397195.1 Hylia prasina
GGGGAGCGGGACGGGCCCTGCCGGGGGCGGGGACAGCGGGACGGGCTCGCCGGGCACGGAGGAGCCTCGATGGGCGGCAAGCCTGCGCGAATCGGCGCGGCCGTGCCCAGGCTTTCCCTAGCCAAAGCGGAAAGGCGTGCCCAGCAAAGGCCGGCGAGCTGAGGGTATCCCGAGGAGTCACACACCGGGTACGGAGCAGAACGGCGCGGGGAGCGCACCCCGGGAGGAGAAGTCCCAGCACGGGCCCCGCTTCTGTTCCCGGCCCCTCGGGCCCGCCCTAGGCACGGCCGGAGGAGCTGAGGCCGTGTGCTCCTGGCAGCGCCGAGGGAGGGCCGGGGCAGGGCACAGACAGACGGGCGCGGTGCCCACCGCCCGCGCTGGTCCAGAGCCCGCGGCAGGAGCAGGGCTGGGAACCCCATCCCGACCCCCCAGCCCCAGGAGCCCAAAATAAGATACACTGGTCACATCTGGTCTATAGAATATATTATAAATTATATCATGCATCCATTAACAAAATATACAAAGCCAACAGAAATATACCTATCTTAAGCCTGAGCATACAGCATCTAAACTCTAGTAAAAAGTAACCTAAAGAGAACAGCATCTCACACTTGCCATTTCATCCGCAATGAAGTGTTCCTCTTCAAATGTTTTCGTTTTGTCATTTATAGAACACAGGAACATTCCAAGTACAAAGGTACACACGGCAAACGTGGGTCCTGCTGGGCCTGACAGACCACAGCAAGGAACTACACCATGCTTCAAAGTGTCATCAGCTTCTGCATTTCATCCCTGTCCTTTCCTCCTCCTTGTTCCAGAGTTGGCGTAACTCAAAAGATACTCAAAACAACACACCCAAGTTAAGGTGGAAAGTTACAGAAGGATCTTTAACTGGTCCACAACACACAGTTGTACTAGTGTACAGAGAGATGGGGAACACTGCAAAGTACTTCTACTGTATTTCAAAATAAACATTTAAGAGTATATCTTCCACAATCTATAAAAATAGGTTTAAAATGAAAGTGGTATGATACATTTGTTTTCTTGAACTATTTTTATGGTATTTTATCTCTATGGGTATTAAGTCTTTTAAAAAGTTACTGATGACCTGGTCAGCCACAATACTGACACTGCTTCAGCTATATAGTGACAAAACAGAACACTAGTTTGAAGCAGGAGTAACAGGAAATATTTTAGAATCAATGGTCTCTTACTGCAGCAAAGAAAAATGTTTACTTGAAAATAAGAACATAGCCAACACTGTCATCTGCTGAAGGACTGAACTCTGAGGAGTTATCTATGGATACCCCACTGCACAGCAGTGTCTGGTGCTCATTTCTGTCATTCTTCAGAATCAAATCTCTCAGCATATTTTGTGGGGAATTCTTAGATCTCCAAATTAAATATGGGCATCTAAAAATCTTATGAGAAAAATGAATTCTACAGATGTGGCTATGGAAACACAGGACCAGCTAAAACTATCAGAGGAGACAGTACATTTGAAAGTGCTTAAGTTAATGCATTTTTCAAACTCTAATGTAAAGTTATGTGATCCCTACTTCAAGCATTCTTTCCATTCCTAAACATTGTCAAAATTTGTACTCCAGGTCTGGGTTCCTACACATTCTTGCATTTCTTAATGTGCTAGAGTAAAATGTTTGCCCTATAGTGAAAAGAAGTAATGGTCAAATTTTTAATATTTTTACAAAGAGCCTGTAAAGATTCCTAGAAAAGCCTTTCCTACCCTTACACTCTGTTTTTAACAAAATATTTTATGTAGGTTATACTTCTGTTAGAGATCTGGTGTGCGCTATCATTACTGGTTCAATTGCTGGTGGTAATTCTCCTGCTTCATTCTGCTACAACAACTGGTATTCATCAGCTGAACTGCAGTTACACTTTTAGACTTTTCAAAAGTTGTTTGATGATTCAAGATGGCTTTCTTCTATGAGTAAGTTCTTTTTCTTAGAATAATTTGTAAGATTTGTCGCCTTACTATCACACATTGGAAAACCAAATACTAGATCCTCAGAAAAAAACAAAGAAGCTCCTAGTTTCAGGCATCTCTTGTAAATTAAGCAGGACTTCATTTTACAGCAGCATTTTACACTGGTTTCTATTCCAAAGCTAATTAAGCCAACAGAAAATTTCCAGCTGCCTAAAAACAAAAGTGTATACACAATAAAATGGGAAATTCTCATCTAGGTACAAAGTTTAGTTCTACATGATTCCTTGGTAAAAGGATTTGATCTGAAATTAGACATTTAAAGACTACTCATTTAACTGTGAGGTCCAATAATAATTGAAATTCTGGTATACATTTCAAGAGATGCCACAAGGGTTGTTTGACATTTCCGTGAGGGTCAAAAAAAGAAGTCAAATGCTCAAAGAGAAGCCAAAGTTTTAAGTCAAACCTCCAGAGAGCAGCTGAGGAGCAGCCTACTAACTCTTGCAATCTTTAATTAGAGTTTACTCAATGAAGATTATTCCTCTCTCCACCAGGCAGGTTCAGCACCTACTGCACCAGTCTCTGTTACTGATATGAAGCAATTCAGTCACCACTTCAATCATGTTGTTGTTGTGTTTCTTCAGCAGACGCACGTTTAACTGCCTGTCACAGAACCCCATCTCACACAGGCTGGACAGCAGGGCAGCAGTCTGCTCCTCTGGGGCTGCAGGCTGCTGAAAACAAAGCACAGGAAGATAAGCTTAAAAAGGGAATTTGTTTTTTGCCATTTGAACCAGGGGCCCTGCATTACAGTAGAATCAAACTGAGGCACAGAGGCTCTTCTGGCCCCATTTAAGCTGTTTATAGTCCCTTTCACTCACTCCTCAGTTACAAAGGTGAGTTACTACTCTCACACTGTGCTACAAGAGACATGATTCCAACCCTATGGCATGGATTTCCCAGTCTGCTGAGAGCAGCAAACCTCAAAGGGACACCATCAAACCTAACACTGTACTCTTACATTAACTCCAATACAGAATATTGATACACTTAAAAAACCTCCACCTATAAGTTTAGGTTGTCATTCTATGAAAATCACACAGCACACAGGAAGGACATTCACCTGTTCAATAATGGGTGGTCCAGCAAATAATGCTTTGTAGGCAGAAGCAGCAACTGACAAAGCTCCTTTCACGAGTTCTCCTGCAATGCTGCTTCCTTGGGGGTACCTGTGAAGAGACCAGGTGCTGCTTTAGGGTCACTAAAGCCAAGGGTTTGTGTCAGTGAATTCCAAGTCACTGCCTGTTGAGGCAAGGACTGTTGGAGACAACAGCCCGTGATCCAAAGGAATCAGCAGAGTTTGGAACTCAGCTACACAAAAAGCTCATTCCTTTCTCTTGACACCTATTAAATCGTGGGTGTATGCTCTCCATGAAGTCACCTTTTGTAAGGAGTTTAATGTTCTCATCTAGAAGAGAGCACACCTACATGAAAGCACTGACATATCCATTCAGAGTAGGGTAACTTGTATTTGTTTTCTATGAATACTTAAGTTACTTAATATTCTACTCAATGTTTTGACTTACTTCTCCAGTCTCAGTATTTTAAGACAACTTTATAGCTAACTTGTAAAATCTCCATTCTAAGAAGGCTGAGATTTTCCAGAAAAAAAAAAAAACCCACAGAATTTTAGAAGCATTCAACTTGAGCTCTTCATTAACTTTGGCTCGCCAGTTTGGCATCCTTTCAATTTGTGCCCAAGAAACAAAGACTTTATGAAAATGTAACATGTTTCCTTTAAGAAGGGAGGCCTCTCTCCAAATTAATGACTACATAAAATCTGTAGGTCAGGGCTTTTTCCTAGGTGTCTAATTAAGCAGTTCTCAGTCTAAAATATTGTTTGTGAAGTCCCAGCTTCAGCTTCCTTACCTCGGGTATTCTGAGAACTTAGTGAGAAATGCAGAAGATCCTGGCCCATGATTATCTTCTCCACTGGGTTCTTGAAGAGGAAGGAAAAAAGTCAACATGTCCAGTTACTGACAATTATGCTGGAGAAATGCAACACATACATAAACAGAAAAAAGTGTGTCTTGGTACAACAGTAATACTCCAAGTTTAGTTATGCAGACCAGGTACCCAGGACTCTCAGTGCAGTGAAAGCAGTCAGAAGATTTTCAGAACCATGTGACTGATTCATCAGTGGTGTTTAACATGAGAGGAACTGCTGTCTCAGTGACTGTAACAGCAGCTTAAATACATGGCTCATTAATTCCAGAGCAAGGTAATTTTCCAGATGCCTGTAAGTACTTTTGAGTATCCTCTTACCATTTCCTTTAATAGATGCTCTTAAGTGATTCACAAAGCCAATTATTTTTTTACTTGCAACATCTACATAGCAGAAGTTCAACACCCAGAGAAAAACTAAAATCTTTACTTGATAGATTCTGCCCTCCTCAAGAGAAACGAGACATCAAATTCAATACTAGGCATAAGGAAAGGGTGATAGCAATAGTCTGCACCCTTCATTAAATACTGTCAATACCTTCTCTCTGTGTTTGATCATGAGGAGCAGAAGAGATAGTCTCTGAAGCTGGTGTGTTTGGTTCTTGGAAGGTAGAATTCTGAAGAGATGAAAGATTCCTGAGAACATAAGGCAAAAACTACTTTTATTCTAAATGTACACACATAAGTAAGTCACAATCAACAGAAAAAAAGAAAATATTTCACATGCCTCCTTCTCTCCCTCTTTTGCACTCACCAAATCAGTGAGTATAGCTTCTATAAAAAGTTGCAGAATTTAAAAACATTTACTCCAGTATATGTTAAAACTTTTGTTACAATTCCTGTTTGGAAAGTGCACCTTGCAGACTCTACAGCAATACCAGCATCAGCATTTTGTTCCTGTCCCCAGATCATACCTTTGTGCCTGGGGCAAGCTGTCCACAGTCCCTGGGGCTGATGGTACTGCAGTCAGTGTATCACTGATGCTCTGGATCTCTGCCTGGCTTCCCCCTTCTGGGTTCTCTGCTACTGCTTCAGGTTCTCCTGTCTTTTCTAAACCAGGCTGAGAAAGAGCTGAACTATACATGGAGTCACCCAAAGGCCGACTGGTGTCAAAGCACTCAGGGAGAATAATGATATAATCCTCTGAGGAAGCAGAGGAGCACTGACTCTGAACATCATCTTTATCATCTTCTTCTTCATCACAATTGCCAGTAGCACCACGAGGGCTTGTGCTCTCATCAGACAGTGGAAGATCCCCTAGTAGGAAAAGAAGTGAGGTATTAAGCATTGTCCATTTTGTATGGACAACAGCAGAGACAGAACTGTCCCAGCTGTAAGAGATAAGTATTTAGAAACAACTGTAAACCTTAGCTGCTGCCATTAATGGTGTCATTCTCCCTGCTGTGGGGAGGGTGTAGTGTGAAAGAGTAACAGATCTTTGTGTTAGGCCTATGCAAACATGCTGCTGGTATTAATGCTTATAGTAAAAACAGGAGTAAGAGCTAATATAGAGAACTTAAACTGTACTTTTCAGCTCCTAAATTACACACGTTAGAAACAGGTCAGAAACATTTCAAGCTATGTGTACAAAATATGGAGGCACCAGTCATGTACAACATATGAGCACTTACTTGAATGCCCAAATGGAACTTTTTGGTCTCAATTTCACTTCCTTAAAAAAACAGCTGTTAAATTAGCTGCTTGTTGAAGTACTGACACCAATTTTCTCATGTAATGATTCTCACAACTGGGACAATCTAATGATTCCCTTCATCTAATGAAGATCAGTTTCCTAGAACAGTGTCAGGTCTTCTTACACATAGTTTTTTTACAGCTTTATCTTACCTTCAAGCCCATTTTACTTACCACAGGCATTTTCTGTCACTGGTTCTGGGTGATGAATCCTTGCTTCCTTTTTGGAAGTGGAATTACTATTTACCATAGGAGATTCTTCATTTATCATATTGCAACTGTAGATGTCTTGCAATGTTTGTAAAGAGTCTAATAAAACCAAGCAGGAAAAACAATTAAATGGTATCAACCACCCGAGCTGAGCAATTTGTGTCTCAAGTTTGACTGCAAACAAATCAAGCCACAGAAGGGAGATAATGACAGTACTGTAAGTACTTACTCTGGAGGATTTTGGGGGTTTTTTGTGGGGGCTTGTGGTCAGGTGCAGCATCCAGGGTCAGAGATCGAATTACAGTTTCACAGACAAACTGAGTCCCACTCATATCTTCCTCCCCTTCCTCCTGGTTCGATCCATGTTCAGCTTTCACTTTCACCACAGAGGAGTCCACAGAAAGGCAGGCTTCTGCCATTCCTTGGAAAAGGAAACATAACAGGTTTTACCACCACCACAAGGAAATGTAACTGTAAGAGGAATTTTTTAGACTAGCCACAGCTAATATTGACTCTGTGTGTGCTGATTTGTTCTAAAAATTGAAAGATTTTTTTAATTCACTTCAAGTTGAACGTGCAAGTGATTGACAAGTATGGGGATCACACCTGGAGTGTTTGGAGTATAACCTAGTGTATAAAGGGCAGACTGTTAATTCTCCCAACAATTCTAGTGGTCAGACAAATCAAAATAAGCATTTGAAAGGACTTGATACAAGGGCATGCAGTAATAGAAGATCAGGGAATGACTTTATCATGGAGGAGGGTATATTTAGATTAGATATTCGGCAGAAATTCTTCCTTTTGAGGGAGGTGAGGCCCTGGCACAGATTGCCCAGAGCAGCTGTGGCTGCCCCATCCCTGGAGTGTCCAAGGCCATGTTGGATGGGACTTGGAGCAGCCTGGGATAGTGGAAGCTGTCCCTGCTCATGGCAGGAGGGCTGGAACTAAACAATCTTTAAGGTCCTTCCAACCCAAACCATTCTGTGATTCTATAATTTCTATTTCCAAATCTATATACATATTATGCTCCAACCTCTGTAATCACTAATGTAGTGCCAGACTCCAGGTTTATGAGCCAAACCACCTTTATATATATATATTTATTTTTTTTTCCCAAAAAAGGGGAAGACAGTTGTTAGAATTTCTTTCAGACATCAGGTTTTCTGACTACACAGAAGTGACAATATCCTCCCTTCACCCCCGAGCTCCTCAGGACTACTGCTTACCAGGCACTAGTTTAAATCCACTCCCCTCGTTCTCCTCCTCTATCTGACCTAAGCCAGGTTTCTCCAGCAAGGGGCTGTCACGTGGCAAAGGGGACATGCATGGAGTCATGTCTGGAAAACACAGGGAGCAAAGATAATTGGCACTAAAGGAGAAGGAGCCTCCATGAGGTAACATTTTTAAAAGTTATTCTTTTGAAGGGACATTCTTTCAAGACTGAAGAAACTTAAGTTATTTTGCAAGATAATCTGGTGGAATAAACAACCAGCTTTGCATTACTCTGCCGCTGGCTGTGCAAAGGAAATGGCAGCATTCCTCAACATCTGGAATGTTATGTTCTATGTTCTTGGGGATATAAAACCGAAAAGAAGCCAAGACTGAAAAACACAAAGGATAGCTGTCTGTGCTCAAGAGAGCACACAGAATACAGGAGCCTTACCAACAGGAGTATTGTGTGGCACTCGCTCCAATTCCTGCACAATATTAATGTCCAACAGCTCAAAGGACAGCAAATCCTACAGGAAAAAACACACACAGTTTCCATGAGCAAATTCTGAAACTGAATCCTATCTGTACTTGGCAGCACAGATCCCACTGATGTACAAATAACACTTTGTTCCTCAACACAACCTCGGGGGCAGCTTTCCCACAACATATATTTACAGCACTGAATATGGTGCACAAATCAGGGCAAGGGACAAAGCTAAAAACCTCCTTGTTAGGGCCAGAGAAAGACTCAGTGCTGACTATTTTTTTGAGAATCTTCATCTGTCCTACACATACTTTCCATATAATGGCAGTGCCTAATACCAGTCTGAGAAAACAGCTCTGCTATATAAAATGCAATATACTCTTTCTGAAAATAGACTGGCCATTTTTAGAGCTCAGAAGCTTTATTCTTACAAATGTCTACCTACCTAGACATCAAACCCAAGGTGGTTTCCTTTGTATCTACCTGAATTTTAGCACTTTACCTGTGCAGTGAGGAGATCAACAGATGGGATATAAAATTCTCTCTCACTTGGCAGAGTTTTGATCTTTAAAGGAATAGTTGGCAGAGATGTTTCAGCCTGCTCTGCAATTTCACCTATCAGTTGAGCACCTGTGTCTGTCTTTAAGGAAGCATCCTGCAACAGCAAAAAAACAGAAGCCCCTCAGCCACAGTAAATAAAATATCACATGAAATCTAAAGCCTGAATTTTGTGTAAACACTCAAGTAATTTGAAATATGCTTAAATCAACTCATTAAAGAGCCAAAAGGACAAGACCTAACAAAGAGAAATGCTGCAGTGTTTCAGTTCAATCAAAGTAGACAAACAGCTGCAACAGACTGATAGCTAATGTCATGCCTGTCAAAAAGAACAACTACTTTAGAACTTATGAATACAATATATGTTGCATTTCTTTCCTATAAAAATAAAATTTCAAAGCAGACAGCTAAAAGAATCCCCTTGAATAGTTAGTTAGGAAGTTAGGAATACTATGCCAAATGATACACAAAGCTCAGTCTCCTAGGCAATTCTGAACTGCCCCAAATAGCAGGTGAGTGACTTGCCTCTTTGGTACTGGAAGCTTTACTCTTCTGACAGGAGTCAGAATCCTTCCAATCACTTTCTACGTAGTCAGCAGCTGGAGAGGGATCCACAACAATACTGCACCAGATCCTTGGCCCAAACTGTTCCCCTCTGTGTGACAGTCTCCAGTGAGAAGTGTAAGTTCCTTCTATGTTGGGAGCTACAAACTCAACTGAAACAGTTCCTACTTGTCCAGATGGAAGGGATGGCACTAACACATCTTTTTTCTCAGAAGATGCCAAGGTCAGATTACCCCACATAAGTTTCAACTGAAACACACAACAGAAAAAGCCAAAAGTTAACTTCTCAAGCCTCACTGCAAAGTGTGAGCAGTAGGAAGCAGAGTTCCTCTGCTGACAGGCCTTGAAGACACCAGGCATGGAGAACACAGCTGCCAGTACACATCCTCACATCAGTCACTATCAACACAAAGATACCCCCCATCTTTCAACACAAATGCAGCCACTCACAGAACAAAGGGTTTTGGAGGTCAGAAGAGCAACAGGGCAGTTGTAAATGGGGTCAAACTGCACCATTATAACATGGGGGACATACTATTAATGGGAAACATTAATAGTGATAGTACCAGTGATGGTACTCTGAATGGCTTTCTCCCTATAGTCTACATTATAAAGAGTATCTACACAGATTATTGCCCCAGAATTCCCAACTGCAAATCAACAGACCAAGGGAAGTCTTAAACAGGTCCTATCACAGCATTCACATACAAATGTTAACTTCCTGAATGACTGTAGTGTGTAGAAGGAAGAGCAAAGGCAAGATACCTTTGTGTCTGAGCTCCATTCCACATTGCCAGTGTTCTTCATTCGCCAGTGTTTGATAAACTTTGTCCCTGGTTTCAAGTGAGTACCATCAGGCAAATTCTCATCCACAAATACTGCACTTAGTGTTGGGACAATTGCTTGGAAGGGTTGATTAGGGCTCCTAGGATTGGAGAGAGGAAACAAAAAAAAAAACCCAAAATGCACCAAAACCGAAGAAGTTCAGCTGCTGATTAATGTTAACTTGGCTTTTAAATGCCCTAAATGGAAGCGATGAGTTAAAGAAACAAACTATACAAGTTTTACTTTTACTGCACATTCATAAAATCAAAGGGAGTGGGAAATGTAGAGCAGTTGCCTGCAAAGGCTGCTGTCTAATGAACCTCATCTTAAGAGCACATTAAAAAAAAAAGAAGAAATAGCACTGAACATAAGCATACAGAATGTACTTGACTTTATGCAGACACACTTAATAAAGCAGGAAGATACAGACATTTTTAAAACTGGCAGAAATGTTAATTTATGCTGCATGAGCATGCATGTGTCTGTATAATCCTAGGCACTCCCTCCTAAATCTACATAAATGACTAAGTTTCAGGTAATAACCATCATTCACTTTTTTTTTCCTTTCTCCTACTCTCAATCAAAACCACTCTACCTTTCAAATCACATTTAGACAAAATTCTAACAGCCAAATGACAAATCATACTTCAAATGAGGAATTACATAACCTCCCTCCTGTTATTTTAACTTGGTCTCGTAGCAAAAGGTCAGACAGCACAACTACCAGATGCTCAGTTAACAACAAGCCTTACAGGAAGGTATTAGGCTGGAGACTCTCAGATTTCAGAGCAGGTGAGCTATTTGTTTCCAGTACATGGATAGAGTTCCACAGATGAATTTTCCTGTGCAATTTTAGCTGCTTTTTGAGCTCTCGGACCTCTGCTTTTCGCTGTTTCTTTTCTGCTCGCAATCTTTGCTTCTCTGCCTTCAGAAATCTTTTGTCCATCTGTTTCTGGAGCCTGCAAAGCAATTAACACACCTTATTACATTAAACTGATCAGAATTTATCTTTAGCCAAAACAGTCTTGGTCTCAAGGGAACCCTTCAGGAAATATAACATGGTTCTAGACTGGATACCAAATCATTTTAAAAGAACATCCTCACAGCTGCTTGTGGAACTATTTTGAATGGTCTTTGAAAGAACAAAAAAAAGACACAATGCTCAAAGAAAAAGCAAGCTCTCAAAGTTTATTACCCATCTATGACACAGAAGTCTGTCTCTTCTATGTCATTAAAAACACTGTAAGAATTATAACTTAGGCCCTTTGTAAGTACACACAAAGTCTGAGTACCACTTCCATTCCTTGTTATCTCTAAAATAAAAGCTGAACCACAACTCTGACGCAGTCGGACACGCAATGATCACACAGAGCCCTGGAATCCTTTGAGATGCAGCACTGAGGCCTAAAAAAGGGGCCTTTGTTTATTATTTCCAAATATATACTTTTATCAAGGTGACAATGGATTGAAAGGTGAAATTGCCACCTCTCAACCACATTGACCAATCAGACTGTCAATCACATTCTCCTCCCATCTAAAGGAATGCAAACACTGGCCATATTTACAAAAAACAATTCTTTGTTTATGTTAAGAAGCATGGGAAAGTGAGAAACTCTGACTCCAATATGAAACATCAGAAGGCTAAGAAAACTCTGGGTGACACAACTCCAACACAGGTGTTTCCACCTGCAATCAGGACACTCTTGCCAGGTACTGACAGGTGGCACCATTTACCTGACTTGCTCCAGAGTGGCAGGCAGGCGTGGGGAGAGCTCTGCCAGGCTGGAGCTGTCAGCCACACAGGGGATGGGTCTGCGCAGCTTGAACAGCACGTGGTTTGGATCGTGGGCATATGTTCCTGCTTCACACTCTTCACAGATATTGTAGGCTGGACAAAGGCTGCAAAGCAGAAAAGACAAAAGGTGACCCAGAGGCAAAGAATTTCTGCAGAGAAACGACTTTGTATCATGCTGTATCACAGTGTAAGCAGTTCCCAAGTGACAGCAGCTGGATGTCTCACTTACAGATCAGTATTTGGAGCCATATGAAATACATGATTACCTCCCTCCTTGGCGAAACTGCAACACAGTTCCCATTTCTTTGTAGAAAAAAATTGATGCTGCCTTTAGCACAAGTGACTAAAATTTTTGCTACAAAGGGCAGAACATTTTACCAAGATAGCACCGTACTTATGAAAATACAGATGCTAAGTCAACAAGTATTCAGGGATGCAAAGCAGATTGCTCTTCCAGGAAACAGGGCTGATAAAAAGCAGATTGTCATCTCCTGCCAGCAGGGGAAAAAAAAAAAAATCCAAAGAAAATCTCCTATTTCCATTTCATCCACTGCTTCTGCCTAGTCCCAAAATGCTGATCTTTACAGCAATTGCCTCATTCAAATAAAATTCTCACTTTTAACTCCTCACTTAAGACAGTCATCAAAATCTATTTCGTATTATTAGACAGACAACAGTGCAATCATGGAAAAAAAGTATGACCTGCCTCAGTCTCACTGACTCTCAGAACCAAACAACCAACTATTACAGACTAGTGGCTCTAAGTCTTGCTTTTTTGTTTAGTTAACCAAACAGAACAGCTTCCATTACAATTACTGCACATCCTATGCAGATAAGATAAAGAATCACTGAGAGTACAGCGTTACAAAGTTCTCTCACTTTAACTTGTTCTCAAAACAGCATTAATCTTGCTTTGATGCAGATAATGTCTGGTGACCACAGCAGAAAACATCAGCTGTTGGTGAGACACACAGCAGACATTCTGAAATGTACAGCAGGCTGCAGATGAGGAAGCTGGAGGTATCTAAGGCCAGGATAGTCTCTCACACTCCCCCCAGGCTGTGCAGGTCGGGTTCCCCACACTCCCAGCTCCTACCTGCACTGGTAGCGCACCCCAACAATGCGAGCCCGGCAGCTGCAGCAGGACATCAGCCAGTCACACTGCCTGCTGCTCTCTGAAGGTGCAGGTGCTGCTGCAATTGAGCCCTCACAAAACTCTGCAGGCTGATTGTGATGAACAAGCTTCTCATACAGCTTCTGCTCCAGCCTCTCAACAGTCTCCTTAACTACCTGTTCCCTGAACTGGAAAGAAATTAAAGCAGTAGTGAATGAGAGCCACCTATTGAGTTTGAAAAGTTGAGTTACACTGTCACAAGTCTCCCAATCTGTCAGCAGTCACAGAATACTACAGAATCATTTCCCCTATCCCCAGCATATCCTACATAAAATTAAACAAATATCACATCCCTCAGAGAGGATTTTATTTTAGAAAATACCAACCCAGAGCTTTTAAGAAGGCGAGTTAAAAATCACATATTTGTGCTTACAATATCATTTTTCTTCCATAAGAAGGAAAGATGAGTTTCCTTCCCTTGCTTGAAGGGAAGGAAACTCATCTCCAAAACAATTACCACAACTCCCAAACCCCTCTGGAATCTCTACCATTAAGTTCCAATTTGCCCATCAGTGATGTTTTAAACATAACCATAAATTTCCCTTATTTTTAGTTTGCATAAATAAGTGTCAAAGGAAAGGAAATGCTAGAGGAAAAAAGCTTAAGGATAAATGAACATAGTTTCAAGAACTTGCTAGCTAATGAATTCTTTGCAGTGATACCAAACTGCTTTTCAGTGATGTTTATTGGCTGTCCAAAACAAGTTAACATCCACATCTTAACCTGCAGCTTATTGCCAATGGCTTCCTGCAAGTATTTTCTCAAAGTGAACAGCCAAGAAAAGTAAGGTCATCAAATGCTCTGCTTTCAATCACTGGAAACCAGAAGTATTGCCCTGCTGGAAGTACTGCCCTGCTGAAACTGGGCAATCAAGAGCAACACTGTTCCATGCTCCCTCACAATGAGGGGTCTGGAATTCCTATGGCTGTCTGGAGTGCCACAAGGATTCTGTTATGGCAGCTAATTAAAACTACACTCAAACTAATCAAATGCATGAACTAAATATTCCACTTTTCTCTAATGGTATGGATCAAGGTGATGGTTTTGGGGGTTTTTTTTATGGTATCCCTTACACTGTAGGCATAGACATCTAGTTCTCGTTAAGATCCTGGTCACAAGTGCTGATGGCAAAGAGTGTTCAGATGTCTAGAGTCAGGCATCACCAAGATCTTTTCCATGCACAACTTCTCACGTGTTTAAGTATACCAAAACTTGCAAGACAGTACACTTACTGTTTCCAAGTAGCTAGTAAACCATTCTGGAGGATTTTCATTTGTGCTTTCTGTTCTGGTCTGATTTAAGTTTTGCCGAGGAAAAAAAAACGAAAACAAACAAAAGTATGCAAAGTTAAAAAAAATCCCTCAACACAGCAAGTTAACTGCTGAAATAGCATTTAAGTGTCTTTACAATAAAATATTTAAAGTTCTTCAGAAAACAGTGGAGAAGCAACACAAAATAGCCACTGACATTTTCCTGAAACATTTCTGCCTCATTAGCATTTGAGTGTAATTACACACCAAAGAAGTCAAGTCAACCAGAAGGTACCAGATGGCAATGAGGGCTTCAGGAGATCAACTGCTCTGTTTATCAAAACACTTAAGAATGGTCAACATGAAAGCACCTGTACTTCTAAAGACAGCATCACATTATCCTCTTGAAACATTCAAACTATTTGGTGAGCTTCAACAGGTGCAGGTAATTGAAAACAGAGACCAACTGCTGAGTGCAGTTTTTATATATGGCTAAAGAGGACAATCAGGCTACAAAGTGAATTACATTTATTAATTCTTTGCTTTAATGTGGCTCAGCTTCTTACCTGAATAGTCAGCTCCTCGTTGTTTTTTAATTCTTCCTCTAATCCCTGAGCTAACATGGAATAATGCAAAAGTGGTTTCTTCTCATCTTTAAGAAGCACCTGCTTTTCTGTCACAATTTTTTCGTGTAGTTGCAAAGCACGAGAAGAATTCTTTTCATAGACATTCATCTGAAGCTGATTTCCTTGTTTAGCTGCAATCTAAATAAACAGTACATACATACACCATGTTTTCCACTTACAATCAGCATACAAAATCTGTAAAAATACAGTATTACACTACACAGGGGAGTTGGGGAAAGACTAACAGACACACAAAGAAAAACTGAGAGAGATACCAAGGCAGAGTCAGCTGATATTCTGCTTCTGAAAGGTTACTAAAATGCTTATCAAAAGGTTTACTAAAAGCCAAAAAGATGATCATGCAAATATCCTACTGGAATTTTTCAGCCTAAAGTGTTCATAGGAGCAAGTGAACAATAGATTGTGTCCAGGAATTTATGATTCTTTTGAAATTATCAGATTTGAAATTCAAACCATGAGCAAAAAGTTCTGAAAGACTTAATAATGTAAAAGAGAAATGGAAAGGAATGCAATTCTTACTTTGTCTAACTGCTTATAAAGTAACTAAGCATTGACTTCAGTAAGTTTCAATGATTTACTCCAGCAGCAGAGTCTATGTGGCAAGATTTCTGAAGGGTTTCACTAAAGCCCAGTATTTCCAAACATGGGATTACTGTTGAAGGGCTTGAGAAAGTCAAGTCTCTTAACCAACCCACTGCTGCTCAGGGTCCTGAATCCTAACTGCCTATTCAACTAACTTTTAAAATTAAAGACAACCAGGCTGGAAGAAAAATGTAGTAAGACATTCAAGCTACTGTCCAAAGCTAGAAAACAGCTATTCTGATTTCCTGGGCCAGGAAATGCCATTTTTGTTCTCAGCTACACCAATTTTAATTGGAGAAGGATGAATATATTGAAAAAAATCAAAGAGCACATTTACCTTCAGAGCTTCTTCATATTCCTCTAAAGAAAAATAGAAAGAAATGTGAATGGCCCCTATCTCACACAACAGATGTAAGTTTAGCACACAGTATTTGAAACCCTTACATGACAAGGGACCTCCCCTACCTTCTGTAAATGCTCTTAAAATAGTGCAAGAAATGGTACATACAGCAGCAAGCACACATTCTCACAGCTAAGAGCCACAACATTCCACTAATTTAGTCACTTCCAATTTGTTCCTATGGACCAAGAATTCGAGGCCAAACCATATATAAAACACAAAAATCAAAAAGCAAGCATTCTCAACTGCATCTTCATAAAACACAAAGCAACAGTTGTGGTCTCTTGATTTCACCTCAATAAAGCAGCTGCTCACCTTTGCTGTTCACAGAGACCTGCAAAGAGAAGTACCAGTGAGCAAGAGCCACAGATGTGTTTTTGCAATTCTCTTAAAATTAACATACTTCAGAATAAACACACTTCTATTCATAGTTTGTAAAACACCAGTCCTTTAGATATTTGTTATTGTTGCCATGTTTAACCATTACCCGAAGCTGTGCTGCTTTGGAGCAGCCCATGTTTGTTACTGGATTGGCAGAGGGGGCAGTTCTGGCACTGCTGGCACCCAGAACAAGCGTGCCCTCCTCAGAAAGTCAGTGCCTGTACCCCTGGGCTCACTGCACAAGTCCACAGCTTGGCCCCAGTTGCTTCAAATGCCCAGTTAAGTGTTTCAAAAGACCAATTAAGTGTTTCATAAGCCCATTCTTCTACAGAAACTTATTTATCAATTCTGCACGCAGAAGTCAGTAATACAAGAAACTTTATAATCCCCACAGCATCGCAGGATTCTGAACAATGTTCGCTCAGTATTTCAGAAAAAGCTTTCATAGATGCATCTATATATTTATTTGTATTATACAGGCTGAGAAATAAAGGGAGAATCATTCTCTGGAAGGCTGTTGGAACTTCTTGACATTTCCCCTTGGGGAAAAAAGAACAAGATCCCCCATGTCACTTAGCAGAGCTATAATCTACACAGTGGAACACTGTGCTTGCAAATGTCCCTTCTGTGTCAGAGTTACATTCTCCTCTGAATCTCCAGATAAACAAAAATAATATGAGAGGGTGAGACTGTGCCAAGCAGGAAGTTACTCAACAAGGACAACTAGAAGTAACCAATTTGTTTTCTGAGTCAGTAATCTGCCTGGAGATTACAGCAATTGCATAAAGCAAGCAGAGGATTTGAGTACACCAGATCACTGAAGCAAACATATGGTAATGACAGGGGACCTACATTTTCCAGAGGAAGGAGTCTAGATTGAAGAGACAGGGCTTTACCATAGTTACAACTACCTTATTCTGGTTTAAAAAAAAAATCCTCAATAGAAACATTCCTCCCTCAGAGCACAGAGAACCACTGGGTGTATCAACAGGGTGGGAAAAATAAAGGCAGTAGCTTCTAAAAAAAATAATTTAAAATATGTATGCTGTATTAAGAGTGAAACCACAAGACTATCAGCTATTTTCTTATTAAAGAGTCAAACATTCCCCCAGCCCAATCTGCACAACAGACTCTCCTGTTATCTCACTACAAATCACCAGGAGGCAGAAAGTCATTTCTGCCACCAATCATTTTTCAGTTGACTTATTGGTAGGGTGGGGTAGCAGGTATTTTACCTCATCATTATCCTCATCAATGTACTTGATCTGAATGTTGTCCACGTCAAATGAAACTTTAACCTGGAATGAAAAAAAACAAACCACAAAACCATAGTGAGGCAGGATGACAGATCCCCTCAGTTAATAATGATAATTAATTGGGAATACCATTAAAACCCTTCTACCCCTCCCTTCAGTTTCTCAGTGGAAGCAAACATTGTTTTACCAAATCCATTCCTCTGGACCTGAACTCTTCCCAGTGCCTTCCCTCCAAGCTTTACTAACTTTCCCTAATGAAAAGAATAAACACATTTCTTTCCTGTTGCACCTTGCCCAGTTAATGTTTACTCCAAAATAAACAATAATAACCTTCCCATTCTAAGAGGACAAGCTCAGGGTTAATAAACTCCGTCATGGTAAACACTGCAAAATACTACTGCAAAGGCAAACACTCCCTAAACTCTGTATTTTACATTAAAAAGCACCTGGAACAGCTCACATAGGTGATCAGCCTTTTTTCAGCCTACCAAAATTCAGAGAATAAAGCTGAGCAGTTATTTTGCATTTTACATTAACAAGGCAGAACGAGCAGCACCAAATGAACCATAAAATGAAAGCAGTCATTTCCATATGCTGAGTCTTTGAGGCCCCTGTACACTTTTGTACCATGTTCCTACAAAAGCTGTACTTTTCCCAACAAAAACTCTGAAACAACTGACACATCCTGCTAGGCCAGACCTAACAGAACAAGAGCAGCAGCCTCAGCCAAGAGTGGCTGCCTGGGGAGTCACAGAGCCCCACTGGAGCACTCGGACACAGGGCACACATGGACACACTCTGCAGTGAACTAGGCACGTTCTTCCAGCAACACACCCCAAATTTTGTGACTGCAGTGAGAGAACCAACTTGTTTTGTCAGGAAGAAACCGTGGTCTGTACTTATATTGCTCCCCTAAACTCAAGGCAGAACAAGAGCTCACATCCTCCCTTATAAGCATCAAACGCATTTAATAAAATATCAAAATATAAGAAAGACCCAAGTTTTGCTGATGTTCCCTTGAAACAGTAATTCACACAACAGAGACAACCCGTGACTCTACCGTGGTTAGGGAAACACTGTAATAGAACACCACACCTTGAACAAACACACCCTGCTTCTCAGAATACCTAAGATTAAGGGCAGCACGGTGCTTACACGGTAATCTGCTTCCAGCTTTGATGCAAGCAGGATCCTAACCAGCTCAGACATTCCAGCAGGCTCTACTTGCACCAAGTATTTTAAGACTGAAGCAGCGCCTCTTTCAGAGGACTGAAATACAACAAGTGAAGATGATGCAGTTCAAACTTTGAACTTGAGCAAATCACAAAGCAAAACCCTCCTGTATGTATACTGGAATATACTAGCCAGAAAAAAAGCTGAAAGACAGAAAACTAAACTGCAACGAAATCTCTTCAGACACGACTTTGAAAGCAAACAAACAAACAAACAAACCCAACAGAACAGTTGCTACAGAATTAGTAATAATAACAATAATAATAATGTTCTTTTCATCATAGCCAAGGGAATCCTTACAACGCAATTTCACCCTAAGCCAATACAGGAGTTGTCACTAAACAGCCCTGAAAACAAGCATCCAAACAAACTCTAAACTATACCAAGTGTATGACACACAGATCTTCATAAGCAACTTCCCGCCCATGCACGGCCCAGTCAGACGCTGTTCTGTCCAAACTAGCACACATAAAGCTCCGGGAACCGAGGGACCAAACAAAAATGTATTAGGGACTCAGTACCCCAAGAAACACAGAGGAAACTTCAGAAAAGCAACAGACGTCTGTTACTTCACCGTAGGTACTTCGATAAGAATAGGAAATAATAGGAATGGGATGTACTTTACGGAGGGATACAGAGCCAAACCAAGTGTTCATGCCTGTAGAAAAGGGCAAAGAACACAGCTAAGACTACCCGCTCACACAGGAACAAACAGGGCCCTTAAGAATAAATTTCCAAACCAGGCCGTTCCCGTCAATTTACGCACACAGCGCAGAAGTAACGCACATTATTAAGGGGGGGAAAAAAAAAAATCAAGATCGCAGCCGTATGAACTACCAGTTCTAACTGGTGAAATGGGGGACACCGCTTAGGAAGGCGCGGCCGGAGACGCTGGGCCCTCGAAGCCTCGCTGGCACGGCCAGCACCGAGCCGAGCCGGCTCCCACGGCTGCGGCCCCGCGGCGGACACCCCGCTCCGCCTCCCGCGGCCAGCCTGCGCTCACCATGGCCTCCACATCGGCCCACGTCGTGTGCGCCGGGTCGGACACGAGGAAGGTGCGGGTGTCGCCGCGGCAGGTGACGCGCAGGGTGACCCGCGGCTCCATGGCGCGCTCC